>CM032639.1:2633599-3015290 GCA_019097785.1 Fraxinus excelsior
ACTCTTAAGATTGGGCATAAAAATGCAAGGTTAGAACTTTAGTATTCTAAAAAGGGGCATGTCCCTATACTTGTCAAACCTTTATTTTAAAAAAAGGGTTAATTTCACAAATGGTCACTGAAGTTATCTGAAAATTTCAAAACGGTCACTGAAGTTTCAAAGTTTCAGAAACGGTCACTAAAACTTGAAATTTCTTTCAAAATGGTCACTGAATTTTTAGATTTTTTGGCCAAGTTTGAGGCAATTTTTCAACAACTTCCGACCACAAAAATCGCCGATTTCGGATACCATTGGAAAGCTCACGATGTCCTCTTCAATTACCACCAAAAATCATTTTTAACAAAAACGAGAAAATTTTTTTATCTACATGTATAATTACTGACAAATTTACGATATATAAAAATGCCAAGACATAATGATGGAAAAAAATCGTGCCCAGATGACCCAGATGTTCGGGCCCGTCCGGGTCCAGACATCTTGGCCCGGATGGCCCACTCGTCTGGACAGTATGGGGAGGGTGTGCTTGACTGTGTTTTTAGGCTATAACTATCTTTTCTGATATCCGATTGAGGTGATTCAAAATGCGTTGAAAAACTAACTCAAAGGGCTACAACTTTGCTTCAGATACCATCTTCGAATTCGATCGTTTTCCATATCAAAATTTGGTCTCAATATGAAGTTGAAAATCGGTGCAAAACTTTTCAACTTGAAAGTTGATATATGATAATGTTTTTTCTATATTTCATCCATTTGATTCATTTCTTCATCTTGATCTCCAACACTCTCGAATCTTCATCGCAAGGTTATAAACAAGTTTAAAATATTTTCACTTAGTCCCTGAACTATCACTTTCCTCCATATTAGTTTTTTCGTTCTTTTCTTCTAATTTCCATCGTGTTCGTTAATTGTATCCTAAACCAAAATACAAGTGTACTTAGAACACTTAGACGCCAATAAATTATGAAAATGCAATTATTATTGGATGAAAAACGTGATAATTGATCTGGATCTTTATTCTTAGAATCGAGTGACCTTCAGACTCTGAATATGCAAAATGTTCCCTTCAACGACCTTTTGCCTTAACGGGATCTTTGCTATTTCAATTTCTTGCCTTCACTGTATCGTTTCCAAGGATAAGTTCCTAGATTTGGATTAAAGAAAAACTGTATTGGTTGTTAAAATAAGAAAAAGTTTCTTCTTAGATTTATCAAGAATCTATGTGAATGAAAATTTAGAAATTTGTTTTTCTATAAAAGAAATGAAATATTATTGATATTCTGAAATTGGTACAAGGGTTATATCAAAAGACATAAATATTTTGGTTTCTCACAGTCTGGGAGCTCAAGTATTTTTCTAACTCATTCTGCATCTATCTTAGCCAAAAAACTTCTATTTATACAACTACGTGAGACTCGATTATTGGCCTCTTACATCATTCATTATCCCATACTCCACTAATGTAGTTCTATTATTACAACAGTTTATCCACTACATAATTATAGTTCTATAATTCTTTTAGGACTTGATTGTTCTTTTCTTAAAATAAAAATTGCTTAGTTTATATTAAATCGTTTATTCAATACTTTATAAACAAATTAAATAAGTAATTTAAAATAAATATTTTAATTGTTTACTTAATATATCATTGTAAAAAAAGAATTTACAATTCATTTCCTTATTTTAATTATTTATATAATACTTAATTATAATTAATAGAATATTAAATAAACAATCGAAATATAAAATTTAAATAAACAATTCAAAGAAACAATTTATTTTATTTAATTAATATTTAATTATTTGTTTATATAATATTTAAATATAATTAAATCTATTATCTTAATTGTTAATTGATTAATTTGTTATTTCCTAATTTAATTTTTAATTGAATAATAAATTATTTATCGTTTATGTAATAGTTTATTGAAATTAATAGATTATTAAATAAACAATCGAATATTTACTATTTTATTATTTATAACTAAATAATATTTTAGTATTTATAACTAAATAATATTTAATTATTTATTATTTTAATTGGTAATTGATTAATAAATTATTTATCGTTTATGTAATAGTTTATTGAAATTAATAGATTATTAAATAAACAATCGAATATTTAATATTTTATTATTTATAACTAAATAATATTTTAGTATTTATTATTTTAATTGTTAATTGATTAATAAATGATTTATCGTTTATGTAATAATTTATTGAAATTAATAGATTATTAAATAAACAATCGAATATTTACTATTTTATTATTTATAACTAAATAATATTTTAGTATTTATAACTAAATAATATTTAACTATTCATTATTTTAATTGTTAATTGATTAATAAATTATTTATCGTTTATGTAATAGTTTATTGAAATTAATAGATTGTTAAATAAACAATAGAATATTTAATATTTATTATTTATAACTAAATAATATTTAATTATTTATTATTTTAATGGTTAATTGATTAATAAATTATTTATCGTTTATGTAATAGCTTATTGAAATTAATGGATTATTAAATATACAATTGAATATTGAATATTTTATTATTTATAACTAAATAATAATAATAATTTATTAATTTAATTGTTAATTGATTAATAAATTATTTATCGTTTATGTAATAGTTTATTGAAATTAATAGATTATTAAATACAAATCATATCGATTTTTAATATTTTAATTCTTTAATAATTAAATATATTTTTTTTATTCAATAATAAATATATTTAACGTTTTTATTATTTTAATTGTATAATATGAGTAATTTGTTTATTTGTTTTTTTAATTTTTAATGTGTAAATTTAAATTTAATTTATACGTTTATGTAATTGTTAACTTGATTTATAATAAGAAGTAATAAAAATTAAAAAATCGAATATTTTATATAACTTTAGTTCTTTATCTTCTGACAACTAAGTAATAATTTAATATTTACTAACAATTTTTGTTTTGTATCTAAAAAATAGTAAAAAAAGACTGTTGAATTTTAACAAGTAAATAATTAATAAATAGATTATTAAATAAATCATCAAGTAATTAATATTTTATTATTTATAACTAAATAATATTTTATTATTTTAATTTTTTAATTGATTATCTAATTATTTCTTATTTTATTCGTTAATTGAATATTTTTTAATATTTAATTATAATTAATATAATATTAAATAAACATTTGAATATTGATTTTTTTTATTTACAACTAAATAAAGTTTAATTATTTTAATTTTGATTTTTAATTGAATATTTCATTATTTATTATTTTAATTGTTAATTGATTATTAATTTATTTTATATTTTATATAATATTTAATTATACTTAATAGAATATTAAATAAATACTTGAAAAATAAAATATAAATAAACAATTCAAAGAAACAATTTATTTTGTTTATTTATTATTTTATTATTTATAAGTAAATAATATTTTATTTTGAAATAAATTACTTCTTGTAACTAAATAGTAATCAAACTATTAAAATAAACAAATTAAATAAACTATTAAAAGAAATAATTTATTTTAATTGTTCATTTAATGTTTTATAAACAATTTCAATAAGTAATTTAAAATAAATATTTTACTTGTTCACTTAATATTTCGTTGTAAAAGAAAAATTTATAATTAAATTTCTTATTTTAATTGTTTATATAATATTTAATAATTATTAATAAAATATTAAACAAACAATCAAAATATAAAATTTAACTAAACAATTTATTTTGTTAATTTAATATTTTATTATTCGTGATTAAATAATATTTCATTTTTTAAAATAACTCTTTTTTTATAACTAAATATTAGACAAACTATTAAAATATACAAATTAAATAAAAAATTAATGAAATCATTTATTTAATTGTTCATTTTTATTCTTTGTAAACAAATTAAATAAGTAATTTAAAATAAAATTTTTAATTGTTTACTTAATATTTCATTGCAAAAAAATAATTTATAATTGTTTATAAATATTAATTATAATTAATAGAATATTAAATAAATAAATGAATATTTAATAATTTATTATATTTTACAAACTCTTTTTCGTGAATTTTTTAAGTTGTTTACAAAATAAATTTAATTTTTTATTTTCATCGTTAAATAAGTTAATTTTTTATTTAAATTAAATATTAAATAAATAATTAAAAATTCAAGACAATTGAATATTTAATTAATATTAAATAATAAAATTAGAAATTAATTTTAAATAAAATATGTAGTATATACAATATTTATATAAAATAATATGAAAACAAAAAAAGAAAAAAAAATCATCTGGGCCATTATGGGTCCAGATGCCCAGCATCTGGGCCCAAAATTCCCCAGATTCTGGGGAATCCGGGGGCACAATGCCCCCAGATGCCCATATTTTGGGCTGTCTGGGCCCAGACGCAAATCGGAGAGTCGTCTCCCGCATGCAGAATCGTCGGAAAAACCCATTTTCAACGATTTACACCTTCCAAAACTCACCCAAATCACATTTCATCGTTAATAAAATATCTACAACAATTTCTTCAAAGATAATCAACAAAAATTTGAAAACTTGTTTTATTTATTTAATGATTTCAACCATGCTTTGTAATCAAATTATTGAATTTTTGTCGGTTTTTTTGTCGTCAATCTTGCTCCTCATTAGTGAATATATTTTTTCTCCTCTTCCAAGTCACGTGTGAGGGTAAAAATGGGAAAATGCTTGACTTTTAATTTTCATTAGTTTTTTCCTTTTTTTATATATAAAAAATACTGGTCAACGGCTATTTTGGAAAATGTGTCGGGTCACCCTATTTCCTCCGTATTCCTGCGTGCACGGGCGGACCCATTAAGGGCCCAGTGGGGGCAACTGCCCCCACTGGGCCATTTTTTTTTCTTAAAAACAAAAAGAAGCCTACCCAACCACACAAGCCCGTTTTCTAAAATAAGCCCAGCCCAGTGGCCTGTACCCCTTTTCCTTCCCCCCCCTAATTCACTTCGTGCCCCAATTAAAATCCTTTTCATTCCCCCCCCAATGAAACTTCCTGACTGAAGACCGGCACGGCGACTGGCGATTTCTCCATCCCGGCGAGCGTCGCACTCCGCACTACAAGTCAAGCCTGGCGTTTTCAGAATCGGTTGGGCGATTAGCGTTTTCAGAATCGACTGCTGCTTAATTCATTTCTCCCCTGCATCAATTCACAAGAGTCCGAGACAGTTAGACTTAGACACGAGGTATAATTCATGCTTCCATAGATATATGGGTTTTAATGGTTTTGAATTTTGAACTTGGGTTTTGGCCGACTCGTGCTTGCATTGGTTGAAGACTGGACTTTAGAGCTTGCGTAGTCAAGGTTATGCTTTAGACATGCTTGAGTTTTGATGGGTGTGGTCTGTGGTGTAGATGTTAGGTTTGATTTAGGAATGGACTTGATTTTTGATGGATTTAGATTTAATTTCAATAGATTGATGTTTGAGTTTGGGTTAGTTTTGGAGGTTGAGCTTGGGATTGCATTAATAAGGAGACTAGAGACACTATAAATCTTAACAACCTGTAAGGACCAAATTCAAGACTATATTGTTGATATGCGCTCTAACAAGGAGTTTAGAGAATTGAAGGACTCAGTGAACTTGTATTGAAGTTAGTTGTGACCAAAAGAAATAAAGTGTATCCGTTAGTTTACATGCTTATGACTTTAGGATTAACTCTTCTGGTTGCTATGGCTACAGTTGAAAGAGTATTTTCTATTATGAATATTGTAAAGAATCGATTGCGTAATCAGATTGGAGACCAATTGATGAATGATAGTTTAGTTGTGTACGTTGAAAAAGATGTATTTAATGAAATTACTAACGAGACTATTATACGGCGTTTTCAAAGTATGAGAAGTCGTAAGAAACAATTGTAAAAAATGTATTATATTTTGAATATTATCTTTATTGTTTAAAATTATTTTTTAGTCATTATGTCCGCCTCCGAAGAATATTCCTGGTCCGTCCCTGCCTGCATGTCGGGGGTAGTTCACCCCGTATGCACTAGGTTCTTATGCACATATTCATGGGTTTTTTGATTTTCTCACCCCAATTGATTCATGATCTAATATGCAATTAACTTCATTAATAGTCATAACTCATACTCTAAGGATCATAACTCTTGAAAAACGTTGTTTAAGCAATTTCTTTCCACGTTAATTGTTATACTACTTTTTTTTTAAAGGTTAGTCTTACTTTTTTATGTACTTTTTTTTACTTTTTTTTTTACTTTATATGCTTAGCAAAAACATATTTTAAATTGGTGTTAAGAAAAAAATTTCCGACAATTTTGTTGTTGAAAGCAGTTAACCAACTCGCCCACAAAATATAGTATATGTCAACTGTACTCTACACTGTAGGCGAAAAGATTGCTTAATTGCACTTATAAGTAAATTCAATTTGACCAGCTTATGATTAATTTTTTTTATAAAGAAATGCTCCAATAACTTTATAGTTTATTAATTATTTTAATAACAGAGACACTCCATTTTTTAACAAGAGTAACGTTAGTGGTACATTAGGATGTATACAAGGGATTACACTCCACTCACATGGGGTTGTGACCCACTTAATTTTCTTTAAAAAAAAATTTGCAACACCTCATGTGAGGGGGGTGTATTTGATGTACTTCTGGCAAAACTCTTTTAACAATATTAGAAACATTCCCTCACGTTTCGAATATATTACTAACATCCTTCATTTCGGTATCACATACACTTCTAGACCATTTTTTTGAGCTATATATAATCTAAAATAAGGTTGACATAAATATATTTTAAAGAAAAAAATATGATTTTTTTTATACAATTAATTACAATCTAACTTGTTCCGTTTAATATTTAGTTATAAGCTTATTAGCACAAAACGTCCCCACGTTTGACAGTTAGTGTGCAAAACATCTCAACGTTTCATTTTTTTGCATTTTCGCCCCTATTTCAACGTTTCAGTGTGGAAAACATCATTTCACTATTTTTCAGTGTAAAATGACCAATATACCCTCAAATTTAAATAAAACAAAGAAAATGAAATGAAAAATAAAAAAATAAATTGTAATTATACTCCCAAATGTTTTAAAAAGTGCAAGTGAGTCCAAAAGTCTTATTAAAAAGTTTAAGCACAAAACGTCCCTACGTTTGACACTTAATGCGGAAAACGTCCCTACGTTTCAAACATGTTTGTATTTGCTCAATAGCACAAAATGTCCCTACGTTTGACACTTATTGCGTAAAACGTCCTTACGTTTCATTTCTTTTTACATTTTCGTCCTTATTTCAACGTTTCATTGCGGAAAAACGTCATTTTCACTATTTTTAAATGTAAAATGACCAATATACCCTCATATTTAAATAAAACAAAAAAAGGAAAATAAAAATAAATTACAATTATGCTCCCAAACTTTTTAAAAAGTGCAAATGAGTTCAAAAATCTTATTAAAACATTCAAACCATCAGTTTTTTTCTTATCTCTCAATTTTATCCTCCCTCCACCACCTAAACCACCAGACCCCACCATTCAAACCGTTAATGCTGGCCACAACTATCAGCCCCAGGATTGTAGAGGGAGGTGAGATGGTTTGAATGGTGGTGGGGTCTGGTGGTTTAGGTGGTGGAGGGAGGATAAAGCTAAGGGAGGAGGAGAAGATTGATGATTTGAATGTTTTAATAAGATTTTTGAACTCATTTGCACTTTTTAAAAAGTTTGGGAGCACAATTGTAATTTATTTTTATTTAAATATGAGGGTATATTGGTCATTTTACATTGAAAATAGTGAAAATGACGTTTTTCCGCATTGAAACGTTGAAATAAGGATAAAAATGTAAATAGAAATGAAATGTAAGGACGTTTTACGCAATAAGTGTCAAACGTAGGGACATTTTGTGCTATTGAGCAAATACAAATATGTTTGAAACGTATGGACGTTTTCCGCATTAAGTGTCAAACGTAGGGACGTTTTGTGCTTAAGCCTTTTAATAAGACTTTTGGACTCACTTGCACTTTTTAAAAAGTTTGAGAGTATAATTACAATTTATTTTTTTATTTTTCATTTCATTTTCTTTGTTTTATTTAAATTTGAGGGTATATTGGTCACTTTACACTGAAAAATAGTGAAAATGACGTTTTCCACACTGAAACGTTGAAATAGGGGCGAAAATGCAAAAAAATGAAACGTTGGGATGTTTTGCACACTAACTATCAAACATAGGGACGTTTTGTGCTATTAAGCCTTTAGTTATACAAATATGCATGAATTTCTATCCTTATTTTTTTATTTTTGAAGAATTTAGTAATAAATGATTCAAAATTTTTACTTATTTACATATATTATGTATACATAATTTAAATATTAACAAAATACAAATTTATTAATGAAGATTCAGATTTATAAATCCATAAATTAAAACAAGATGTTAAATATGAACATGTAATTTTTACAATTCAAGTAAAATTTTGCCAAACAATAGTATACATTAAAACATTATATTCTTTCAAATTTTATTATTAAATAATAACTATATTACGTCATAGAATGTTATGTTATGTGATATATTAGTTATTGCAATATTTTTGAAAACAAAATAAGTAAATTTAATACTAAATGATATCAAACGAGCTCTATATATAACATATCAATTTAAATTTTTATAATTTACTTTGATAAAAATTAAAATCGAACTAATCATAGAATATTTCATGCATTTCTTAGTGTGATAATTTAATATAACTCAAAAACTGACTAGTGAAATAAGGCGTTAGTGATATTTTTAAAATGTGATAGTATTTATGATATTGTCAAAGAGGTGAAAGGGTTTCTCTTACCATTTTTATTTGTAAACAAAAATGCTTATTTCGAACCGTTGAAATTAGTAACTTATTTATATTTTCACCAATGAAAAAACTCAAATACCGTTGGTAATTTAAATATATGAACAGAAATTATTAATTAAGTGGTAAAACATATATTTAAAATTGGTATAGAAAATTGAAAATTTGGTTAAGTGTCAAAACCAAAAACTTGGAAAAGTGACTTTCGTGTCAATATCAGTCAAATATTTGGACTTGATCCAATAGTCAAATTACAAAAGTAAATAGACCAATTTGTTCTACTCGTTGAGTAGATTGTTGTGGCATATTTGGAATCTCAAAATCAATACTGGATGAATCATAAATTGTGATCCAAAGTTGGGAAGAAGATAGAGGAAGTTGCTGGAAATTTGCTTGAGTATGCTACTAGTCTGACGCTGGATTGTCACTCGAGCGAGACGATGGCGACATGCTAACGACAATGAATGATGTGACATTTGGCAAGAGTTGTTGAGTTTGGGAGTGCGACACTTCATTCACAACCCTTCATCCTCTATATATAGGACTCCTTAGACGTGTATTTATCATTCCATATCATTCTTTACATGTTATGTTGCATAAAACACTTCATCAAAAGCGATTTCTTTATATAAAATCATAAGTTCGATAAAGAGAAAATTATGTTCTAATTCGTTGGTTTAAGTCATTTGGAGTGCTCTTATGACTTGACGTGGTCATTGTATCTTAGGAGATGATTGCCGAAAACCGTTAGCATCGATGCGGGGCAAATCCATCTTAAAGATAAAATGTTCAACACTTGCCTCGACCAATCGCATTACTCGCATCTCTTCTTTCTTTATCTTTCTCACTTCTGATTTCATTTAGGTTTGATTTCAAAATATTGTAAATCTTATTTATATGTTTATATTGCAAGGTTTGATTGAAGAGAATGACATGCTTTTATTCAAAATTGGAAAGTGATGTAAATCATTAAGTCTTCTTCTCAACTATTTTGGTAAGTCGAATTATGTTTCGATTTCATGAGCATAAAACGATACATATTGATATGATTATAATATTCACATTATCGGTGTAATATCCCAACAACATATTCTATTGCATTTGTTAAATAAAAAGTTTAATAAGAGTTTGAAATACATTCAGCCTAATACACCAAAAAATGCTGCAAATCGATAACTTACATTATTGTGTCATCCCTGAATTACAATCATGTAGGTAAAGTTCTGAGCAAACGAAGAGCGCGCATCCAGTTTGACCTTTCTGAAAGAACGATTCTTCTCAATACAGGAACTGCTCCTGCAGAAATAATGGCTGCATGATTTTCACTGTTCATGCTTAAATTATACAGTATAGTTAAGCCAGCTTCAACAGCTCTTTCAGTCCCGGATTCGAGCAGTTTCACCAGTGGAAATATTGCCCCCTCGGCTGCAACAGCTTGGGTTGAATCCACCAACCCTTCAGATATTATTCGGTTGAGTTCTAAAACAGCGGCTTCTTGAACCTCGGTAGAGTACGAGCTCTTAATTTGTTCTATCAACCTTGGGATTGTTTCGTATAGGGTTACTTCAATGTTGACTGGATTCTCAAGGTCGAGATTGGGACCTGACAATGAGCTTAATTTAACTAGGCAAGCAGCAACCCAGTCTTTGTTGTGAAGAGGAATGCTGGACATGAGGGCGGCACGAAGCAATTCGGTGAAGTGGAGAGGATTAATAGTTCGACGAAAGATATCATAATCGAGCAACCTTGCAAGTAATCGCGATGCTGCAGATACTGCTTGGCCGGCTTCTTCAAGTTCCAGTGATCGCAGTTCTGGCTTCTCATCATCAATACCATGTCCTTTTTCTGATAACATCAATTCAAACACACGTTACTTTTCTCACCAAAGAAAAGTTAATTATTTTGAAAGTAATTCTCTTACCTGTCAAAGGTTTTAGTTGAAAAATGGCTTCTAGACCAGATTCTATGTCAGCCGAGATGATCTGTTCTACGCAAGACTCACTCACTGCAATGAACTCGAGGATGGAAGCAACTTTTCTTTGTAAATCTAAGTCTGATTTCTTCAAGATATCCACGAGGCGACTAAGAACAGTGGGCTCCACAAGCTCTCTCCCATTAGTGCTGTCAAAGTAGTATATTAGTACGAATTCTAATTATTTGGGTAAATAATGGAAGCCTAATTATAAAACAGTCAGTTGCATAGACAATCAAGTCACGGAAGAAAGCATATATTTCCTTGAGAGAAATAACAAGAATCTACTACTGCCATGTATGTATACCAAAGTTGGCTAGGGCTAAAGATGTTGATAATTAGTTATAATGCAAACATGGTCATGACTTTTAACCATCTCATCACATGTATTCATTTAAATCTGTCTTGAACATGCCACTTCACATGCAGACAGGTTTCACTCCTCAAATACCTGCAATGAGCATAATTTTCTGAATGGGTGGCGGCGAGACTTTTACACACATCTTTTACATGGCCATCTCATCTAAAAGCTTAACCTATTAGAGAGGGGCTGCACATATTTATTTAAATCTCGTCTTCAACGATGAAGATATGCATGATAACTCTCAAGTGTCTCTTTGGCAACAATGAGGGTTCCATTTTAATTTTAATGCATTTTTCTGTTTCTTGTTTTCAATCACACATTTTTCAATAAAATAATATTACACGTAAACCCAAAACATTTCCTTATTTTTTAACCACACATTCTCCAAAAAATCACTATTCCAAAACACATTCTTCCTCAAAAATACATTTTAATAGAGCCCAAACGGAGCCCAAACAGGGGCTAGGCAAAATGATATGTGCATGTTTCAAGCAAAGAAAAGTACAAATTCAGTTTAACAGTGACCGTAGGAAGATACAAATGCAGCAGCAACTAGAATGCAATTTCTTATGCAATCAATTAATTTAACCCAGCATGTGGTTAACTTCGTACAACTTTTACACTGGAAAGTAAAGTGCCATTTGTTATCCAAGTACTTGAAAAATTGTAAGACCTTTTTGGTACCTCGTATACGGGTAATATGTATATCTGGGTGGCTTATGTATGGATATCATATAATGCCCTCAAGATATTGTTTTTGTATTTAGTTGTATAGATGTCATTTCCATTGAGATAGACAATTCAATTATAAGTACTCCCAGTTCTTATGGCAGAGCACAAGGAGATTTATCATCAATATGATGATGTGAATGGAACAAGAAGCAGGACTGGGGCCTTCGTGGTCCAAGATAATCAAACCATCAGTAGGAGTTACGTAAGCACGAGACTTTTTGGTAGTAGTGGTGAACCAGATGGCCTTGTTTAGCCAAAAAGAAAAAAAAAAAGCACACAGAAGTGATCTTTAAAGAGCCAAAAAAAAAAATAAATAAATAAATAAAAAAATTAATTCAAGTCTTTAGGGCTGAAAACTTCAAATATGATGAAACTGGTAAATAAAATATCTCTGGAGGTCTTCCTTGGGAGATGGGAGTTATTTACTAGTTTGAACGCACAAGGTTAGCTGCAAAATGCATCAGATTTTCAACAACAGAGGCAATAATTAAAACACAATAGAAACAATTTTGGAAAACTAACCCAAACATATCCTAAAATAAAACTCAGCGAACTAAGTATATCCAACAAAAACAGAAATGTTAATTGTAGAAATTGAAGTCATTTTTCCGGCACGTATAGGCTGCAAATTAATACACAATATACTAACATGAGTAAAGAAGTCTATGTCAGAAGACATCTAGCAGCCAATGCTTCCATGTTACAATATCAAAATAAAATTCTGTTTAAGCCAATGAACTGTCATGAAGATTTACATCAAATGTTTTAGAGACATTCTAACATTAGATCAAATGAGTAAGAACCTGGAAGATGATTCCCATGCAATTGTCTCATTGCCATCAGATGTTGGAATTGCAGTAGCATTCATTCCCTTTTCTGAACCATTTACTGGTCCATCATAGAACTGAAAGACATAAATAGTCAGAAAATGTTGTGAAAGAAGGAACTGTTGAGATTCCCCTAATCACTGTTGACCATAGGCTACAGACCTTTGATTTCATTTCTTTGTTAGGGTCTAAAATCCGACTTAGAATATTCACAATCTGCAGTTCAACACAAAATGTTTCTCATTACAGCTTAGAAAATTAAAAAATTATGTTCATTGTAAAACTTCAGATAAAATAAACCAACAGCACTACCATTTCCATCAAACCCTGAGAGGTTTCTGATTCTGACTGCTTCAGCAAATAAACTAGAGGGTGCAAAACACCTTCAGCTTCAATTTTCAGGCAAACACCATCGCTGCATTTACAGAATGCTTGATCTTAGAACATTGTCAGTGGTTGGTTAAGCTTAATAAAATTTGGGAAAATTTTCAAAGATTTTTCATATAAGTTTGGGGACTCTTAAAAATGAATATAAAGTGACACATATTGACAAGAGAAACCACAAATGCAAGCATTTCTGGTTGTGGACTAAGATACTAATTAATCAATAAAATTCAGCTGTAGGCACCATACATGATAACAGTACTCTCACTTAATTAGCAACAATTAAATATAGCCCCTGTTTGGTGGAGAATAAAATCAGATTTTTAGTAAATTTTGATAAAAGTTGATGGAATGTGTGGTTGAAAAGTAAGGGACTCCATGAAATATGTGGTGTTAAAATTAATTGTTGACTTTGACTTAGAATTTTAATCCATACCAAACAAGGGCATAATCTGCATGCATTCTGATTCAAGAAAAAATAAGGTGAGCAAATTAATGGATGTAACAGACAGAAAAATATCAGATATATGGCCTTCCACAGCAGGATGTAAATGTGCAAAATTACAATTCCAAACAAAATTCCAGCAATGCCATATTTAAATTGATGAAGGGGGGTGGGGGTGGGGTGGGGTGGGGTGGAGTCCATTCTCAAATAGAAACATGTTGTGAAAACTCTAGAGGGCTGGGCTCCTCAAATTTGCATTTAGTTTCTAACATTTCATCCTCTTACATCAACTTTTTACACCCCCTCTGTGCATGGTAAACAACCATAATGGAGAAAAATTATTTGCTATCATAACAGAAAAATCATCTCTTAAATTTGAGGACCACGTTTTTACCCGCCCGCCCTCAAACCCAAAAGGTCTTCTTTCACCAATCCGAGCAGGTGAGCGAAGATCAACCATTGACCAGGCAAATTAATCTTATAAAGGCCATCTAAAAAAAATTATTTGCTCCGACTACCTTTTGAAGTCCGGATTCCCATTAAAAAACTTGTCTCAGCAAACTACTTTATCTCATGCATAAGATCACAATAATACCTGATGGATAGCCTGTACAAAGCCAGAATTACAGCCGATCTAACGGCGCTACTGGGATGATTAATTAACCGAATAAGATGCTTGATAGCACCAGATTCCATAAATGAGAACCGCATCCGTTCGTTGAATGATGCATCTGCAATTGATTGTGCAGCTCTAGTAATTGCCGACTCGTCTTCAAGTCCAAGAATCAAAACCAATCGAGCAATAGCATCCATCCAAGGCAAAAGAGTAAACCTCTGACTTGAGGTCCCTTCTTCACTGTTAGGTTTATTACCATCTTCCATTTCTATTGCGCCAATGCGGGCAAGGAACTGTTGTTGAGTTCTTCCGACTACCGCATTCATCTTTGCCTCCTCCAAATCTAAATTCCTATCTTGAATATTTAATCCAAGTAGTAGTTCTGAAGCACCATATCTAGAAGGACCTTTTGAACCCTGTTCAATCTTTGTACCATCAGGCAAAGAAGGCCATGAATACAAAGCTGGTCTAAAAGACTTGTAGGCATCAGCACCGACCAAAGGAACCAGAACGAGATCTTCCTCCATGACAAGTATCCTATTGTACTCATCCCTACAGAGTTCCAATAATGCATTTCTTGCTTCTTTCCTAACAACTTTAGATTCCTCCACTTCAGCATTCAATAGCTTTGCCTGCATTATGCTCCCAGTAATTAGAATCTCAAAATCAGAGTCAGTATGAGAAGATTTTACACTACAGCAACTACCAGTTAAATTGGTCCTAAGAGATAATAGAAACAATAAATCGAGTTCTTGTAGAAACTTAAGTTACAATTAACAAGTTCAAATTAAATGATAAGTTGTGGATGCACTACATAACAACTCAATAAAAGTCCTTTACTAAGTAAACATTTTAGCCGCTTAAACTGATTAAAATGTTCTGCAGCATCATAAAGGTCATGTATCAAATGCGGTTATGCAGAAAATCATTAATGAATGCACCTCTCTCCCTACCCCTCACGCTGCTTCTCTTTTATGATGTACAATAACACCGACCACAAACAGAAATAAAACATTATCCAGCCATGAATGATTTTTTACCAAGTATTATAATGTAACAATTTCTTAAGTTGTATTTTGGAAAGGACGGGTGTAATCTAATGCGTGTCTCACTATATTGGCACATGAGGTTTATTAGAATCCCACATTGCTTGGGAAAATATAAATGATCCACTTAATAAGGTGAGGGCAATCCTCCCCTAATAAGCCGGTTTTATTAGGTGGAGTTAGGCCCAATATTCCTAACATGGTATCAGAGCTAGGCCCAATTATGCAATGTTGGGTGCCACCCAATATCGATTTGTTCACAGTTGTTTGGCATGGTCCACGCTGTGCGTGAGGGGGTGTATTAGAATCCCACATTGCTTGGGAAAATATAAATGATCCACTTAATAAGGTGAGGGCAATCCTCCCCTAATAAGCCGGTTTTATTAGGTGGAGTTAGGCCCAATATTCCTAACACATGAGCAGGTTTTTGCTGATTGGGCTGGTGGTTAGCATGGGATGCGGAATTTGGTTGGGTAAATTGGGCTAGTTGAGTAGGATAGTGATGAGTAAAATGGGCATTGATTGGGCTAATGGCTGGTGTGGACCATTTGGGCTCAGGAAATGGGTTGCGATGACTAGGCTGATTGAGTTGGAATCTGATGAGTAAGATGGCTTCTTATGGATTAGTGATTGAGGTCCTTGATTGGGCTGCTATGAAGTGTGTCACTGGGATTAAAATTGTATTGCCACTAGTATCGACCGGACAGATGGTCGACTTTTTTTCTGGTATTGAACAGAGCCTGATACTTCTTTTGGCTGATAAACAGAGCCAATACCTTTTATTATTTTGGATACCAGCCATTGTAGCTGTTGAGAAGGGTTTAGTGGGAGGAGTGTGTAGTCTCCTTCACCCCCAGTGAGATCAGATTTCTCGAATGAAGCGTAATGATAAGAAGAGAATACTGATAGATAACGGAGCCACTCCGAGAATAAAAAATGAAAGAAAGCGCAAAAAGGAGACACGAGATAAGAAAGTATACTGGGGCTATGGGGAGGTGCGCAAATGTGCTCTGTCGCTTTGCCAAGAAAATCACTTCTTATTGGGCGAAGGGCAATACTAATAAATTTTTTTTTGATAAGTAATCAATATATTAATAATAAATCAAAAGATAATACATGGGGAATGTATTATCAACATAAACAGTGCAAAAACGACATGAAATTAGGCAACCCTTCTATATGGTTATCAGCCACGGTATTAAACCAATTGTACAAAGTGAGAAAACAGTTCTCTGAACTGCTCAAAAGTTCTTGTTTGATCTTCAAAACAGCGGTTGTTCCTTTCTCTCCATACGCACCAGACAATACATCCCGGGATAAGATTCCATACAATCCACTATTCTTATCTCGAAATTTCCTCCTCCATGCCCACACCACATCTTCAATTCTCCTAGGCATCACCCAATCCAAATGTTGAGAGACAAGAATGCTGTTCCAAAGCCACCTAACACCATCGCAATGAATGAACAAATGATCAATCGTCTCCCCATCCTTCTTACACATGTAACACTACTCGGTAACACTAAAACCCCTCCTTCGAAGATTATCAACCGTTAACGCTTGCCCCCGCACAACCGTCCACAATAAAAAAGCTACCCGTGGAGGCAATTTACATTACCACACCATCTTCCACGGAAATGAACTCTGCACAAGTTCCAATAAAGATCTGAAATAAGAACAAACTGAGAATAAACCATTCTGTGCCAACCTCCACCTGCTACGATCACCTACTCCAACCTGAATGTACGCCTCATGCAAGGACGTAAAAAACAACGCGTAATCATCAAATTCCCAATCCTGTAAACCCCTCTCAAAAACAGGATTCCAACTGAGACTTCCATTGTGAACAGTGAATGCATCATTCACCATAGCAGACGGCTCCAAGGCAATACGATGCAAAGAAGGAAAACGCGCCTTAAGTGGTTGATCTCCGCACCAGCAATCGTCCCAAAACCTGACATTATAGCCATTTCCCACCTCATAGTTCAGATTATTTCGGAACTCATTCCATCCTTGTCGGATATACCTCCACAGACTCACCCCATAAGATCCACGACCGTCAACTGAGCACCAACCCCCCTCCAACACACCGTATTTCGCTCCAATGATTTCTCTCCAAAAACTCGCCCTCTCCATTCCAAATCGCCACAGCCACTTGCCTAACAAGGCCTTATTAAACAGAACCAAACTCCTCAATCCAAGCCCCCCAGCCCTTACAGGAGAACAAACTACACCCCACTTGACTAAGTGGAATTTCCTCTCTTCTCCCATCCCTGCCCAAAGAAACTCCCTTTGGATCCTCTCTAATTTACGTGCCACTGTAACAGGAATAGGAAATAACGACAAAAAATAAGTAGGGAGATTTGAGAGGGTAGATTTAATGAGAGTAAGGCGACCACCCTTTGAAAGGTACATACGCTTCCACCCCGCTAATCTCTTCTCCATTCTTTCAATGATTCCATTCCAAATATGTTTACTTTTAAATCTTGCCCCTAAAGGGAGCCCAAGGTATGTTATAGGCATATGCGCAACCTTACATCCCAAAATACCAGCCAACTCATCCACGTTAGCTACCTCTCCCACTGGGATAGCCTCAGATTTCCCCAGATTAATCTTTAAGCCCGACACCGCTTCAAAGCAAAGAAGTAACCGACGCAAATTTCTCACTTGCTCATCATTAGCATCGCACAAAATCAGTGTATCGTCTGCAAATAACAAATGCGAGACCTGTGCATGTCCAACCGTAAAGCCCTTAATCAGACCTTCCTCCACAGCTTTCTCAAGCATCCTGCTGAACGCCTCCATAACAATGACAAACAACAACGGAGCTAGGGGATCTCCTTGCCTCAATCATTTGCTACTTCGAAAATATCCTTCCGGAGTGCCATTAACCATTACTGAGAAAGAAACAGTTGAGATACAAAACTGAATCCATCTACACCACTTTTCCCCAAATCCACATCGTCGGAGCATATACAAAAGGAACTTCCAATTTACATGGTCATAAGCCTTCTGAATATCGAGCTTGCATAGAATCCCTGGCACACCCAAACGCAATCTTGAGTCAACGCATTCGTTTGCAATTAGCACAGAGTCCAAAATCTGCCTTCCTTTCACAAAGGCACTTTGGAACTTAGACACAACTTTCCCCAACACTTCCTTCAAACGATTCGCCAATAACTTCGCAATAATCTTATACACCCCACTAACAAGGCTAATAGGGCGAAAATCCTTAATGTCCACCGCCCCTGGTTTCTTGGGAATCAGCACAATAAATGTAGCATTAGAGCTTCTTAGAAACCTGCCATACTCTGAAAAATAGTTAAGAACATCCGTAATATCCCGCTCGCACCACCTCCCAACAAACCTTATAAAATGTGAACGAGAAACCGTCCGGTCCTGGTGCCTTATCATCATTCATGCTAAACACAACCTCCCTGATCTCTTCCTCCCCAAACGGTCTTTCTAACCCTCTAGCATCCTCCTCCGTGATGGTGGAGAAATCCAGTCCCCCCAACTCCGGCCTCCACTCAAACTGTTCCCGATAGAGAGTTTGATAGAATCTCACCATTTCGTTTACAATTACTTGTGGATCCTCATAAGTAATCCCATCTACTTCCAACAGCGATATAGAATTATTACGCCTATTTGAATTCGCAATCCTATGAAAGAACTTAGTACATTTGTCCCCCTCTTTCAACCATGTAACCCTTGATTTTTGGCGCCACACAATCTCCTCCATCTCCACCAATCTCTACAACTCTCCCCTTAACACTCTACGTCTCTCCCTCTCCTCCCCAACCAACCCACAGCTTTCCTCCCTCTTATCTAACTCCTCAATGTCAGAACAACATTGACTTTTACGCCAATTAACATCTCCCACCACCTCCTCATTCCACCTCTTTAAATCCCCTTTCAAAGCCTTTAATTTCTAATCCAACACAAATCTAGGAGACCCTCTAAAGTCATAAGAGGCCCACCATGTCCGTACACGCTCCCCAAAACCCTCGACTTTTAACCACATCTTCTCAAACCTAAAAGGCTTTCTACCCCTACCCCTCATATCCCCAGATAATGAAATAGGGAAATGATCCGAGTACACCCTCTCCAGTCTCATTTGTGTCATATCTGAGTACTTAAACTCCCACTCCCCACTAACCAAAAATCGATCAATTCGGGAATGAACCGGTCGGTCCCTATTAGAAGACCAAGTAAAGTCTCCCCCAACCATCGGAAGATCTACCAACATATTCTCCCTAATGAAAGTCTGAGAACTTCTCCATAGCCCCTGTAAACCTTCCACCGCTTGACCTCTCAGAAGGAAATCGAACCACATTGAAATCACCCCCAATACACGTTGGGAGACTCCACCACGCCATCATACTAGACAATTCATCCCACAAACCCCCTCTACTACCGTCCGCTGTCGGACCATAAACTCCAACAAACATCCACCCGAATCCATCCCCTATATTCTTGAGGGAAAGCGATATGGTGAATAACCCAACACTAACATCCTCCATATCCAACACTCTAGTATCCCACATGACAAGCACACCTCCTGAAGCCCCTGAAGACTCCAAAAATTGAAAACCCACATGCTGCCCCCCCTCCCCCCCCCAAAAAACTACTAACCACAGCCCTCGAAACGAGCTTCATCTTAGTTTCTTATAAACAGATTAAGTCCGCCCTCCATCCTCTAATCAAATTTCGAATACCCAACCTTTTCTCCCCATCATTAAGCCACCTCACATTCCAGCTTATAATTTTTGGGATCATTTCAACACTCCATCATCCCTCCCCAACATACCTCTCTTAGAGTCTCCACCTTTGATGTCATAATTCACTGACCATTCAAGCCGCTTTAGTTCACGATCGCCTTTTCTTTTTGACTTCCCTCCTTGTATGCTCTTTTCCCGTTCTCTATTAGTCTCCAGTGCCTCAAATAATTCCATAAGATCACGTTCATGTCCAGTACAGGACACACCAACCATCCTGCTGAACTCCTGAATTTTTTGAAGTACCCAATTCGATGGTGGCCCATCAGCAAGGGTGTATCCCTCCACTCCATCCACTGGAGCTGCGCCATTGTCTATCTCTCCCTTCTTACCGTCATCCACCCACACCACCAAAGCTCTTTCAGACCCTTGCTCCGTTCCTTGTAAAGGCTTCGATTGCCTTCTATTGTAAGTATTCACCACCCTATTGGTCAAACCCGTCTCCACGTATTGTTCCACACCCATACAAGCTGACCCATCAACTAATACACCACCCTTCCGATTCTCGTCCTCCACTAATCCCTCTTCCAATTCACATGTATCCAGCGCAACCATAGTTACTGCCTCCAAATTAACCATCGGCTCCCCTCTATTCACCTTAACCAACCCCGTTACATCCACTACATCGTCCTGGACTGAGTACGCTGGTTCCATCTGAGTCCGAGACTCCTGAAGTGGCTCAATCAAGACCTGCTCATATTTATCTTGGGCATCTTTCGAAGATAACCCCTTGGAATCCATAGGTGCCAATAATTCTCCATCTCCTGGAGATTCCTCCACTCTCCTCCCACACCTGTTACAACAAATTAACTCGCAGCCCACATCGGACTCGCTCCCCACCAACCTAATTAATTCATCAAGTTCCCCTTTCAATGCCTGGATACGTGCCCTTATTTCAGCAAACCTCCAAAGCCCTCCATGTGTGCCTCCTGCACTTGCTTCCGCCCCCGTGTACTTTTCAACATGAGGGTTACTCACACCCTCCACCCCTTCCTTTCGCCCCAACACCCGTTGATCCACATTGAGTGACGCCTGTGGGTTTGCCACAACTCCGGCGTACGTTCTTCCTTGTTGCATTCTATTGTCTACAATTCGACGTTTGGCATTGTCGCCCGCGACAAATGAGTCAATAACGTCCTGAAACACCCATGAGATCGATGCCCAGCTTTCTCCATTCACGCCCTCCGGTACCATCACGACTCCCTTCCGACGCCTCTCCCCATATTGTGCTATCATCAAGTACCTACCGCGGTCGTTCGCACATCGTTGTGCCAAAAAGGCTCTATGGGCTTCATTGAACTTAGAAGCAAAAACCGTCAGTCTGTTGGTCGCCCTCAACTTGTCCACCATGTTCACCATCCAAAGTGCACCAAATCTTCCCATACAGATAGAGTTTGATAACTTTGTGCCCTACTCAGTCATCCTAATGACACCAAAATTGTTAACAGAGATTGCAAACTCCTTCGCCTCAACTCGAAAGCGACGTTCAAATACCAAACCATATGCCTTTCCCAACCTTGAACCCAACATTTGTGTAATCGGCATGTCTGATGGTAGAATAGGTGGCGTGGCTGGCCCGGGGACATTCTGGCGCAGAAACTGTCTTTCCGGCACCAGCGCATGGGGGTCACGCGCCGGCATACGCGCCTCCGGCGCGGCGCGTGTCCAGCGCCGCACGTCCCTCGGCGTCGGAATCTTCCCCCCAGTCCACTGGTCCGGCGCGTTTGCCCGGGGGGGAGCCGGAATCTGTAGAAATTGAGCGGCGGCGCTAGGGTTTCCACCTAGGGCCGCCGCCTGAGAGTAAAGCTGGTTTGGCGTGAGGCCGGTTTTCTGGGGCTCGCCGCACGTCGCGTAGGTGCCGACGCCGGCGGGAATAGTGGTGGTTGGCTGGTGGACGGCGGTAGGTTTGGAGAAAAGCTCAGGTTCCATGCGTCGGGTTTTTTTAGTTTTTTTTTTCTTCATAAAACACAAGTCATTTCCATGTACATATTATCTTGATTAATCTCCACATTCTACTTCTCGGCGATTATTGTTACACTATTCAAGATATATATCATGGCAGTGATGGGGAGAGCAAAACTTGTAGCCAGCCCAAATTGATTACCTCTTGGCTAAAGATGCAAAAATTGGAGAGGCCACAAGGAGTCCAACCATGAAGGCAGATGATAAAACCCCATCCTCAAAATTACTCAGGTTAAAATCACCCCTGCATAGAATTAGAGATCATAGAGTGAGGCAAAGTATATGCAAAATTATATATTTGGCAGTTATCCTAAATGTGCAGGATTTTGGAGAATAATTGATGTGCATAAATATGATACTGTTGCATGGGCCAAAACCCATTCAGGCACTGCATTGCAGAAACCCATACATAGAGCTGATTTTCAATAGATTTAACAACTAGAAGAACATCTTCCACTTGTAACCATGTGATAATAACATAATCAAGATGCTATGCAGTAATTAATGAACAGCAATACATATTGCCTCATCCTGCTGAGGTGTTCTTTCTTCCTTTGCTTCCCATTTTCTCCTTTAGGTTTATTTTTTTCTTTTGAGAGAGAGGGGGAAGGTTGTAATTTTTGTTCTATGTGATGCAAATCTTGAAGTTATAGCTATAGTTCTGTACCACCTTCAACCCCTCAATTTTATATTTGGGAGGGAATAAAAAGAGCTTGGAAAGGTAAGGTACCCCTTCTCTTTACCAAACAAGGGGAAATAATCATTTTCCACTGTCACTTTCCCTCCCATGTCTCTAAATTTTAAAATAGACTAGTGGGCATAGGCCAAGGGTAAAATCATTAGGAGCCCTCATGTTCCTCCTCTCAATACTTTGTTGCCATTAACAACTACAAGGGCCATATATGGTAATATCGCTGGACAAACAGCTTCACTGTGAGGATAAAGAGTACGTAAAATGGTTAGGGATTTGTGTTAGTCAGAGAAAGGTGAATATTGTGCTGAACAAAGTGTAGCATTAAAAATAGTAACCAATTGTTGAAATTGAACTTACTGAATTCCACTACCAGATGAGCATGCACCACCTTTTGTGCAAGTCTGCCGGCTCCCATTAACGCCATTGCTTGCTATTGCCCCACGATCCACATAATTTAGTAAGTTTATAATACAAAAGATAACAAGTAACCTGCCAGAGAAACAAATTGAATCAAATTGTTAAGGGATTGAATCCCACATTGAATAAAGATAAAAATATAGACCAATTTATAAGAATTTGAGCTACTCCTCTTAATAAGATTGACATTTTAAGATGAACCCTCAAATATTATCATGGTTTCAGAGCCCGTTAAGCTCCAACGAGTAATTCGATCCGATTAAGACTCAAAAAAATTGAACACAAGGATTTCAAGATTGGTCTGCTCAAATGAGCCACCATCTTGTGGGGGAATGTTAAGGAATTGAATCCCACATCGAATAAAGATGAAAATATAGACCAATTTATAAGAGTTTGAACTACTCATCTTAATAGACCTTTAAAGATGGACCCCCAAATCTTAACACAAACTAAGGAAATATTAAAACACAATTAAGTGATGCAACAAATTCCAGATTTAACAAGCATTATTCAATATTGCAACTTATGATAGGCATTCCCATTCTTCAATCACATCACCCATAATTTAGAGAGCTGCAATATCACAGGAACTGAACTTCAACAAAATTCAAAATAAATTGGGAATCAAACCCTAATATTTGCCATCCCTTCCATTACCTGATCTACAATTAGTTCAAAATCAAAAACCCTAATCATTATGTTCGTTCCATCACCCAACTCATAAACAGTCAATTTCATGAAAATCCTACTAAAATATCTTCCCTTTAGATTTATATACATTTAGTTAGCATCATCGCACGAATAATTACACCAAAAAATCTGAACTATTTTCCAAATATTAGTTCCTCAGGCAAGTGTAAAGAGTCCACTTTTTGCCCTTTTTTTTCTGAAACAAACATTTATAAACCCACCAAAACATAAATTTTATTGAATTAACAAGAAACCCACCATCGCACCACATAATAAGCACTTTTATGCACAAAAATACACATTAAATGTACAAAAAAGTAACCTTTTAGGAGTAAACCAAGAAGGGTTAGGAGCTAATGGATGGTGAGGTGGATCTGTAGCCATGCCTTTCCCTGAATCACAGCCCCTGGTGGAGGTTTCAGGTTCGATTTTGGATCGTCAAATGAGTGTTGATGAGTTGAGGTTGTTATATTTTATATAATTATATTAATGATCATTGAAATTATTTTTTAATAATAACGATCATTTAAATTTCTAGCTCTCATATTAAATTACGTGACCTAGGCGTCAACATGTCACGGAACGACATTACATATTACAGTAAGTCAACAAAATTAGAGAGTTAAGACATGTATTCACCACATTCAAATGAAAAAAATGTAATACAACTCTCGTCTAGTCAGTTTTTGAATTTAAATCGTATAGCAGATTCATGTTTTTTAACAATGATTTTGACTGCTCATAATAAATAATGTAATTTTGTGACATGTTGACATACAATAGTGACCGTAGGATTTGGCATTAATATTTTTATTTGAATGATCATTAATGTATCGCTTAAAACCTTGAACTATTGTTACCTAAGATAACTTTAGTGACAATTAATGTAATTGCTCAAAAACTTTAATGACATTGGTATAATTAACCCATCAATCCTTAGATATGTTTTTTCATTAAAAAAAAGTATAACTATTTGAGGATTTTTTAAATTGGGCGAATAGATTTAAAATTAAAGTGAAGGGATAAATTTTAGTATGCTTGGGAGTAAAATTTAAGGAATTATAAGTGATGAATCTTATGGAATGTGTGAATAAACGTATTTTTTTTTTTTTATCGACTTAAATTATAATTTAAACTTTCCAAACATGCACCTAGTAATTCGAGCAAAAATAATAATAAGAGCTATATAAATAAAACACTTCTCAAGTTTTACAAAACGTTAGAGAATATATTGCTACAATTCATGTTGACTTGATAAGTTATCTAGTGAAGATTCGCTGAAATAAAGCATATCCCTCGTATGTACATTGGATCACATAAATTTCGTAAAGAAATTCTTTGCTCCCATGACTGAATAAGAAAACCTTCCTGCATTGAGGATATCTGGGATGGCAACTTCTTTTCTTACTTTTACTGGGCTGTGTTCTTTTCCTACTTTGGCTGTGATATGTTTCATCAGACCCCGGGATTGCTTTTAAATTTTACTTAGTTATAAGAGATTTCTTTGAACATTTTTTCGGGTTCTAGCTGTGATATAAATATGAAAAACTTGTGTAGGTTTTCCATTGATTAAGCTCAGATATCTTGCTGATTCTTGGATGATCATATACAAAGGCTATTGTGGGGTGTTTAATCAAGTGCTGCTCCTTCCAAGAGTATGATTTTTGTCTGATAATTCGTGATAAAAAAACAAAATAAAATGGCAGAGAAAAAAGAAAACATTAAAAAATATTACTGATTATGAAGAAAAAAATGCTGAAAAATGAACATTTGCTTGAATAAAGCAATCTGCTTATGACAATAAGTTTATATACAGTAGAGTGAGGTTCCACAAAAAAATTAAACTTTGTATAAAATCCTTGAATTTCTGCTTCCAATTCTGTTTGCCCCTTCACATATTACTGTTTCTAAACTGCAAAACTCAAGTACCTCCAATGGCAAAACAGCACTTCCACAGCATAAACATGGGACCAGAATCAGACAATTCTTATGTCCACTGTACAATCCAATAAGGTTAAATGAGGTTCCTCATTTGTAACTCATAGTTACAGAATCTTTTCAATCAATATTGTCGAGGGGAGCTCCAATATGATTTTCAGTATCTATCTCACAGTACAAAACACCTCTGCCTTCTATATCCTCCAACTGACTGAGCTCACTATCATGAGATGACTGACCGACTCCCGACTGCGACTTTGACATGCAGCTTTCAGTTGTCATGTCCACCTTTAGGGGTTCATCTTTGATAGAGGCCGACTTTACTAATGTACGAGCCTCAACTAAGTCTGCAACTCTCACCTTCAAAGACACATTGTTTCATTAAATGTCAAGAATTTGTCACTCTTAGATGATTATTTTGACATACGTGACAAAGAGGTAAAACAAGGTGAACGCATAGAAGATACTTAAAAGCCATAAAACCCTCTGAGATTATTTGCAGTTACTCTCTATGCTATCATTTAAAGGCCAAAGGATCCCAACCCTCGTAATATAGATGTAAACTATTGCTGTGCATTTATACCTGCAATGGCTTCATCACTTTTGACTCTTGATCATCAGTTTTCCAAAGCGATTCTTGAGCTTGTAACTCCATCGAATCTCGTAATAGCTGACTCAGAAACGTTACATCATCAGACATAACACCAAGCCCTTTCAAAAGTTTGGAGCCAAGCTGTAAACTTGTCTGCAAAATAAAACATAATGAGAATCTCTGCTAAAATTGGAAGTTATCTACCTTGGATCAATTCAATGTACCTCTGCATTTTCAAGAATGGCATCCGTTGCACCTGCTTTCTTCAGATCTAACAAATGCATCATGTCCTGAGCACGGGCATATATAGGGACCTGCAGAGTAGGTGGAGTTTTCATCCATGCATTAGCACTGTGAAGAATACGGACTGGTCAATTTATGCAAATTTCATTTCTTTGGATAAGAAGTTGAATTGAATTTTCACACTTTTCTATGTTTGGTATGGGCATAATAATCTCAACTAATTCAAGAAGAGTTGGAGCTTCACAAGGTGGGAAAAGAACCTTGCTTTTTTACACTTTTGAGGAAATGTAGAAGAGTTTTTGAATTACCAAAATCTGCCCAAAATGTACATTGTGCGTCTGCAAACCTTTGCTACTATTGTTTTCCTGTTTTCTTCTTTTCACAATTTCATAACCAGCATTCTGCGTACTTGGAGATTGAACTCGTATGTTTCCTTTTCTTTGTTCCTTCTCTAAATGTGGATGTGTGCGTTTTGTTTGTGTTTGTAATTTGTGGGGGTAGAGAGATTGGAAGTGAAAAAAGTACCGCAGGGTAGGCAAGCCGAATCCGCTGAACAGCTTCGGTTGTCCTCTTTTTCCCTGTATACATGACCATTACAGCTTTTGGAGAACTAACGCCAGCAGACTGCAAAACTGCTGGACGAGAACCATCACCATAAAGAACAGGGAAACCAAGTTTTCTAGATGCCTGTTATGGTGATAACAGAATAACATTATGCAATCCACAAGAGTAACCCTTAGTTTGAGAACAAAGACCAGAAAGAAAAGTATTAGACAATATTTTCCTTTTGATCAGAGCTATGCTAAGTGGAAAGTTTGTGAAAGCCAAGAAAAGAGCATGGCGTGATTTGGCACTGTAGCAAAAATAAACACCAACTCATGAACAATTATGTGAATAAAACTATATCCAACCAACAACTAAAGACGATCCATACACGAAGGAGCATACAAGTTATGATCTCTTCACTAGGAAAATGAGAATTCTATTTTCCACTCTATTAGGACTAGCAGCACTTACCTTCACAACAGAAGTGTCAAGATCAAAAGCAACATAAGGCCATCCCCCAGTGTCACCATCTAGCAATGGAGTGGACAAGAAATTGGCAAGAACCTTTTACAGGAGCAAGGTTAAATTAATTAAGCTAATAACATTGTTTCAGCTAAACAAGCGGCTGACAGAGTAGCTTACCTGACCCTTTTGCCCAAACCCAACAATAACAACTGGCTCACTAGCATCAAAGTTTACCGTCTCAGCAGTTTTCTGTTTCAGTCAAGAAATAAAAAAGAAAGAGATTTTACAATAACTGGAAGATAGAGAAAAAAAAATTATACAACAATCAAAGAATTCCAATTGTCTGTCTCAAATATCTTCTTGTCAATAGAATGTCTAAGGTAGAGAAGCATGATAGCTGCCTCAGAACTGTGATACAAACTTTTCTCCAAGTTTCCTTCGAAAGGGTCATCATGCAAGAAACAAACCGATATTTCATACTATCACTACAGGATTCGGATCAAAATTTTGTCATATCAGGTTGATTGATCTGTGACTTTCTAATTATGAGTAAGGGTGTGTTTGAGCCACATTATTTTGGAAGAATGTATTCTAGAATATTAGATTGGTGGAGAATGTATGGTTCAAAAAGAAGGAAAAACTATTTGATGTGATGGAAAATATTATTTTATTCAAGAATGTGTGGTTGAAAATGAGTAGAAAAATGAGAATGAAAATTTTAATGTGTACCAAACGGAGACTAAATATCATGGAATAATAATTGGAGATAATGAGAAGATCTAATGTATCTTATTATATATGGCTTGCATCCCATTTGACACTAATGTCAACAATAAAATGTTCACCGGCAAAAGCGCTTAACGCCTTCTCTATTGAACAGTAACTTTCTTATAAACTGTTTTATAATGAGACTCAGTACAGTCGCGGCGACTTACATTGTCATCTTCAAACTTCTCACCAATATAATCAGCTGCCTTTCGTCCAATGTCATTGAGTAAGGGTGTAAGTGCCATAGACATGACAACAACAATTATTAGAAGCTTATTCAGTTCAAGTGGCAGCACCCCAAGCCTATAATGAATGGAAAAAATTAACTATAAAAGAAAACCTTAATGACTAGACAAAGAATATTATATTCGAGCAATGTACATCATGAGTCACCTGTTTGCTAAAGAAAAAACTACAAATCCAAATTCGCCTCCTTGGGAAAGTAGCAAGCCTATCCTTACACTCTCTTGGAGAGTTAATCCAACTCGGGGACCTATAGCTGTTATAATTAGTGTCTTGATAGCAATCAAACCACCCAATAGAGCAAATACATTTGGCCACTCTCGCAAAAGAAGCTGCATAGAATAAGTGCACATGTAAGGAAGATAAATAGATTTCCAAAACTTTAACTTTTACCAAAATATAAACAATGCAATAACCATTAACTAAGAAAACCAATGACAAAGTCAAATAGTTTAAGTAATTTGCAACAAGTTGTAAGGTGTACATGGTAAGTTACTGGTGCGGAAGCGTATTTGAAATTCTTATAATAAGAATTATGTAATAAATAAGAACGATATTTGAACAATCATGTCTTGTATATATTGAATAATAATTGATTATTATCCAAAAAGTGTACAATATTTCTATATTTATAAATAAGATTATTTCCTACTTCTACTAATAATAGAAAATTAAAATAAAGAAACTAATAAAATCCTAATCTAATTAGAAATCTTATTCTAATTAATAAAGAAAAGAAATCATATTCTAAACAAAAAATAAGAATAAAAAGATAAAACTTATTAGAACTAGAAAATGAAACTAAAAAAGATAAATCACAATTGTATTAGGAAACTACTAATCATGATTATGTACTACATCAATATCACATTTGAAAAAAACTCGTCCTCGAGTTTGGTTGAAGAAAAGAAAGTCAATCAATCGGGATAAAAATACCCAAAAATTTCTGTAAATATAGATATTGAAAAAATGATCAGTTCTTATTGTGCTCAATAAACGCCCTTATATTCTTCCGTTGTAATCTTTGAAGTATGCTTTGTTCTTATCATGCTTGTTATATTTTCTTTACGGATTATTTGTACATGACATTTTTTCATAAACGAAGCATGATTCGATTTCTCATCCTTGAGTTTGCTATCGATAGAGGCCAATAGTGCTATTTTCAACTTTTCGTACTTCTCACTTTCTGCTATAATGTTTAGTGATACTTTCTTCAACACAAAAGAACCGGTACGCGAACTCAAATCCTCATCGTCTATGTTTTCTTTATATTTATGCAATTCTTTGACACTGAAACTATATAAAAGGTCAACAAAATTTTTATTCTCAATTTTACAATCTTCACGTTTCCATCGTGAATGAAAAGTTTAATTTTTTCCTCTCCTGTTGGACATTTCTAATCTTCAACTTGTTCATCCTTGGAGTGCGGCTCGATCTTGAAATTTTCAATTACAGTTTCAATATACAAGGAATCAGCAGGTCTAGGTTTTCAACTTGCACGTACTTTTCTTTTTCTGTTTTAGTATCATGGACGGTAATATCTTGAGTATTTTGAATTACATCTTTTTTAACGTCACTGTCTGCCTTATGGATCTTTTTCTTTTTGTTTACACTAGCACTAACAAATTGCTCGTCACATGACACAAAAACAATCTTCTTATCATACCACCTAAACACGTACCTATTATTTCGACATATATAAGTGGCATCTACATCATAGTACCATAGTTGTCCCCAAAGTATATGACACTTATCCATCTCCACCACGTTATATATAATCTATCTTTGTAGTACCTTCCAAAAGAAAGTGAAATTTTGCATACCTCCATATTTTGAATTTCTTGCCCCTGTGAAGCTTGATAGTAAGATGAGTATTTCTCAGTCTTCAAATTTAAAGATTTTACCAATACTTTGGACACCAAGTTCTCACTGCTCTTATAATTTATTATCACTTTGCATACTTTTGTCATTAATGGTGCATCGTATTTTAATAATCTTCTTGCACTTCAAATTGGACTATTTCATATCTTCTTGATAAACTTTCATAGAATCATTAATAACTTGCATGCATTCAAACTTAGCTGGGACTCGAGGAAACTCTGTAGCCACCTGTTGCCATTTTCACTCTTGTTGAAGCAACCAACATTCATAGCAGTTAAAGTATACAAATTCTTGACAGGTTGCTTCTCCATGGGCTAGTGGTTCCTTTCAAGACTCGACGCAATCAACATGTGCATGATGTTGTGAAGGGTTTCATCGATCCCTTCAATTCATTATTCGAGTTTGTTGAGCCACCATTCGTCGTCGGCGATTCAATTGCCACCAGAACCATAGTCAGACGTGGCAATTTCTTTGCTCTGATACCAATTTGGTGCGGAAGCATATGTGAAATACTTATAATAAGAATTATGTAATAAATAAGAACAATATTTGAACAATCATGCCTTGTATATATTGAATAGTAATTGATTATTATCCAAAAAAGTGTACAATACTTCTATATTTATAGACAAGATTATTTCCTACTTTTAAAGAAACTAATAAAATCCTAATCTAATTAGAAATCCTATTCTAATCAATAAAGGAAAAAAATCATAATCTAAACAAGAAATAAGAATAAAAAGATAAAACATGTTAGAGCTAAAAAAGGAAACTAGAAAAGATAAATAACAATTGTAGTAGGAAACTACTAATCATGATCATGTACTACATCAGTTACTAAGTGTTATGAACCCATATCAAAATATATTAATACCTCAGAGAGTATATAATGTATGATGTCAGGGTACATTAATACCTCGGTGTCAATAGAAGTCCCAGTTGTCACAAAAAATAACCCAAGAAGTAATCCCCTGAATGGCCTTATATCAGCTTCAATTTGTGTACGGAAGTTTGTTTCCGCCAGAAGAGCCCCAGCTAGAAAAGCTCCTAGCTGAAAATCCACAACATAATCAGAAATATATCAACTCAATGATTTCAATCTGCCTTATCCATTCATATTTGAGGAAGGTATATCAACCGTGTCACTGAAGCCCAACTTCTGCGTTAAAAGTGACGTCCCTGCTACAGTCAGTAAGCAGAGGGCAACAAAAGCTTCTGAACTTCTTGTGTCTGCAACAACCTAGTGTCAACAAAAATAATTTAGTTTTTACTTTCTACATCACAAAACTAAGCTCCCTCGGGATCTTTATTTCATCCGAATTTGCACACCTCAAACACTCGCCTCAGAAGGTATTTTCCTCCAAGAGAAAGCAAACCTAGTCCACCTAAAGCTTTTAAACTTTCTTTGGCAAGCATTGGCCAGATACTTTCTTCCACCAAATTCTGGAGATGATAGATTTCAAAGCTGTAAATTATCCATTCACTTGAAATTGGTGCAGTTGTGTTATGCGAGAGAAACTAAAATCAGCAAACATTAAAACAAAATAAGAATGCAAACAGTTGAAACATGTTGACAGCATGCACTGATGACACAGGTAGCTAACTGCAAAATGCTCAAACATATCTGCATTCCATTAATAAGGTTGAAAGTTCATTGGTGAACATGCTTAAATACTGAGCATCCTTTCCATATAATTCCCGTAATACTCAATGACCTAATTTCAGTCGTTCACAGTAACCACCCTTGATCAGGCCCTTAATCCATGTATCTTGGATAGTGAGGAACATTAACTACAGTTTTGCGCATACTTGAGATGTCAACCAGAAGGCAAATGCAATGAGATTTCAATAAATAAGCAGTTTGTCTGACTTCAAAGAAAGATACTGATTGCTCATACCCTTTCCCTTAACTCTGAGAAAGAGAACCATGCTCCCAATATAAAAGAAACATGAACTAAATATTAGTTTGAAGAAACTCTTCATGATTCAACCGTTTCAACACTCAACATACCTGGCTCTCCAACACTGGTAGTATGACAAGGAGAGGGACAACTGCTATGTCCTGCAAATATCAACCAGTAGGGACCCAAAAAGGTTATTGACTTGATGCTTTTTGATGCACTATGCATGACCAACCATAGCCAATTCAGGAAAACATACGGGGAATGGAACAGATTTTGGGAAATTCCAGGAAAAAAAAAAAGTTTAAGGTGTAAAATTATAAAAAGGGTTTAGAACCTGCAATAGAAGTACCCCTAGGGTTGCTGAACCAAATCTAGTAGGAAGTTCTCCCCTTTCTGCGAGAAGCTATAAATTACATGTAAGAATAATGCCATTACCTTAAAGAAGTTGCAACAAAGAAAAGAATAATGCCACCAGCCCATTCTCAAGCAATGTCCCTATACTTCTACTACCATGTCATATCATTCGATGCAAATTCAATCAACTGGAGAACGAGAAAAAGACCCAGTTGAGAACACCATCAAAAAGAAAAAAGATAAGAAAAGAAAGACGGACTTCAGAATCAGAAAAGCATGCATATTTTGGCATTTGGTTACGCGAATCAATTAAATTGAAGGACCTGCTGATGGAAAGTATGCCCTCATCCCCTCTCAAAACAGTCAATATGGAATCTTGCAACTCTCGTTGTGCAATTTGACTGATATCACTTTCAGCCTAAAATGCAGTATACGTTCTCAACAATGTTGAATGCATGCATCATGTGTCAGACAAGTTTAAAATTACAAATCTTAAAAGAAATAGAAAAATGAATAGATGATATGGCCAGCCTGCTGCAGAATAATATACGGTGATGAGTAGATTGATCTCCTAGTAGCAGATACCAATTGCAACCAAGGAACAGTTTAGAAGGCATTTAAGCCCATGTTTGAGCTCCATTCTTTCTCCTTTTTTCCCATTCATTTTTCCGCGGTACTCATTTTCAACCACACATCCTTCAAATAAAATAATATTACACACAAATCTAAAAATTTTCATCATTTTTCCGCCACACGTTCTCCCATCAATCACTATTCAAAAACTAATTCTTCCTAAAAAAAATGGGGGCAAAACACATGCTAAATCTAAAAACCTGAAGAACAAAAGCTGAAGAAGACAATGAAAGAGCAGCGCCAATTACTACAGCCTCATCAATGCTTCTGATATTGACCTGCAATTTTCGAAAGCAACATACAGATAAAACAGAAAGATTATGGCGCAACACAAATTACCATGTACAAATGAATGAATTTTAATAATAACAAATGTGACCAATGCATAAATTGTAATCCTTGACTGCAGCCAGATTTGGAAAATCACAATCCGTTATACATTATAACAGCTCAAATATGTAATCATAAAAGACTACCAAACCAAAGAAATCCATGAAGAAAACTAGAACAAAAGTGAACTAGTATAATGTATAATTTGCCTTGGTTTGTATTGCAGTAATTTTAAGAGAATCAGCTTTGGATCTATTGTAGATGTAGAAAGAATCTGCAGGAAGAATTGGTTTAAGTATTTGGTTAACTTTGTTTCAAAATTGTTGTTACATTTAAAAAATTAGCATTTTAGCTTTTGGTAGACAAAAGTAAGTTATTGTTCTATCTTCATACTATTACTAATATGCACATGGATTATAATAATGTCATTTTTTATTATTATCGTAAATTTATTTAAACTTATGACAATATTAATATTATCAAATAATTTGTAAAGGCAATGTATTCATTATAATTCACTTAAAATGAGAGAAAAAACATATATGTTAAATCCCAAAATTTCAAAAAAAAAAAAATTGATAGGTAATCAAAGAATTTTATTAATCGCAAAGAATACACACGCAAAATTTCTAAAATTACAAAATAAAACATAGTCCATATAGTAGAAAATATTAAAATAAATTTAAATGATGGACATAAAGGAATTAATTAGGTTTAAATTGATATTTTAGTTAATAGATAATTGAAGAAGTTAAAAGCAAGCACACGGTACAAATTCTTCTATAACCACATTTTCTTAATTTTACCAAACACCTAAGGTTGTCAAATAATTAGAAGTTGAGCTCTAAAGTCAATCCCAAACAAGGCATTTGCCTAATTTGGATCGTGCAAGTTAATGCTACTAATTTCAATGTTCCCTTTAGAGTTGTAGAGCCCATTCGAGCCCCAGGTTAAAAAATGCATTTTGGAATAATAAATTGATGAAAAATGTGTGGTTAAAAATTAAGGAAAAGTTTTTGATTTGCGTGTAATATTATTTTATTGAAGAATGTGTGGTTGAAAAGAAGAGAGAAAAATGTATTTTGAAAAAAATGGAAATCAAACAAGGGCTTAATCTTTGATACGGTTTTTCATTGATAACTTGTATTACCATTAAGATGTTAAGTGTCAATCTCATTTTGCAAAAATTGAACTTCCTAACACACAAACATTAAACTCACCAACTCTAGGATTCTAAACAACAAATAATCTCAGATTCTCGAAAATATCAATGCAAATAAAGCGACGACTATTACAATTCCCACCAACCCCGACGAAGGAAAAGAATGAAAAATGTTAATCATCTTCTTCTTAGCAATAAAAGGATAAAAAATTACAAGTCAAGAGCACATAATTTGTAATAATGTTGAGAATTTTTTGTGTTTTGATGAAAATTTCTAAATAATAGTAGTTCAATCACTATATTTTATCTAATCCATTCCTCCAAAGGAGCGCCCTGGTCACTTGGATTAAGACATTACAGAAACTTTGTCCTAAGAAATCATCAATTTGCCTAGAAATTCAAGAAAAACAATGAAATACTAAAAAATATTGATTTTTCACTTCTGAAAATAAAATTGAGACAATTTGCTTATGGTTGCAGGTGTTGTAAAAGTTGTGATATTCGAGATAAATGCTCGAATTTGCAAAGTGATAAATATGGTTTCCTACGACATGGAATAGGTTCAAAAATTCTTTACAAAAAAAAAAATTGCTTTCTACTCAAAATTTTGTTAAAAAAAAAATTGATTGATTTCTACTCAAAATTTCAATAGGCACTTGGGCAAACTATTTAATTTAAGGTGGATGGTGCATGTCTTGGAGTTTTGTCCAAATTTTGTGAGTTCTTGAAATTTCAAAACTCATTAATTTAGGATGTTGCAATGCTACTAGAAGTATAAATTCTATCATACTCTGATAATTTGATTGTAACGCCTGAATATATTAGTTGATTGATTGATGGGACTTACGAAATCCACAAAGTTATTTTACTAACTTCAAATAATAGAAGAATAGGCTCTGAGCATCTAAAAAAATATAAAGTTACTCTAATAAATTTGTACCAGCACGTAACCTTATATTCAGCTAAATGACCAATCACCAGTCAATGTCCACTTATTTATTTTTAATTACTTTAATAACTAACATGTCATGAAATTTGAGGGGACAATACACCAGCATTAAATTATAAAATATTAGTGAGGACATTGTCGTCCAAAAATATCTCCAACATAGGGACTTTATGTATAGTATAGATTTAATTCTCCTTGCAGAAGAGGAAATGGAGTGGCAAAAAAATGTTGTGACCAGTAGGAGTAAAGATTATTAGAATGCTATAAAATAGAAACGTGCATGTTTTTTTACTGCATGATCTTCAAATTGTTTTCTTACTGAAATGATCAAATCTTCAGTTACTTTCAACTATGGTTAATACAACTGGAAAATCAGGCCAAGCTCAATTCATACCATTAGACACACAACTAATAACTTCAGTATGTCAATACTATCATGTAGAGTTTATAAAGATAGTAATAGTGATAAACCTAATCAACATGTGAACTCAGAAGAATGCAACATCTTAAAATATTGAATAGGCACACAGAAACCATTAATAGGAGGCTATAAAATGAGAAGTGAACGAAGCTACAGCCCTCAAGTAAGATTCCTTTACCACACTCGCTTCTTTCGTAACAAGTCATTGTCAACATGCAGTGTTGATTAGTGGAAAAAGTTTCTCACCAAGTCAGGTCTTGAGTGAAAAAGAAACTCCAAGATTCTCGTTCCAATTGCATTATTTGGTGGAAGCTCAAATGCTGTGAAAGCGAGAGTGCATAACAAAACCTTCAACAGAAAGAAACCAGGAAAAAATTAGCAAATATTAAAGTCATTTTATATTACAATAAACCCATTCATGATCCAACAATACAGCATAATGGGCCGAACATCTATAACATTCTTTTGTCTCCACGAGTAACAGAAATTGACATGACATGTGACAAAGGGGGAAATCCAAAAGATGGCCAAGGCACAAGAGGTCCCAACAACATCAGAAACATCAAAAACTAAGTCTTATTCCTATACATTTGGAGGTTCCAATGTGAGAAAAGTTGTACTTCGTTAGAAAAGTGAATATATATAAGTGGATGGACCTAAGACTAGCAAGTTTTAAGCTTTTGGGTTGAGATATATCACATTCAAATGCTCTAGATCCTAGGCACTGTCTAGAAGTAAGCCGGTACAGCAGACAACAGCAAAATAGTTAAATAATAATGGTCCATTTGCTAAATTCTGAGAAGAACATCCAATTGTGGAAAGGTTCGCCCATATTCTTAATCTTAACAGCTTATGCTATCCAACTATCTAACAAATAGGATAAAACAAACTTCCATTTATATATGATTTTAAATTACTTAAATCTCCTATCGACAATTAGCTACAGCTTATTTGTCAAGATGTACCTGACTTAGTCCCAAGCCAAATGCAAATTTGGCAAGAGCTTTCAAACGTGCAAGTGAAAGCTCCAACCCCATCTCAAACAGCTGCAAAAAAAGCATCTATTATTTAAGATTTCGTAGAGCCACAAAATGGAAGTGACTCATATAAGAAAAATGTTATAATGTACAAGCAATTTGTTAAGACATCATACCTATTAAACACTGAGAATTTAGAAAGGTGTCCTAAATAATTCTTGGCAATTGTAAGGAATGATATGACACTTGCAGATGAGGAAATTTGAAATTCCATGACAGAACCAGTAATTATTCACAATCCTCAAAAGATAGAAATTTGAATTATTACGATTCACAGTATTCCAGAATGACCTGCCTTGGCCTTTCGTCGTATTTTGTGAGTGCCTAGTGGTCAGTCATGCAAAATTTGATTATTTCAGATTTATGTCAATTTCATAGAGCATCTATTATAAACAACTTTAAGTCCTTTTTTTCCCATATGATCTGATCGTTTTAAGCTGGGGCCTTTCTTCCTCGAAATAATGAGGAGGATCCGGAGGATAAAGATGATGATAACAATAGAGGTATGAAAAGGAAAATGGGGCAGAAAGTCAAATATTCGTGCATTTTGTGGGTGATTGGGTATCACTAGTCATGATTGTTTTTGGGCTCACAGATGGTGAAAACAAGTAAAAAGAAGAAACGTCACTAAGCTTACCAAGAAGAGAATCCCCCATTCTGATAGAATTTTAACGTCTGTAAGATTTCTAATCAGGCCCAATTGATTGAGCACAACTCCCGCAAAGAAGAAACCAAGTATCTGAAACAAATACCGTGTGAGTTAAGTAAAAATAAATGACAAAATAATTGCAGTATCATTTAGAGTTTTCGAGAGTTAAGTAAAAATAAATGACAAAATAATTACAGTATCATTTAGAGTTTTCGAAATTACAGAATAGTAAAGCTTCATTATAATTTACATTTCACTTGTATCTAAGTGAAACCAACAAACATACGGGGAACACACGTGTGCTCACAGCTAAGAATGTTAAGACTATGATTAGTAAAGTTAACTTACAGGGCTAGCTTTGACCATTTTGAAAGCAGGAACTACCAGTACAGTCACAGCTAAGAATGTGAGGGTGTCTAGTCCCAAATCATTTATGACATCAACAGCACTGGCAACGTCAAGTGTTGCACATATTCTGAATCTCACCTTCCGAACCTCTCTAGAGTTAAAATAGGAAAATTCTTCTCTACCAGCAACAGAGTAAGATGAGAAAAGTGTTCCCCTGAGGACATTGTGTGTTTTGTAGGGAAGATGATAATATATTTTCTGATGTATGGGCACTGGTCGAATTTGCAATAACTGGTTATAAGCACACGAAACACTGAAATAACGTCGACATGGACATGGAGTATGAGAAATAGCTTTAAAGGAGCTAGTCTGAAATATAATGTCACTACCCTGCATGTGGAGATAGATAATTATGAGAATTTATAAATAATTCTTACCTCAGATTTGAGAAATATCGCCATAGTACTTAACTAATCAACATTTGGACAATCAAGAGAGATAACAAACTAAGCTTCTTCCCAACAGATTTAGGCCAACTTGGTCAATTAAGAAATACAATTTAAAAGGGAAAATACGTAAGAATGAAATGCAAAATATAGCAGATCTATCAGAGCTACTGCAAAGAAATCACAAAAGTTCTACCGCGGCAGAAATCGAGACAAGACAGTTTATACACAAAGTAGCATAACAACCAAAGGAGGGAAGCAAAGTATCACCAATGTTGATGGAAATGCACCATTACTATTGTTTCACCAATGTTCATACATAACAGTAGCCTCTTATCCTTCCTGATAAATATATATAGAATTTGCTTCTTGGTTCTAGGCATAAAGTAAGGATTATCTGAAGTATCTTTTTTATTCTAAAATCCAGCAAGAAATTCGTGCTAGACAAATAAATTTGGAACTGCAGGGATCATAGATGAATAACTAACATATTCTCAAAAAGAATATAAATATTACCAATACGAACAACGAAAAAACATAGTTATGATATATGCATGGCAAAATTTCCTTCAACAAGTTACTCTAGTTGGTTTCATTATCGTAAAGCAGGCCCCAGATTGGCTTGGTTTACAGATTCTGAATCTACTGGACTCAACAAAGTGAAAATTCAAAACTCAGCCAAGAATCAACAATTTACAAATAAAAATATTGCACAGGCACCACGACTTAACAAAGACTAACGAAGCAAATATGCAAAAAAAATAAAGATTATCAGTCTCAGAAATTGAGAACTTTATGGAAGTAAAGAATATTCCTTTAATTCTCTAATCTACTTGACTCAACGGAGTGCAATTCAAATTTCACAATTAAATGTATGACAGGCACCCCATTGTAACCCAGATTAAAAATGACGAATTGCTGAAATTTGTGGAAGTAAAGAGTCTTACTCTCGGAGTGTAACAATACGTTACTGAATCCAACATATCGACTTTGTTGAATCAGGAGCAGCGGATCATTTCTCGAAGATAAATATATTGGAAATTTTCCTATTTGGAATCCATATTAAAAGCAGTAATTTTAAGGTGGAATTTGAGCTGAAGAGAGGAGGAAGAGTTTAGCCACACATTACTGCGTTTAGTAGATAGAGAATCGAGCCCTGTCCTAACGTAACGGTCACGAGATTAAAAAAAATATTGGATGAAGGCTGCGAATCCTTTTACGTGGCAGATTACGGATTACGAATTTCGTCCCTAGGGTTCGTGTGTGTTTCGAATTCGCTTATTAATTTCCTAATTTGAGTTTTTTTTTTTTTTTTTTTTTTTTTTTTTTAACTTCCCCAAACGAATATTTTGAAGAAAAATAATTTTTGAAATAATGATTTTTTTGAAAAATTTTCGAACAGCTCAAATGATCTTATGAGTTGACCTATGGTAAAAAAAAAATAATAATAATAATAAATAAAATACTCGCAGGCAGTAGGTTTGGGGCATGGGCGTAAGTCAACCACAGTAGGCCCAATTTTTATTTTTTCACTAGAGAAAATGAAATGGAGTAACTTACAAAAATACCTTTAAAATTAAGTGTCTTTTGAAAAATCATATGAATCATATTTTAAAAGTAAAAAATACTGTGTAAAATCAATTTTATTTGTCATTTTTTATTTTGGATTTCGTCACTTTTGAGTGATTTTTACCTTTTTTTTTTTAATTTGTCACTTTTTTTTTTTAAATTTTTGTCACTTTTTTTATTGTTCGTCACTTTTTCAATATGTATAACATTTTTTTTAATTTGTGTCACTTTATTGAATTCGTCACTTTTTTTAATTTTGTCACTTTTTTCAGTGTTAATTACTTTTTCAATCACCTTCTTGATTTCTATCACTTTTTTATTGACAAACATCAATTTTTTAATAAACGTGATATTTTATGTCATTTTTCAACAAAAAAAAAAATGGCACTTAACTTTAAAAAGTTAAGTGTCTTTTGAAAAATCATATGAATCATATTTTAAAAGTAAAAAATACTATGTAAAATCAATTGTCACTTTTTTAATAGAAAAAGTGACACGGTAAAAAAGTGACTCACTGTCACTTTTTAAAGTTAAGCGTCCAATGCGTACTTTGCGACGTGCGCGATGCGGCGCGAGTAGTGCGAAGACCACTCTAGTGGTGGCTAACTAAAGGTAGCCAAGTTGTAGGTCACTTATTAAATTATAACTTATACACACATCCTACTATATAAACAAGTATTTTTTCTTGTAAACTTTCGATGTGGGATTCCTTACCATATATAAGACACTTAAAATGGGTTTATCAATTTATGGGTCTATATTGGAGATTTTTCTAATTCACCCAAATTAATTGTAATAGCTCACTCATTAAATACAACATTTAATAAAACTCAATTAATCAATTAATTCCAACAACTCTTATTCTCCCCCAATCATCAATTCCCTCTCCAATTCAATCATAACTACTAGAAAGCAAAAACAGATGCTTCTCTCTTCAGAATAACTTGATTAGCAAAACCCTTCTGCAAACATTGATCCATTGAATGGACAATTGCGCCATTTTTCAATTCTTACCATAGTTGCTAAGGTACTGGAATTAAAAAAAAAAAAATCAACATTAGATTCATTCATTTGCAACTCTGATGGCCTACATACCTGATTTGGCACCAGAAGAAGCGCTTGAGGAATCTCAAATCAATTTCGTGCTACCGAAAATCAGGCTTTAGTATCTTTTTCTGAGTCCAATAAAATCAGATAAAGTTTGTTATTATAGTATGAAGGAAATCTATATACATCATTAAGAAACTTGTGCAGTGCTCTTCACAACAGCGATGCCCAATTGTAAACAACCTGTTAATTGTTTAAAAATGTGTGCTTACAACATGAAAAGGAAATAAATAATATCTAAGCAAGATGAAGATTATTGTAAAAGAGGAAGCGAGTCGGGTCGAATCTCCAATTGATCACATATATTAATTTTTTAGACGAGGAGCAATGTTTTCTCTCTTGGAACTGGGTTCATTTCTGTAAGTTAAGGAGGGTTTATCTTCTGAAATTGAATTATGTTTTTGGGGTTGGGGCTTTTAGGACGTATTAATTACGTTGTTAGATGATAATTAGTTTCAAAGTGTATTATTCAATTTAGTCAAGTTAATAGAGCAATGTGCCTAATTTCCTCAAATGAATTTGTATTGAAAGGGTCCGTTATTCAACAACTAGCAATATTTTGCCCCTCTTTGACTTAGTTGAAAATCAATTTTTTAATAGATTTTGATAAAATTTAATAAATATATGATTAAAAAATTTTAAATTCAATATTATAAGTGGTTGAAAATGAATTTTGAAAAAAAAAAAAAAAATTAGAGCAAAAGCATTGACTTAGTTTTTCATTACAAATTTAACACGATTGGCTAATGGTTTATAAACTATTTATAAATATATAAATTATTTTTATCTACATATTTTATAAAATAAATTAGTATTATTCACTTATTCACCCTCATTTCTATATATTTATTAAATAAATGATTAATAGTAGAAAACCCATATAAATGTTTTCTTTTGCAATATAGCACATACCTCATGAAAATAGTAGAAAACTCCTCTATTTGAAACCTTTTGTGCGAAAACCCCCATGTCGTCAAGATTCATCTGATTTACCTTTAAAAACAATAAAAAAAATGTCAAAATTTAAAAAGGAATAAATGTAATTTCAGTACCAAAATTTTTTACCAAATTTTTTGTACACACCTACAATCCCAAATATTTAAAACTTTATTTTCTTCCCCACCCCAACCCAACCCACTTTATTTTCTTCCCCACCTTCAACTAGACTCAATTAAACCAAAATCAAAACCCTGAAAATTCAATTAAATTTAGAACTCTGGGATACTTCTCAAAACCAAAATCATTAAAAAATGACTTGATACTAAAATTCAACAATTCGACCCCCCCCAACCCCCCCCCCCCCCCCCACGCCCCAAAAAAATAAAATCTAGAAATGTAAAAATTGGGTTTTGGATCCTACCAAGCAATCATCATTAATGGTGAAGATATACTTCTTCTTCGATGCCGTTTAGCTAAAGCATCGACGGGACGAATCCTTAAATGAAATACACGAAGACTTGTGATCCAGAATCTTGTTTATATCATTTCGATTTTAGAGTTTATGATCAAAACCCTCTAGGACATGTTTTTTGTACATCTCTTCTTGAACAATACTCAAATGGTAGGGTTGGAAAAAGGGTCTCCATATTTCGAGGAAATCCAAGTTTCTGCTCGTCACAATCATTATATCTAACTCATCATTTGGCAATGGGGTCAAAAAAATATTTTATCATTGGGTTTTCGAAGAGTCAAGAGAGCACTCCAACGAAACAACGTTGTCCAATTTTTCTGTTTGTCAACACCGTCTCTACCTACCATGTTGCTCTAGCCTGATAGGATGAAGATTTGTTTTGTAAAGTAGGTCATTTTCTTGGGTGGAATTGGGAAGCTCCATTAATGAACCTTAAAGATCGACCTTTTTTATTTTTTAGTTTTTTTATTTTTTTTATTTTTAGGGAAGAAGATGAAATGAGGTGTGATGGAAAATAAAGTTTTAAAGATTTGGATTGTTGTTGGTGTGTATAAAAAAAATTGAGTTTAATTTGTAAAAAAATAAAAAGCTTGGGTACTGAAATTACAATTATTCCTTTTTAATTTTGACATTTCTTACTTTTTTTAACAGCAATTCTGACAGATTTTGACGGCAGGGGTTTTCGCACAAAAAGTTTCAAACATAGACGTTTTCTGCGATTTTAATAGGTCTCATGTATATTACAAATTGAAACGTTTTTAGGGGATTTTCTGCAACTAATCCTAAAATAAATTGTTCATAACCATCTCTCAACATTCAAACAGATGATACAGTGTTGGAAAAAAATCAGCGGAATTTGAACATAAGAAAAACTGAACCTGAGCTAGTGGTTGCATGGGGTCACTGACTCAATTGTTTGCCAAAAATTGAATTTTCGATCATCTTTCAATTGTTTTGTACAGTGAACGATTGCCTCCTCACCTACCCAATGTATTGAAACACTACTAGAAAAGATATTTCAAAAATAAAAAATAAATCATAATAAAAAAATATATATATTTCTGCCACTTGCTTGAGGCGTGCATGTGTTATCTTGCATTTTCGACGGTGGAACGTTAAGATTAAGGAAAATAGAGATTGTAGGTACGATATTTAACAATTTGGTCTCTTAGTGTATGAGCTAGTCATGGAGCACTTCCAAGTAATTTACATTAATAGGATTAAGTATCAATGTATCATACTTTACTCCTCAACATTTGAAAATTCGTTTCCAAATTTTTGGTATTTGCGACTTATTTTTTGTAATACTTGGATATTAATCACTTCGACGTTAACAAGTTCTATATCAAATTATCTCGTCTAAAAACCTAAACATGTTATCTTAATAAAATTACAAATCGTACATAAAAATTGAAAAAAATAAGCCTAAAAAAAAAGTGGTTAAACAAGATAAGTTCATCTACATTAAAAAATGAATAACAATAATCCTCCTACCCCAACTTGCCACCTCACGATGTGAACAGTAGAGATTAAAATCGGATTGAAATAAAAAAATTAATCATTATTATTGATTTTTATTAAACAGTCAAAACCTAATAACGATTATATTTTTAATTTTAATTTTAATTAAATTTTAAGAACGTCCGAACACGCCTCAGTCTCATCACCCCATTTATTACTCCAATCCCTAGCCCACGCCACGCCTCATCATCGACTCTAATTTCTCAACAATGGGCCCCCCACCACGGCATGTGGCCGGTGGCCCCCACTGCCTCCCTAAATTTCTACATCTAATTTCCACCTATAGCTATTCTCACCCAAACACCTCCCGAAAAACCACACCCAACATCTCAGCTCCCGCCACGTCATAAAAAATAGATATTTTCGCAAAATATCCGTTCACTTTACGGTGAAGTTAACAAAACCCAAATTCTAGCAAATTAATGAACCCCTCACCCCTCTCCTGTATTCCAGTCTTCTTCTCATAGCGCAGTCTCAAATGGAGTAATCATTCATTCCTAAAATTTTCTGCTCAAAGCTAACGTGCGCTGATGGAGAACTACCCGTACAATTCGTCGTATCCAGGGTCCGGCGGCTCCTCGCCGCGCTCCCGTGAAATCGAGTTCGAGAATACGCCGTCGTGGGAGGATTCACACAACAATCAGCTTCCCCCAAATTATAAAGTGAAGTTCATGTGCAGCTATGGCGGCAAAATCAACCCTCGGCCTAACGACAATCAGTTGTCGTACATAGGGGGAGAGACGAAGATCTTAGCCGTTGATCGGAATATTAGATTCAGTTCTCTACTATCAAAGCTTTTTGTGTTGTGTGATAGTGATAATATTTCGTTTAAATATCAATTGCCTGGTGAAGACCTGGATGCTTTGATTTCGGTGACTAATGATGATGATTTGGAGCACATGATGAATGAGTATGATCGGTTATACAGGGTTTCTCCAAAGCCATCGAGACTCAGGCTTTTTATTTTTACTTCACCGAACCAGTCTCCGAATTCATCGGTGAGGAGTTTTGGGTCCGATGATGTGAAATCGGAGAAGGAAAGGTTCGTGGAAGCGCTGAATTCTGGACCTGTTATGACTGCTCCGCCGCCGGCGGTGACGGCTGTGTCGCCTCAACCACCGCCGCCCAACAATAATGTGGACTACTTGTTTGGATTGGAGAAAGGGGTTGGGATGGCGCCTCAGCCGCTGCAGAAGGTTGAGGTAGACGATCGTTATGAAGAAAGGTCGATAGGGTCGGATCCAATTCAGCAGCACATTCAGGATCTGAATAGGCTGAGAATTGAGGAGCAGCAAGGAGTTTACAGAAGAAGAAATGATGAAAATCACGCCGGAGGATTTGTCGGAGGTGATTATTACAAGGTACCGGAGAAATTACCTCCTGTTTCCGTTCCTAGTGGTCCTCCTGGATACTGGCAGGAGAAGCAGTTCACCGGAGGAGTTTTCCCGGCTAGCAATCTCAACACAGAACAGCCAGTTTACATGATTCCAGCTCCTGCGGGTGCGTACCACGCCCCGATGATGAGACCGATGAGTGGACCAGCTGGTCAGGGTTACTACACAGTTCAAAGGATGCCATCGGAGGTTCACCGGGATCAGCAGGTGTACAGCGCTATACCATCCGCGGCAATGGCCACACAAACTCTGCCTCAACAGGCGGCGCCAAAAATGGCTGGATATTCCGAAGGTTTTGGAATGATGAGACCAGTAACAGAGGCGGGATACGGGCAATTTGCTAATTATGATAGCGGGATGGGGAGACAGGTGATGTACGCTTCGCCGGGAGGAATGATGGCGGCGCCGCCAGGTCAGCCGCAAATGCAACCGGTTCAGTATCAAGCCATGGGTGCTGTTAGTGGTGATACAAGACAAGCTGGAGCGATGAATCAAGAAGCAGGGGGTAAGGTGGTTACAAAGGTTACACAAATTTGAGAGTGATTATTATGAAAATTATGATATTAATGTATGTAATATATTTATATCTGCAATTTACTTGAAAATAATTCAAATGTTTAATTTGGAGTTCTACGAATTTGGTTATTTCTGTGTTTTGTGTATTAAAGTGAGAATCAAGTGAGTTTGTATTGTTCTGTTTTGAAATTTTGTGTTAGTCATCTGTAAGTGATAAGAAACTAGGGTGGCAAATGGGGCTGCGGGCCAGCTCAGGCTCATCTCAGCTCATGGACGGTTTAGGCTTGTTATGAGATTTAACCATGGGTACAGTCGAGCGGACTCAGCTCATGAGGTCCTTGAGCCGACTCAACAAAAATGACATTGAGAAGTGATAGTAGATTCTTGATAAAAAGCTAGCATCGGTCGGAGACTACATCACGTTGTCGTTTCCCTTGCACTAACGTTGAGTGTTTGAACTGATTTCTTCTTTTTGCAATCAGACAACTGTTGGGCGTCTGATAATGATGTATTCTGTTGCAATGATAGTAAGGCCTCGTTCGAAAAGTTAAAATATGCTTATGAGACAAGTTATTTTTCAACATGTTTGGATAATTTTCGGAACTGATTTGGACCTGTATGAAATGGATCTTGAGAAGTCATGAGGAGCTTTTGATACGAAAAAACTGTTTTTAGACTCATTTGATTAATTTTATAAACTGATTCTTCTAGATGGAAGAGTTTTTAGAAAAATTTAGGAATGAATGTTAAATTCGAAATTGAACCTTCCAAACCAAAATCGGAGGTTCGAATCGTTTTCCAAAATTGAAAAATAGGAATTGAAATTGATTACCGATAAATAACAGACTTAAATTGGAACCATGGGGTGACTTTAGAACTGAATTTGTTATTCTTATAAAAAAAAATACTCGACATAGAGACCTAACCCAAAAGTAACAAGTTTGCAATGCCCAACAAGTAGCTAGTTTGCAAAGCTCAAACACGAAGTGCCATAATCAATAAGATTCATTCTTTGATAATCAATAACAAATTACTAAGTTGTCAATTTTTAATGACAAATTTAAATAATTTATTTTTTGATGTTTAGTGTTTACATTCGACCGGTATGTAGCCATCAAACTTTGACAGGACGAGCATGTTTGTTTTAAGTTTAATAATTTTTAAAGTTACATTTAATTTTTTTTTTATTGAAATGTAAAAATTAATACAAAGTGTTATCAGAAATCAGTAATATATAATGAAAATTAATATGCCCATTTCAAAAGCAATTGTCAACAAAAAAATAAAATAATTATTGAAATAAAAACATTATCTTCTCCATTTATTTTGACAGCAAATAAGCATATTTTATTTTATATAATTTAACTCCACTCAGTTATACCTTATCCATAAGATACAAATACATGAATGATAATGCATCATGATATCATATCACGTAGAGACATAGTTTAAATAAATAATTTACTAATGACTAATGTTTATAAGTCAAAACTTGGATCTATACGGCAAAGGAGTTTTGGGTGCGATGATGCGACTACTTCAATTTGTTTATTCCCCTGTTGTCAGTAACATTATTTTGAATGAGTAATATCACTTTATTCGAAAATGGTTAACACTTTCGAGGTGTGTGTTCAGTCATTTAAAATGTCAGTCGAGGTGTTCGTGCAGCATGGTTCATTTTGAATCACGCTATGTTATCAGGAGCACAAAGGATTTTATTAATACATAATTAAATTTCTATTTGACCCTATTTTTTAAGATATATTTTTTTTCCTTAAATTCATTTTTAATCAAATGTTTTATTGGAATAACGATTTTTATCAATTTTTCAATTACATATTTCATCAATTTATTTGATTTAAATATTATTTTAAAATATTTATTGAACGAAAATTGAAGCCCAATGCATCATATCCAATCTTTGAAACGATAGGCTTTGGCCTTACAAGATTCCAAAACTTTGTTAACATTGTTGCCAACATTGTTGTGGTTTGATCCAAATTTTGGTGGGTATTGGAGTCTAATTTGGAGTGATTTTGAAGAGATCAAAAGTATGGACCAGAGGAAAAAAATCGTCGTTTTTTCGCTAGCTTGGCGCTAATTGGACGCTCGAGCGAGAGGGGTGAGAAATAACCCGAGACCCTGTCGCACAACTGTCGTCGGCTAGCCGCTTGAGCGACACATTGTCGCTCGACCTTCGCTTGCATGTCGCTCGAGAGACAAACTTTTCCAGGCTAAGCTTGTTTCTTCTGTTTGAAGCTTTTTTGGACTCCTTTCTTTCTACAATTCAAAACCTAGGGTGCATATATATATATATATATATATATATATATATAGTGCATGACTTGTAACAATATAAGAACATTCTACAATAGAGAGAGAACGTTCTTGAGTGCTTAGATTTAAGTTGATTATTGCTGTCTTGTCTTGTAAACACAAAGTTGTTGATTTATAGCGGATTCTCCTCCTCAAATTTCGTGTGTTCTTGTTCTTCTTTATTTCATTGTTGCTATATCTCGTGATCCGATTTTCGTAACAAGTGGTATCAGAGCACAATATTGATTGTTCCGCATGGCGACGATAAAGTATGATATTCCATTGTTCGATAGAAACACGAGATTGACACTATGGCAAGTGAAGATGCGAGCGGTGTTGGCGTGGATGGATTTGGAGGAAGCATTGCTTGGCTTTGATATTACATCCACTATCTGGACGCATGATAAAAAGCGGCGTAGGGATCAGAAAGCCCAATCTCAAATTCATCTACATCTCTCGAATCAAATTCTTCAAGATGTTCTTAAGGAGAAAAGTGTCGATGCATTGTGGTTGAAGTTGGAGCAACTTTGCATGATAAAGAGCTTGACGAGCGAGCTACACTTGAAATAGTGTTTGCATTCTCACCGGATGTCTGAAGGTACGTCATTGGATGATCGCTTAACTATGTTCAAAAAAATCGTGGATGATTTGGAGACATTGGAGGTTAAGTATGATGAGGAGGATTTGACATTGATGTTGTTATGTTCACTGCCACCATCATATGTGACGTTTATGGACACTATTCTCTATAGTCGAGATACTCTTACCTTGGAAGAGGTTTATGATGTTTTATTATTTGAGGAGAAGATGAGGCATTTTGCTGGAGGATTTGGAAATCATGTTGAATTCTTGATTGTGCGTGAAAGGAATCAAGATAGAAATCATGGCAGAAATATGAGGGACAAATCGAAGTCTAGACATGCTGAGAAGACATGTCATTACTGTAAGAAGAATGCGTATATTAGAGCTGATTGTTTTGCTTTGAAAAATAGAAACAAAGTTACTGGTACTACGGACAAATGGAAGCAACATGTTAATGCAACGGATGCTAGTGTTGGGGAGGATGAGCAAAGTGGTGGATAGTTTTTTGTGATTTCTGACGAAGATACTAAATCTAGTGAAGAATGGGTTCTTGACTCGGCTTGTACTTTTCATATGTATCCTAACAAGGACTGGTTTTCTACATATGTACTTTTCATATGTATCCTAACAAGGATTGGTTCTTGACTCGGCTTGTACTGTGATTATGGGAAACAATACGCCTTGCAAAATCGCTGGAGTTGGTACAGTCAAAATCAGAATGTTCGATGGGGTTGTCAGAACTCTTACAAATGTAAGACATTCCAAAACTGAAGCGAAATCTCATATCTTTGAGTGCACTTGACTCAAAGGGCTACAAATACAGCGATGAAGGTGGAGTTTTGAAGGTGAGCAAGGGTGCTCTTGTTGTCATGAAGGGGCATAAAAACTCTACACAACTGTACATTTTGCACGGTTCCACTGTGGTTGGAGATGCTTCAATTTCTACTTCTTCTTTAACAGATGAAGTTACAAAACTTTGGCATATGAGTCTCGAGCATATAAATGAGAATGGGATGGCGGAGCTGAGTAAAATGGGACTTTTTAATAGGCAAAAAATCAGCAAAATAAAGTTTTGTGAGCATTGTGTCCTTGGGAAGCAGAAGAAAGTCAGATTTATTAAAGGAAGACACAATACGAAGGAAACACTTGAATATATTCATTAGAATCTTTGGGGACCGGCCATGGTACCATCTAAATGTGGCTATTATTATTTGTTGACAATAATTGATGATTTATCCAGGAAAGTTTAGTTATTCTTCTTGAAATAGAATAGTGATGTGTTTTGGACCTTCAAAGAGTGGAAAACATTGGTAGAAAAGCAGACTGGAAAGCAAGTGAAATGTCTACGCACTGATAATGAATTGGAGGTTTGTTCAGATGAATTCAATAGTTTCTGTAGGCCTTAAGGCATCTTGAAACACTTGATCGTACCCGAGACTCCTCAACAAAATGGTGTAACAGAACAGATGAACATAACTTTGATGGAGAAGGTTCATTGTATGCTTTCGAATTCTGGGTTACCTAAGTCTTTTTGGGCCGAAGCTGCTACTACAACGTATTTTCTGATAAATCGCTCACCATTAGTTACCATTGATAAACATATACCAGAAGAGATATGGTCCGGTAAATCTTCTTGTTATTCTGATTTGAAAATTTTTGGGTGTCCAGCTCATACTCATGTGGATAATGGGAAGTGGGAGCCTAGGTCTAGAAAGTGCATTTTTTTTGGGTATAAATCAAGTGTGAAAGGGTATGAGTTGTGGTATCCCGAAACTAGTAAGGTAGTAGTGAGTAGGAATGTCGTATTTGATGAACTTGCTATGGTTCGAGGTTCATCTCTTGAGGATTCTGATAAAACTGAGGAGAAGAATGTTTCAACTCTAGTGGAGTTGGGAATTGGGTCAGAGGAACAGTGAGAGATTGTAGAACGGTCTACTACAAATCAGTCGAGTTCAGGGTTGATAGACAACAATACCTTGCCTACACTACCAGCACCACAGTTGTCTATAGCTAAGGATAGACCTCGCAAACAGATTAAACCTCCACAGAAGTATCGATAAGCAGATTTGGTTTCTTATGCATTGAATGTTGTTGAAGACATTGATTCCACTGAGGAGCCTACTACATATTCAGAGGCAGTCAGTTACGGTGATTACAGCAAATGGATGATTGCTATGCAGGAGGAGATGGAGTCTTTGAGCAAAAATAACACTTGTGACTTGGTGAAATTACCTAAAGGTAAAAGGGTTATTCGTTGCAAATGGGTGTTCAAAAGAAATGAAGGTACATCTGGGATTGAAGATGCTAAATACAAGGTTAGATTTGTGGCAAAAGGCTACAGTCAGATTCCGGGTGTTGATTTCACAGATGTGTTATCACCAGTTGTGAAACATAGTTCTATTCGGGCTTTACTTAGAGTGGTGGCTAAGCATGACTTGGAGTTTGAGCAAATGGATATCAAAACAACAATCTTACATTAAGAACTTGAGGAAAGCATCTACATGCAACAACCAGAGGGATTCATAGCTTCAAGGAAGGAAGACTATGTGTGCTTACTAAAGAAGTCCTTGTATGGATTGTAGCAGTCACCAAGGCAGTGGTACAAAAGAATAGAAGATGGGGGATCAACTGCATATTTGTTGTTATATGTTGATGACATGCTCATAGCAATCAATGATAAAACAGATGTCGGAAAAATAAAATTACAACCCAACAAGGAGTTTGACATGAAAGATTTGGGCGAAACAACGAAAATTCTTGGAATGGAGATCTTGAGGAATAGAAAGGCTGTCATTTTGTATTTGAGTTAGAAGGGGTACATTGAGAAGGTGCTTGAAAAACTAAACATGGTGAAAGTAAAGTTGTCAGTGCTCATTTGGCTGCCCACTTCAAATTATCATCTAACTTGTGTACACAGTGAGATGAAGACATTGATTATATGTCTCGGGTTCCTTACTTCAGTGCAGTTGGTTCGCTTATGTATACTATGGTTTATACGAGACCTGATTTGGCACATGCAGTTAGTAGATACATGGCTAATCCTGACAAGGAACATTGGAAATCAGTGCAATGGATCTTTAGATACTTGAGGAGCTCTTCAAATGCTTGTTTGCATTTTGGTAGAAATTCAAGTGGAGTCATTGGTTATATAGATTCAGACTATGTAGGGGATCTTGATAAGAAGAGATCACTTATATGTTATGTGTTTATCATTGGTGACTGTGCTATCAGCTAGAAAGCTACTTTGCAAAATACAGTAGCTTTGTCTACAATAGAAGCAGAATATATGGTCATTACAGAGGCATGTAAAGAGGCTATTTGGCTGAGAGGATTGATTGGTGAAATCAATGAAGACTTGCAGATGTCTACATTGTTCTGTGATAGTCAAAGTGCAATTTTCTTGACTAAAGATCAAATGTTTCACAAGAGGATGAAGCACATTGATGTGAGGTATCATTTTGTGCGTGATGTGATTGCTCGTAATGATATTGTAGTGAGCAAGGTTGATACCGGTGATAATACTGTTGAAATGATGACAAAACAACTTTCTATTGCTAAATTTGAACATTGTTTGAACTTAGTGTTGACCTATGGTTGATTTCATCCTTAATGTTTTGATCATAACAAACAAGATTAATATTGTTTTTAACAATTGATTTTGAGTGATGATAGTTCAATGTTAAAATCAATCGAGCATTGTCAAAATCAACACATTATAAATTGAGCTCATGAAGAAGATCAATATCGAAGTCAAGCATTAAAATCAAATGTCAGATAGATCAAGATCAAGAGTTTAAGAGTCAAGCATGAAAGAAACTTCGAAGAAAAATCAAAGACTGGCTTTCGAGATCATATGTAAAAGTAAAACACTTTAGTGCTTGACAATGAATCGTGACAAGCTCATAATCGGTTTTACGCACGAAAAAATCACAATACAAAAATGTTTGCATAGAGATTATTTTCAAAGGTAAAAATCTCATACTTATATTTGAAAAGTGTCACCTACCTTGAAAAATCTTTTTAAAACGTCCATCAAATACTTACATTTGTTAAAAATTAAAATGAGAACGTTTTGGCTAAAACAGCTGTACCGAACGTCCGGTATGACAGTTTTAGCGCTAACGGTAAAAAATTCAACTGTTCTGATTTTCTTACGCAACGACTAGTTGACCGTTCGGTACGTGTCGTCCGATTGGACATATTTTTGGCCGTTGCATTGCTATAAATACATCTTCTTGCATTCAAAATATAGACTTCTAAGAGCATTATAGAGAGGTTGTTTTGAGATAAAATATTTGATCTTTACTCTTTATTTGATCTTTATCAATTTATTTGCTTTAGAAATTTTTTTGATTGATTTTATTTTTGAAAATCATTTCTCTTATCAAAGTTTTTTCATTTCTCTTTGTGTTTAACTTATTTATATCTATCTTAAAAGAGAAATATATTTTTGTAGAAGTTCTTGACATTTACATTGTATAAACTTTTCTTTTTCTTCATATTGAAACTTTGATTGATTGAATCTAAGTTTTGATTATCATATTCATCAAAGTTTTTCTAACATAACACTTGAACTTCATTCATTGCTATATATTAAAGTGTTAGCATACTTCTCGTCTTATACTCAACTTTGAATTTATCATTCATTAAGAAAAGAAAATTTCATCTGTAAAATTTATTTGAATTATGGGTAGTGTTGAAGTCCCTTAAAGATCAACATTGTATAAAGATCGCTGCTCATTATTGTAAGTCATCGTCTGGGTCATATTGAGGTCCCGTAAAGCTTAACATTGTATAAGGATTAGTGCTCCTTGGTTGTAAGTTATCAGAAGTGTTGTAAAGGGTTGGATTCTACCATAAGTCAATCAACATAGTGAAAAATGCATTGCTCGTGTCAGAGAGCTTGGTAACAGGGGACGTAGATCATTGCAATAGATCGAACCTCCATAATTATATTGTTTGCAGCTTCTCTTCCTTTTACTTATTGCTTTCATATTTGCACTTATTATTTGATTGATCTACTTGCTTGAACTTACTATTGATTATTAATTTATCAGCGTGATTTTAGTTAATTATTCGAAAAAGTTTTAAAAATCAATTCACCAATCACTTGGTTAGTTATTCTTGGGCTTTCACTTAGTGGGTGTTTGTCATTGATTAGTCCATTGGGATTTGGTTAAAGAGAAGGAGTGGTGACTTAGAATTCCTAGTATTGGAATTTGGAGTGATTTTGAAGAGATCAAAATTATGGACCGGAGGAAAAAGTCGTTGCTTTTTCGACGTTCGAGCAAGAGGGGTGAAAAAAACCTAAGACCCTGTCGCTCGACTGTTGCCGGCTGGCCACTCGAGCAACAGATTGTCGCTCGACCTTCGCTCACGCGACAGGCTTTTCCGACCCAAGCCCATTTCTTCTGTTTGACGCGTTTTGGACTCCTTTCTTTCTACAACTCAAAACCTAGGGCGCATATATATATATACAGTGCACGACTTGTAACAATATAATAACATTCTATCATTGAGAGAAAACATTTTTGAGAGCCTAGATTTCAATTGACTATTGAATACTTAATATTGTAAATACAAGGCTATTGACATTATAGTGGATTCTCCTCCTCAAATTTCTTGTGTTCTTGTTCTTTTCTTCATCTTTATTTCATTGTTATCATATCTTGTGATCCAGATTTCATAACAAGATTGGTTGTGGTTTGACCCAAATTCTGATGGGTATTAGAGTGGTTTTGAAGAGATCAAAATTATGGATTGGATGAAAAAGTTGCCACTTTTTCGCTAGCTTAGCGCTAGCTGGACGCTTGAGCAAGAGGGGTGAAAAACAACGCGAGACCATGTCGCCTGACTGGCCGTTCGAGCGATACATTGTCGCTCGACCTTCGCTCGCTTGTCGCTCGAGCGACAAGCTTTTCCGGTCCAAGCCCGTTTTTTCTGTTTGACGCGTTTTTGGATTCCCTCCCTCTCTCCCTCTCTCTCTCTCTCTCTCTCTCTCTCTCTATATATATATGTAAAAATATAAGAACATTCTACAATAGAGAGAATTGAAAGATAACGTTCTTGCGTGCTTAGATTTCAATTGATTATTGAAGTCTTGTCTTGTAACCACAAAGTTATTGATTTATTGTGGATTTTCCTCCTAAAATTTTGTGTGTTCTTGTTATTCTTTTCATATTTATTTCATTGTTGCTATATCTTGTGATCCGGTTTTCATAACAAACATTTTGCTACATTCGTTCCTATTGAAGTTGTTCTCTCTAGTACAAAGCACCTTGTACATGCTAAATTTCGGTCATTATCGAGATAGAGTTGGTTATGATCGAGTACACTTAAGTAATCACTTCATTGACCAATAACCAAGTCAGGGTGGTTAAACACAAGAATCAACTCTATAGAAAAAGTCACTCAAACTTACCAATATCAATACAGTCGAGCTTGAAAAGTTGGGTCGAAGTTGACAAGTTAGTTCATTTTTTCAATTAAAACAATTCAACAATCTAGAGTATCAACTTAATCAATATAAATCATCGGTGTAGGCCTACGAAATGCACATACTTTTATGCAAACAATTCTATTCTATTTAATACTTGATCTCGACTCAACCATTCTCCTTTTTCAACCAAATGGGAAGCGACGCTTGTCAATTCCAACATAAAAGTTACTAGACAATTGGCATCTACAAATTGCACCACGTAAAATGTCCATGTCTCGTTCTCACAATTTGGTAAATTATTATATATTGTCCCTACCCTAATATTCAGCCGGTTCCCATTTATCGACCGTTTTTTTGCCAATATATAAAGCAAATCCCACTCTGTGTCTAATAAAAATTTTCAATCTTATAATAATTACTTATTTGATAGTGTGTTCTCAATTGTGAATGAGAATCCAAAGTTGCTTATCCATTCGCTGCAGTTCATACTCATCATGGTACTACACATCTTTTCTCCATATCAACTTATTCTCATGAGAATTCCAAAGTTACTTATTTGAAAAATAAGCACGTTTCAAATTTTGACGGTGTTTTATGAAGGGCCACTTGTGATGGCACCTCCAATGTATGCTGCTACCCCACAAAGAAGCAGCCCAGGTTTCTTCGAGGCGTGGTAAGTTTTTATTAATGTACTGATATTATTTTCAGCTTTTTTCTTCTTTTTTTTTTAAATGATCCGAGTACTTCAAATTATGGAATAGGATTTAATTTATTTGTGGGTTGTATTTGTAGCCTTGCGACGCTGTGTTGCTGTTGCTTGTTAGACTAATGTTGCGACTTACTGTGATTGATTTAGTGCATGTTTGGGGTGATTTATATTTTAAATTAAGTCAAATGTAGTTCATCTACATTGAGAATAAATTATGCACTAAATATAAGTCATCCCAAACTTGCTCTTAAGATCCTCACTCGTAGATAGAATTTTTCTCTCTCACCTTCTCGTGATTTTGTACGTTTTAAGTAGTAATGGTAATGGACTGAACTTGATTTAAGTAGTTAAATTTTGGCTTGCATTGATTCAAAGAATTTTTCTTTCTTTTTCTTGTTCACGTATAAAAAATTTATACGTCTTTTTTAATGAATGTATATAGTTTTTTGATGTTCGTAATGTTGTCATTTTTCTATGTTGTTTTGACTTGGTAGTGATGACGTTGGAATTATGTTGGAAAAATGGTTAATTTAAATACTTTTAAATTGTTTCAGAATCGCGCCTACTTAATTTTGCATCCACTTTTTAATTAAAGTGGTCGAGGTGACCGTAAATGCTAAGTTCGATAGTCATCAATAAAAAATTAACTCGATGGAAGAATGTTACTTGTGTTGGTGAGCTAAGGTCAGAATCAATCTAAAATTAGGTCTCAAGCCAACGTACAAGTATGCTGTAATGGATTTAACCCGTATTCATAGACCAAGATTCCTATTTTTAGTAATTCAATAAGATCACATTTCGTCACTGTTTGATAATAATTAAAATAAATTATTATTATTTCAAATTTATCTTTAACCACAAATTTTTACAATAAAATATATTACACGTAAATTCAAATTTCTTATTTTTTAATCGTACATTCTTTAAAAAAAAATCACCATTTCTAAACTTTTCTTCCCCTAAAAAAATCACTTTAATGGTTGTTAAACAAAATGTTCACAAAACTCGAGACTCGTTATAGCTCAACTTGTTTTTGTTTTTTCGACAAAAGGCACATAGTGTACTTCTACAAATAAGTAGTAGTTAAGAGCCTATCTGGAGGAAATTTTAATAAAATCTTTTTACCGTTGGCCATCCACTTGCAGTCGAGTTTTTTGACAAACACTCTCACAGGTAGGTCCCAGCTGACCAAAAAGGGTCAAAAAAACTGACAAAAAATGGTCAGAAAATTGATTTAATTTCCTTAAAAATTTCCTCTAGACAGACCCTAAATTTTGATATCAAATATTTTACATTTTGATATTGTGGAATTATAGTATAAAATAAGATTAATAGTAGAGAATCCCCTTAAAAATATATCCTCTACCTATTAGAAATAGTAGGAAACCCCATGTTTGAAACTTTTTTGTGAAAAACCTCGTGCTATCAATATCCGTCAGATTTACCATTAAATCCAAAAAAAAAAAAAAAAAAAAAATGGAAAATGGATAAATTAAAAAGGGAAAATGCGTCATTTTTTTTCCCTCTTTAATAAAAACCTACCCAAAACCAACCTCAATTTTCACACTCATAATTTTCAGTTCTTCACAATCCTCTTCAAGAAATTAATAGTGAAAATTGAAGATTGCGAAGAATTGAAAATTAATATTAGGCGACAATTGTAGTTGATTTTGGATGGTTTTTATTAAAAAGGAAAATACGAAATGATGCATTTGCCCTTTTTAATTTATCCATTTCCCCCTCTTTTACTGGAATGTAACAACAATTCTAACGGATCTTTGACGGCATGGGAGTTTTTACAAAAAAAAGTTTCAAATAGAGGGATTTTTTTGCGATTTTCAATAGATATAAAGTGTATCACACATGGAAATATTTTTTAGGGAGATTTTCTGCTATTAATCTAATAAAATACAACGTGAAATCATTTTAAGCCCCAGTTTAATACCTTTTAGAAATTTGATTAGAATTTACGTCAAAGTCAACAATTTTAATAATATATTTTATCACTTTTCTAAAAATATTTGTAAACTTTTATGAAAATTTATTAAAAATCTGATTTTAATTTAAATCAAACAGAGGATAAATAGAAGTTCATGCAATTAGATGTAGCAAAGTCACACTTAATAAGAACAAATTCAGGATCACAAGAATTCCTGCAACGATTTATACCACCCCATAACAAAAATAGGTTAATTGTTTTATCATCGACTGAACTTTAGGTTTTGTTCTTGGCTTTTAATCGAACTTTAAATTGTCGTCACAGTGCCATTTAGCTTCGAAAAATGTTTCCATCCAATTCCCATTTTGTTCGTTTAAAGATAACGGTCTACACCTACACTGTAGACAAAATTCCCGGGTGACAAATAGATGGACATTTTCAAACTTCAGCGACCTTAAAATTTTGAAGTGATTAGTGACGAAACAATTAACCCCAAAAAGCAAGTAAAAAATGAACTTAAAACCACGTCTAAAATATTTACAATCGCAAAAAGTATAATTTATTCAACAATAAAACTTTTTGCCACCAAAATGTAACTGAGAAATCTATCACTAGAACTTGGGCTAGCAGATGTAGGTTCTCAAAGAACTAAATAATACACAGCTTTTGCAGGATTATGAACACAACAGCCTAACCATGCGCTCAAATAACATAACTGTAGAGCTATCTCCCTCCTCTTGTTGCCTAAAAAATCTACTTCTTTGCCTCCTCATATTCTGCCTCCGGAGGGTCGCCACCCTTTGTACCTCCAGATGAAGAACTACCACCTGAACCACCAGACATGTGCTGTCCAATCTTTGATACTGCTTTGTTTGCTGCATCAAGCTTAGCCTTAATCTCATCAATGTTCTCACCATCCATAGCAGTTCTCAAATCTGTGATAGCAGACTCAATTTCTGACACGACTTCACTCGGAACCTTGTCCCTATATTCGTTTAAGCTCTTTTCGATACTGTATATGGTGGTGTCAGCATTATTTTTAAGATCGATTAAGGCCTTTCTTTCTTGATCTTTCTGAGCATGTGCCTCGGCCTCCTTGACCATCTTCTCAATATCGTCTTCTGATAGGCCACCAGATGACCTAATGGTGATCTGCTGCTCTTTACCAGTGGTCTTGTCCTTTGCAGAAACAGTTACAATTCCATTTGCGTCAATGTCAAATGTAACTTCTATCTGGGGCATGCCTCTAGGAGCCGGAGGAATACCCACAAGATCAAACTCACCAAGGAGCTTGTTGTCAGAAGCCATCTCCCTCTCCCCTTGCAATACTTTAATACCCACCTGAGTTTGGTTGTCAGCAGCTGTTGAGAACACCTGCATAGAAAGACAAGAATACATTAGAGAAGCAATAAAAGAAAAGTTGAACAAAATGCTCTTAAGCAAGCCTACAAATGAGCTGGTTTGATTTATATACAAAAGGGAAAAACTCCGGGCAAATCAATACAAGGTAAATAGTATAATGAAATCTTTCATCTCACTCTCTAGGTCCTCACCTGACTCTTCTTTGAAGGAATAGTTGTATTTCTATTAATCAATCTGGTGAAGATACCTCCCAGTGTCTCAATACCAAGTGACAGGGGAGTAACATCTAGGAGAAGCAACTCTTTCACATCACCACGGAGGATACCACCCTGAATTGCAGCTCCCATGGCAACTGCTTCGTCAGGGTTAACCCCTTTGCTCGGGGTCTTGCCGAAAATTTCTGAAACAACTTCCTGAATTTTGGGTACACGAGTCATCCCTCCAACGAGGAGGACCTCATCAACCTCCTTAGTAGAAATTCCAGCATCCTTTAAACAGCTCTTGCAAGGGGGCTTAGTCCTTTCAATCAAATGGTTCACCAAAGCCTCAAACTTTGATCGGGTCAGTGTTATATTCAAATGCTTTGCACCAGATGCATCAGCAGTGATAAAAGGTAAGTTGATTTCAGTCTGTGATGTCGATGAAAGTTCTATCTTTGCTTTCTCAGCCGCCTCTCGAAGTCTCTGCAGGGCAAGCCTATCCTTGGACAAATCTATACCCTCAGTTCTCTTGAACTCACTAACCAAAAATTCTAACAGAGTATTATCAAAGTCCTCCCCTCCCAAAAATGTATCACCGTTAGTGGCTTTCACCTGCTCAGACAATGATTGGTCAGCCACATGACAAGAAGATTAACGCAACATTACAAGCTGAGAACTGCTAAGAAAATACCTCAAAGACGCCATTTGAAATCTCCAGGATGGAAATATCAAAAGTTCCACCTCCAAGATCAAATACAGCAATAAGACCCTCTTTGTTATTCATACCATAGGAAAGTGCGGCTGCAGTAGGCTCGTTTATAATTCTTTGCACATCAAGTCCCGCAATTCTCCCAGCATCCTTGGTGGCTTGCCTTTGAGCATCATTAAAATAAGCTGGAACCGTTATCACAGCCTTGTTGACAGACCTCCCAAGATAAGCCTCTGCAGTTTCCTTCATCTTAGTCAGAATAAAAGCACCAATTTGGCTTGGTGAGTACTGCTGTCCATTGGCTTCAACCCACGCATCTCCATTAGGGGCCCTGACAATTTTATATGGAACCATCTTCATTTCCTTTTGGGTCTGAGAATCATCAAAACGCCTACCGATTAGACGTTTGGTACCAAAGATTGTGTTGGTGGGATTGGTGACAGCCTGCCGTTTAGCCGGTGTACCAACCAGAAGCTCTCTTTTTTGGTTAAAAGCAACAACTGATGGAGTGGTACGAGCACCCTCCGAGTTTTCAATAACTTTAGGAGTCTGCAAAGAAAAGCATTTTTGTCATTAACACGTTAACATTATGAAGGGGATTCAATGATGGACAGAGAGTACTTTACCTTGCCCTCCATGACAGCAACACAGGAGTTTGTGGTGCCCAGGTCAATTCCGATAACATCATTCCCAGCTGGTTGTGTGCTGCATTGAGGTGGGAACCAGTGTTGAATTTCTGAGACGAAGGTCCACAAACAGCAAAGAAAGTAAACAGGAAATATACCTGAATGGCCTTACAAAACCTGCCCACTTGTTACCCAAAGCCCATGCTGGCTTCGTATTTCCATTCAACTAAGCAAAAAACAGCCCATATAATAAGAAGCACAAAAACAGCAATATAAACATAAACTCTAGCTAAATTGTGCAAAAGGCAAGAGTCCGTATGTATGACTAAATGAGCTCCTACAGATTTACAGTAAATAAACTAAGGATGGATCATCGATGTCAAATGCACAGAAATATATAGCAACAAACTGAAATTCCTAATCTAACCAACCCTCAAAGAAGGATAGAAAGGAAAGATAATTAGATCACAACAGGAGGAAAAACTAGTAAAGTGGAGAGATAATTAAATCATTGCCTGCTGAACTAATAAAGGTTACCCACTGCTCACTCATTTATTCGAACATTTATCCATTCATTACTCCGTTTAAATTCTTTCCCAAAAATTGACGGAAAATTCCAATGGAAAGCTGACGTGGCACATTTACACCGCTAATTTGTCCACTTGGACAAAAAATAAAATAAAATAACCCCAAATTACAAACACAAAATCCCCCTAATCAAAACCCCCAATTGTGTGAAGATAAACCCTAATCCATACCCAAATCATCCTCCCATTTTCAATTTTATGGCTTGTTTTTGTCAAATATATGGAGTTGTTTTACAGGGTAGGTTTTATAGAAAGGAAAGGTCTTATATGATGACAGCACAATCTAATATAATTTTTTTTAAGAGATGAATGCTAAATTCTGATATGCATATGAAGTGCATTCGAGGGATGATCTGTTTTAAATCAACACAAGGCCTCCATTGGTATATTCTAGCTTCGGCAGAAGTGGAGGAGGAAGCTATGGCAGAGGTGGCGATGCTTGTGTTTGCTTTTGGATTCTGATAGCAGTTTTGCTACTACTGTTGGTTACTTGGCTTGGCTTTTCAATTGGCTACTTTCTTAGGAGGATTCAATTGTCATTGCATGTGGTTGAACTGAAATGGAAATGGAAATGAAAATGGGAGGATAATTTGGGCCTTTTAGCGTTTTCAATTTGGGGGTTTTTGATTTTATTTTTAATCTAGTTGGACAAATTAACGATGTAAATGTACCACATAAACATGCTGTAAGAGAAAATTTCAGTAGGCGATAATTTAATTAACTCTAAAGTGGAAGTGGCGGAGAGAGAGAAGTATATATGATATATGTTCAGTGAAACAAAGAAATATGAATTTCACCAATATCAAATACTAAAAAGCTAATACAGCCCAAAAATAAAATTCAGCTGGAAATAAAACAATAGGAGCTCAAATAAGAGCATGGCTTAAACTTGCATTTTAAAAACTCATCCTTGGACATAGCAAGGATCGACAAAAAGCAAAACAGCAAACACAAACGACATCAATCCTTTCTGTTATTATTTGCTTTCCTTCATTTAAATCTTTCTCTAAATGTAAAAAACATAAAATAGAACAATCGACACTATATAATACACAACATAGTAGCATCGGGTGCCATGACGTCAATCCGCTTATCATAGCAGTATCTACTAAACATAATACTCAAAAAAAGGCACGAAAAACAATCGAGTAGAAGAACCAATCAGAGGAGTGTGCATAAGAGAGACATACAGTTTTATAAACGTTAAGAGGAGCGGAGGAAATTTCGCGGCGGCGAAGAGATCTAAGGAGAACGGCTGTCGCCATTAAGAATTGGTGATTTTGACTTTCAATTTGATCAGCTGGGGTTCAGGGTTTATGGGAAGAAATTGAAACAGTACAACGAGATGAGAGTTTTCTAGTGAGAGAGATGATACATGAAAATCGAAGAAGATGAGTAGCGGTGTTCATTTATTAACTGGCCGCCAGTACTTAGTGGTCAAATGAGATGAGAAGGTTCTAGATATGTCTCGTGTCGCCCCACCGAGAATCTTTCTTCTATTTTCTTTAGGAAAGTAATTTTCTTTTTACATATGTTTAGTATCCATTTTTTTCTTATTCTTATTCTTATTCTTTTTCTTCTTCTTCATTTCAACCATATATTCTATTAATAAAATAATATTACACATAAATATAAAAATTCTCCTATTTTTTAACAACAAATTCTTTCATCAATCCCTATTCAAAAACACAATTTTCTACTAAAATGAGTGTCAAACACCCCCAAATCTTTTATCCACCTTCGTTTTCCAAACTAAGGGTGTGTTTGATCCACATTATTTTGGAAGAATGTATTCTGGAATAATAGATTGATAGAAAATGTGTAGTTGAAAAAAAAAAGGAAAAATTATTGATGTGATGAAAAATATTATTTTATTGAAAAATGTGTGGTTGAAAATGAGTAGAAGAATGAAAATGAAAGTTTTAATATATATCAAACAGATGCTAATTTATTAAGCACATATTTGTCATCCATTTTCTCGAACATTGTTTGCTACAGTAAATAATTTCCACCACATATTCACTCGATAAATTTTTTTACATACAAACCAATTAAATTATTTTACTTTTCAACCACACATTCTGTAAAAAGTACTATTCAAAATATTATTTCTTCTCCCAAAATGGGAGACAAACATACACTAAGTTCTGTTTCATAGTAATTTAAGTTAAAGTCAATAATTAATTTTAATCACATATTTAAGTTGTATTTGAGCCACATTATTTTGGAAGAATGTATTCTAAAATGGTAGATTGATGGAGAATGTGTGGTTGAAAAAAGAAGGAAACGTTATTGATGAGATGAAATTTATTATTTTATTGAAGAATGTGTGGTTGAAAATAAGTAAAAGAATGATAATGAAAATTTTAATGTGTACCAAACATTGGCTTAATAAGTTCTACAACTTTTTAACCACACATTTTATTATCTTCTATCAAAATCTAGTAAAAATTTAATTTTAATCTCCACCAAACAGGGGACCGGTAGGAATTTAAATTTAAATTTTATTCTAAATCAAGTTATTAATTATTTTCAATCACATATTTAATGGAATTCACAACTTTTCAATCACTCATTTAATCAATTTTTTTTAAAAATATATTAAAAATCTGATTTTAATTCCAATCAAACAAAGACTAAACCCCTTTTTTTTTGTTAAACATATGTTTTTTTCTTTGGACAATCAAATGATGCATTAGGCAAGTGTTAAGTATATCTACAAATATGTATTTTTAAAGTTAAATTACTTTTTATTTATAAATTTCCCAAGACCCAAAGCGTTATTCACATATTCATCGTTCATTTCTACTTATTTATAAAACATTATAGTTTATAAACACATACCAAACATGTGCTAAGGCTTCATCTTCTCTTGAGAAAAGTTGGGGAAAATAGAGTTTTGAATATTGATATTTTAAGAGAATGTGTAGTTAGAAAGTACGGATAGTTTTTGGTTTACGCACATACTATTTTGTTATGGGGTAAATAGCACAGAACATCCATACCTTTCAATGTCAATGTGCAAAACGTCCTTACTTTTCATTTTTTGGCACTTTAATCCATATCTTCCAAATTTCATTGCGCAAAAGGTCATTTTCAACCATTTTTCAATAAAATGACAATTTTACTCTCCTATTCAAATAAAACAAAAAGAAAATGATGAATAACCAACTGCAACCATAATCCTTAAGTTTTTAAAAAATTACAAAGAAATCATAAATTTTTTACCACCACCACTTTCACAACCTACCAAGCTGCCATCAGAGGTGGTAATCAAGTCGAGTCGGCCTGACTCGTCAAAAGGAGCCACGAATCGCTCGGGCTCGTCAAAAAGACTAGCCTGAGCTCGAGCTGAGTAGGCCGGCTCGTGGAGCCGAGCCCATAAGTCGGCTCGTCCAAAAGCGATTTTTTTTTAAAAAGGTGCATCTTATATTAAAAAAACCTCGAGCCACAAGCTAAAGCTCGGCTTGCCCTCACAAACGAAGCTCGCTGGCTCAACCCTATGCCATTACTAGTGCCACCTATAGATCTACATACCACTTTTCGGCCACCATGCCCACCGGACTCTACCACCACCAACATCACTTCAATCCCCCACACGAATTTGAAGATTGGAGCACTTAGAACCCACCAATTGTGGTCAAACAACTCTCTCCATACATCTCGCTCGTGGAGAATTTTAGACCAGAAATTGAAACGATTGCGAGGATAATTGGTTCAATTAGATTTATACATATTGTCGTTTACGTTTGTTGATGGTTCGATTGATGCCAATTAGAGGATTTAGTGTTGTGAGATGCATGAATTGAAGGTGAAGAGTTTGGTAAAATGGACATCGCCACTATCGAATGTCTAGATTACAGTAGAATGATTTGAGGCATGTTTGATTGACGTAAGGCCATGTATACGTTCGTCGAGGTGAGGGGTAACCGTCGATGGTGGTGCGCGACTGTCGGTGGTCGCCGAAAGTGAGGTTGCCGTGAAGGGTTGTATATGACAGTTTGGTATTTTAGGTTGCAAGTGTGGCTGTTTTCGATAGATTTTGTGATCAATACTGTGAGAGATGATATTGGGGAGAGTGGAACGAGGCTAGTGGTGGTGGAGCCCGATGGACATGATGGCTAAAAGGTGGTGCTATGTGGATTTATAGGTGGCGGCTTGGTGGGGTTGTGAAAGTGGTGGTTGTCGATAATTTAGGACTTATTTGTAATATTTTGAAAAATTTAGGACTATGATTGCAATTAGTTGTTTGTTTTTTCTTTTCTTTTCTTTTCATTTGAATATGAGGGTAAAATCGTCATTTTATTGGAAAAATGGTTAAAAATGACATTTCGCAATGAAAGGTGGAAGGTAAGGGTGAAAATGTCAAACAATGAAAGGTAAGGATGTTTTGCACAATGACATTGAAAGATGGGGACGTTTTGTGTTATTTACCCTTTTATTATGTGATTTTGTAGTTGATAATGAGTATATAGAAAAAAAGAGTTTGAAAATAATGATTGTCAAACAAGTGCTTATTCTCCTATGACATGTCTTGGATTTTAGGTTGATGTAGTAGTAAACAAGCATGTCGGCTTGGACAACTTGTGGTTCGATTCGAAAAAGTTAGAGCTGAATTGGTTTGGAGCTTGTTTGTACGAACCAAAACTCGTGCCAAGCCTAAAAATGATATTTGGCTCGACCTATGGCCAGGGCGCGAGCCGCACGAGCCCAAATACGAGTAGACCCATATATGGGCTCGTGTGGCCCACATTTTTAAACCACTAACATAATTAATTTTTTTAGCTTGTAAATTAATGATCACTTAGTTTGTAAAACTCAACAACTTGCATAATTACTTTTGTAGTTTTTAAATTATTTTTGTAGTTTGTAAATTAACGATCAATTTTTCATATATTCAAGTAAAACAATCGAAAAACCTGTAAGTCGACTCAGCTCGACAAAGGCTTGAGCCAAAGCCTAGACCAAGCCCCATTTTTTGGGGACGAGCCTAGCCCGAGCTTGACTCGAGCCCAAAAGCTCAAGCCTTTTTTTACAAGCTGATATCGAGCCTCGAGGTTGGGCTCGCAAGCTGACTCAACTTGGCTTGTTTTCACTAGGGGTGAACACGGTTCGATTTGAGCGATTTGTGTTATATTTTCAACTCAAATCATTTCATGCGATTTGAAATTTTTCCAAATCAAACCAAACCAAACCATTATTTGAGGTTTGGTTTGGTTTGAATCAACGGTTTACCTATCGACATTATAATTATATGTTTAAAAAAAGTTATCAAAATCATTTAAACAAGAACTAATAATGTTAAATGTTAAATTACATTCATATTTTTTTAAAATTCGACATATAAACAAAAAGACAAAAATGGTATCAAGTTAGTATCTAGTAACAAACACTCCAAATTTTACAAGCAATAATATCATAATAAGTACAAGAGTACTAACCTCTCATTTGATAAATACTGGATCAATATCACTTGTTGTAATACACGATTCGGTATGCAAATATCGAAATATTTATTAGTCCTTATTATGATATTAACAAGCAACTGAAAAACAATATGCATAAAATATCAAAATTGATAATGAAAAATAAATGTCACATTCCACGACTTTCTCAGAGTCATCCATACTTCTACCTCATCCAAATATTGATGAATCATTATAGGTTCATTGCTGTTATTGATAAGTGCGTTTTGCGCACTTAATTATACGACAAAACATGATTAACTGTTGATATAAATGCTTGAATACGGCCTAATCCGATATGGATTATGTTTGTAGGCTTACTTTGATGGAATTAATGAAATGTGCGCGAAAAAAGGCGAAAATGACCAAAATGGAAGGAAATGAAAGTTCGGGGACTAAACGCAATTATTCATAAGTTGACCCGAATGATGAATCAAGCATGGAATCTCGCTAAGGATCTAATTGTCAATAGTATGGATGACTAAAAGGGGATGGAAGAGGAAGAAAAGTCAAAAGTGGAATGAAAAGAAGATTGATGATCAATTTGCACTAGAAGCGAAAATTCTTCCATGCTATAGCATGGAAATATACCTTGCTATAGCCCAGACCTCAACAGAGATTTTCAGGAAGCATTTACTTTGCCCATGCTACAGCATGAAAATATACCTTGCTATAGCAATGTGTATTCTGGACAAGAAAATATTTTGTTTCCTTATCCAACTCCAACTCTTATGGTAATGATTCTAGGGCAACTATAAAAGCCTAAACTTGTCTTAGACTAGGTTTTCATGCCTTCCTAGAGAGAAAAAATGACCTTTTTGAGCAAGAACGAAGGCAAGAATGAAGATTTTCACTCCACGATCCAAGATTTCAAGATTTACATTCAAGAATTTGGTGATGTCTTCTCCTAAATATTTTCTTTGTTATTTTAATCTATCCATGCTAGGCTAGGTTTTTAAATGTACTAGATGAACGATGAATCTCGTATTGTGAACTTTTAATTTCTATTTTATAATTTGATATTTAAACACGTTTGATGGATGTTGAATGATTTATATACACTTTCTTGTCTCTACAATTATATGCGCAATAGTTGTATGAGTTTGAATGATTTATTTTATGGATTCGAAAGAAGGGAAATCTAGATTCTACAAGGTATAAATCATCGTAATGTCCGATAGGGGATAGAAATATACTGCTATGCTTTATGTGAATCTCTAAGTGTTTACAAAACGTCATGCATTCTTGTATATTGCATTTGTCATAGAAATATAGTCAAATGGTATGCTAGAATAGATTCAATTCTACTCGAAAGAGATTATTGAATAAGTTAGAAATATTGATTCTTCAACCAATTTATCGTGTTGTCAAATTGTGACATATGAGTTAAAAGTGAACTTGCTTGGTAATTTGGGATCTTATTACGCTTTTTCATACATTAATTTCATCAACCTTTTGCATTCGACATATTTTTGCATTTAGCTCATAATTTTAGTTTAATTCACGTAGTAATCATAGCTTCATCAAAAATCACAAAAATAATCATCTTGAGTTTAATAGATTCGGTTAAGGTCAAGATAATAATAATCACGTTAAATCAATTCTCGTGGGAACGATACTCGAAATTCTAGGATTTCTACTTTATTACTTGTCAACGAACCGTGCACTTGCGATGATTGAAATTCGAAACATATTTTCGTGAACAGTTATGCAACCAATTCTTCGTACATATTAATGCCTCAACCATTTTTCCACTCAATGAACTCTTAAATGAGTCAAAAATCCGACCACTTGTGGAAAATGTCGACTCTGAAGCGACCGTAGATATTTGAATTGTTAATACATTTTTGGCAATTTTAGAGACGATTTTGTACTTGTGCGCATTCAATTTCCACCAAACTAATACATCAAACTTGGGATTGGTCAAATCTTCACAACGATCAAACAAATAATCAACCAAATCATTCTTCTCAAATTTCATGTTTTGCATAAGTTTAACTTTGAAAATAGAAGAAATCTGTTTAGAAAGACCAAAAGTAGGTTGTGAAGGACTTGGACTACTATTTTTGGTAGCCTCCTTTGATGAAGTTGATGGTAATGTGATTGGAGTTTCAATTTCTTCATAGCATGCATACAACCCGTGGAGTGTCACTTCAACTCCTTGTAACAATATTTTTGCAATTTCTACATCATAAATAAGTTCAAACCCGACTTTAAGAAGTTCCAACTTGCATCTTGGGTCAAGATCTGTTGCAGTGAACAACAACTAATTAAAATTTTTAACATGGCCGCAATACTTATCATATTTTTTCCGCATACTAATTGATATGGTTCCCATCAAAGTGTTAGGCTCTTTAGCTAATTCATTCAACTCTACATAAATTTCACATATTTCTTGAAAGAAAGAGTTAGAAGTCACATACTTTGAGCCACTAAATTTTAAAGTCATTTCATAGAAAGTCTTCAAGAACCTAACAAATACTTACGCTCGATTATAATCGACATGTGTTGGTGGTCCATTTATATTTCTTCCATCGGACCTATCTTTATTAAAATAATTTGATAGTCTCCATCGCTTTCCAAAAAAACAAATGATTTTATAAACTTCGTAGCAGCTTGCAACATCGAGTATGTGGAATTCCATCTAGTCGTGACATCCAAACTAGCGATGGCAACCGAGTCGAGCAACTCGTCAGCTCGTAAAAAAAGACGAGCTCGCTCGGCTCGTCAATTAGACGAGTAGCTCACTGAGCAAGCCCACGAGACATGCTCGTGTTTTTTGCGAGCCACAAGTAAAAAAAAACTTTCAAATTCAGTGACCAGAACGGTCATTGAATTAATTTAGTGATTTCCGGTCATCGAAGACCGAAACGGTCACTGAATGTTCAGTAAGTGTTTGGTGAGAAAAAAGATGTAATTGATGGGTATTTATAGGGGAAGAAAAATGAAATTGGAAAAAATAATAATTAAGGACCGAACTATCAATCTCTCATTCTCTACTCTACACTCTACAATTTATTTACAAATCATTATCATTATTCTATAATCAATACTCTTCTACATTTTATTTTTACATTGTCGAGTTAAATCTTGATTTTAAAATTTATTTTCTACACTACTACATAATCTTCATTCACTTCTTAATTCTATTTCAAGTCTTCAACATTCAATTTCAATTATTCACGAATGGATCCACAATCGTTTATTGAAAACTTGTTCGGTGTCGGAGGCAAAACATCTGCCCAAAGTCAATTTGGGAATGAATTCGCCGGTCTAAACGAATTACCCATTCCAGGAAATATTCAAGATTTCGACGTTCATGAAGGTAGTCATTCAGTTGATTTGGATGACGTTGATGTTGATGCTAGTCATCCAATTATTTGGAACATGATGAATAACATACATTAGATATTCCCGATGCAAAAGGAAAGAGAAATAGGAAGAAACAGGCAAAATGTTGGAACCATTTTAAATTGGTTCAAACTGGTAGTGTGATCAATGAAGTTCCAGAAACCAAAGCAGTATGTAAAGATCGTAAAAAATGATTGGCATGGCAAAAAGGCATTGAAACCACCCACTTCAACCGTCACTATAAAACATGTGCGGCCAAACATGGGCTTCTTCCAACTGGTTAAACGCAACTACAATTTGGTAGTCCAAGTGCCGGTGCTTCTACTACGCCACTTTCTACGTAGATGTATTCGGAGGAGAAAACTCGAATGAGAATGGTGAAGTCCGTTACCGCGACGGAGTTGCCACTAAAAACAGCGGACAACCAACATTTCCTTTCCTATGTCAAATAATATTTTCAACCGAGGTATGTTGGGGTAAGTCGTGATACTCTTCGTTCTGATACAATTGAATATTTTCTTAATTCAAAGAAACTATTGATTGCAGATTTAAAATGCTTTGACTTTTAACGTACCTATTATTTATAGGAATTTGGAACAAACTTTATGTGAAATATATGAAGTATATGCTTCACAAATGGGTACACATATTACTCGTGTACCCTACGGCTCTACAACTACTCCTCCCACTAATATAAGAGATAACAACGATGAAGTTTTAAATTTATTTCAAGGCATGAATTCATTTAGATATGATTCAACTGTATATGCATGTGATTCCTCTAATAGTAGTAGTAGTTTATCTTCCATTGCATATACTCAAACATCGAGTAATAGTCCAAATGCGCTGCCGCTGAATTAATTGATTACTTTAATCATAATATTCCTAGTAACAATGCAATTAGGAAAAATTCAGAAGAAGTAATTGATTTCTGGCGAAGGTAAGAATGCGGATGGCCAGAAGTTTCTATAATGACAAAAGATCTACTAAGACATCCGGTTAGCAATATAACTTCGAAGTCTACTTTTAGCACTACAACAAAACTGTGATTTAGCGACAAGATTTTTCGCGACATACAAAAAGTTGTTGCAATAAGTGACTTAACGCGACACATTTTTTGAGTTTGTCGCGAAGTTTTTGATGAGAAAAATAAGTACCAAAAAACCTTTGACAACATAAAAAGTTATCGTGAAATGTGAGAAGTTGCAACAAATAATAAAGAATGTCGCAAAAAATATGAGGGAAGCAAGGCGTCAAAATATTTTTGGGGGAAATTTAGGGCGACAAACCTATAATTCTTGCAACAAAATGCTTGTGATGCAATAGGGTCTACTTTTCGCGATAAAAAATATTTGTTGCTAAAAATTCGAATTGTGATTTCGCGATAAGATTTTTCGCAACATACAAAAAGTTGTTGCAATAAGTGACTTAACGCGGCACATTTTTTTAGTTTGTCGCGAAGTTTGTGATGAGAAAAATAAGTACCAAAAAACCTTTGGCGACATAAAAAGTTGTTGCAATAAGTACCAAAAAAACCTTTGGCGACATAAAAAGTTGCCGTGAAATGTGAAAAGTTGCGACAAATAATAAAGAATGTCGTAAAAAATATGAGGGAAGCAAGGCGTCAAAATATTTTTGGTGGGAAACTTAGGGCGACAAACCTTTATTTCTTGCAACAAAATGCTTGTGATGCATTAAGGTCAACTTTTCGAGATAAAAAATATTTGTTGCTAAAAATTCGAATTGTGATTTCGCGATAAGATTTTTCACAATATACAAAAAGTTGTTGCAATAAGTACAAAAAAAACCTTTGACGACATAAAAAGTTGTCGTGAAATGTGAAAAGTTGCGACAAATAATAAAGAATGTCGTAAAAATATGAGGGAAGCAAGGCGTCAAAATATGAGATAAGATTTTTTGCAACATACAAAAAGTTGTTGCAATAAGTGACTTAACGCTACACATTTTTTTAGTTTGTCGCGAAGTTTGTGATGAGAAAAATAAGTACCGAAAAACGTTTTGCGACATAAAAAATTATTGTGAAATGTGAGAAGTTGCGACAAATAATAAAGAATGTCGCCAAATATATGAGGGATAAGTGATGTAATATGATGCAATAGGGTCTAGTTTTCGTGATAATAAATATTTGTTGCTAAAAATTCTAATCGTGATTCGCGATAAGATTTTTCGCGACATACAAAATGTTGTCGCAATAAGTGACTTAACGCGACACATTTTTAGAGTGGGATCGCGAAGATTGTGATGAAAAAAATAAGTAACAAAAAATAGAAGGCGACATAAAACGTTGTCGTGAAATGTGAGAATGTGTGACAAATAATAAAGAATGTCGCCAAAAATATGAGGGAAGCCAAAATATTTTTGGTGGGAAACTTATGGTGATAAACATTTATTTCTTGCAATAAGATGCTTGTGATGCAATATGGTCTAGTTTTCGCGATAAAAAATATTTGTTGCTAAAAAATGTAATCGTGATTTCGCGATAAGATTTTTCGCGACATACAAAATGTTGTCGCAATAAGTGACTTAACGCGAAACATTTTTAGAGTGGGTCGTGAAGATTGTGATGAAAAAATAAGTACCAAAAAATAGAAGGCAACATAAAACGTTGTCGTGAAATGTGAGAATGTGCGACAAATAATAAAGAATGTCGCCAAAAATATGAGGGAAGCCAAAATATTTTTGGTGAGAAACTTATGGCGACAAACATTTATTTCTTGCAACAAGATGCTTGTGATGCAATAGGGTCTAGTTTTCGCGGTAATAAATATTTGTTGCTAAAAATTCTAATCATGATTTCGCGATAAGATTTTTCTCGACATACAAAACGTTGTCGCAATAAGTGACTTAACGTGACACATTTTTAGAGTGGATTGTGATGAAAAATATAGAAGGCGACATAAAACGTTGTCGTGAAATGTGAGAATGTGCGACAAAAATAATAAAGGAATGTCGCAAAAATTTGAGGGTAAGCCAAAATATTTTTGGTATGGGGAAACTTATGGCGGACAAACCATTTATTTTTTGCATCAGATGCTTGTGTTGCCAATAGGTCTAGTTTTTCGCTGTCTCGATAATAAATATTTGTTGCTAAAAAATTCTAACTGTGATATTCGCGGATCTAAGTAAGTGGACTTTTTTTTTTTTTTTTTTTTTTTTTTTTTTTTTTTTTTATTTTTTCTTTTTTTTTTTTTTTTTTTTATTTTTTTTTTTTGTTTTTGTTTTTTTTTTTTTTGTTTTTTTTTTTTTTTTTTTTTTTTTTTTTTTTTTTTTTGTTTTTTTTCGCGACATACAAAACGTTGTCGCAATAAGTGATTTAACGCGACACATTTTTAGAGTGTGTCGCGAAGATTGTGATGAAAAAAATAAGTATCAAAAAATAGAAGGCGACATAAAACGTTGTCGTGAAATGTGAGAATGTGCGACAAATAATAAAGAATGTCGCCAAAAATATGAGGGAAGCCAAAATATTTTTGGTGGGAAACTGATGGCGACAAACATTTATTTCTTGCAACAAGATGCTTGTGATGCAATAGGGTCTAGTTTTCGCGGTAATAAATATTTGTTGCTAAAAATTCTGATCGTGATTTCGCGATAAGATTTTTCTCGACATACAAAACGTTGTCGCAATAAGTGACTTAACGCAACACATTTTTAGAGTGGGGTCGCGAAGATTGTGATGAAAAAAATAGTACTTGTAAAGTTTGATATCTTAAAAAGAATCTTCAACCAAGTGTTAGGTAGTTAATACCTGAAATTGTACTCTTTTGTGTGCATAAATACCTAGATTAGGTGAGTGAGTTTTGTAAGTAGAAATGACTACTCAGTCAAACCAAAAAATTTAAAAACAATTCATTATACGATTAAAGTTTCCATCACATAATATAATAACATGCAAATAAGGACTACTCGGTCAAACAAATCCATAAAGGAAAATAATTGTCTCACAATTAAAGCAAATAATTAAATAAATCATAATTCATATATTATCAATAGGACATGCTAAACTATTGATGCTGGTTCAGATTGTTGTGGAGTCGTGCCACCTTGACTCAATACGAACTTATGCATTAGTGTCTCATATCCAATAATTCCTGCTCCTGCTTTTGTATTTGCTCTCGAAGGGCTATTGATTCAGTATCAACCGATGTCAAATGAACAGAGTGGTTTGAGGCAGGTTTTGGACCATGTCCAAGTCCTCTAATGTAACCTCTAGATTTTCCTAAAACTTGTTGCATAATCTCAAGTTCAGTGGGGGCATCAGATCCATCTGGAACAAGTTTCTTTTTAATCTGAAGCATCATCTCCTATATATAAGTAAAGAAAGAGAAGAAGAGATATATGTTAATAACTGAATACATATAAAATCTCAATAACGATGAATAAATTGTTAATATACTTACATATCTTGTTCGCGCTTCATCGTTTACCCAGCTTTTCTTTTCATTATAATAAGTCTCATAATAAAGTTCTATTTCTCTTTGTGCGTTGTCTTTAGTTATTGATCTCTGTTTGAAGTAATATGTATCGTGTTACATAAATATATTTTTATCCATAAATTCGAAAGAAAATATTACATTTTCTTCAAGACGTGCAACAAATGATTTTGATCCGCCACGATGATTATATTTAATGCAGTTGTGGCTTGCTACATTACGCGAGATAGTGCCTGCATTTAATTCATATATGAAATAAATAATTAACTCATTATTATAATTTATTATTTTTCATTATATTAATTATTTTAACATGGCGGATAAATTATGTGATTATTCATATTTACAAGTGTAAATATTTTTTTTTAAAAAACAATTACCTGAAATTTAGGGGTAGACCAATATTGACATAGCCATTCCCAATCAACTTGAGTTACAAAAGGTGGGCAATTCTTTATTGCCTCATCCAATGTTTTTTCATTGAAATATTTCTCTTTGAGTCTACATCTATAATCACGATATCTTCTCGCTAAAGTATCGTTCACACATTTATGGACATGCTCAACTGTCAAATCAAGCTTGAACTTTGCCTACCAAAAAAAGAAAAAGTGTATATATAAATAAATTATTTATTAAAATATGGGAAACTAATAACTATTCAACAAAATTTTGTAAAACGTTAATTTGTTTATGACATACCAAAACTCGATCATATAATTTATTTTTCTCTTCATTGGGTATGTCGATCCATCTTTTGTAACGGAGTGGAGCAAATGATTGAACGACATAGCCACACTCACTAGCTAAACGTGCTTGCTGATTTCCAATCGCTCTTCCCATTGTTTTAGAAATATCCAATGATATTTTTCCAGCTGCACTGACGATATCATTAGTGCCCTTGCCTCTTGTAAGACCACGCCCCTTCCTCTTCAAAGAATGGGAATCTATAGACATTAGGATGATTTTATATCAATTGAATGTATAAACAAAAAATGAGATTCTATCAATTAAATGTATACGTTAGGATGATTTTATATCATAAACATTAAGATAAATGATTACCGTTGGAATTGAGAATGGTCTCATGGGTCAATGTGGTTGCTTGTGATGAATTAAGTTGAGGCTGAGGCTGAGGCTGAGGCTGAGGCTGAGCTTGAGGTTGAGATAATGGGGCAGGAACCTGAAGAGGTTGAGTTAATGGAGTAGGAACTTGGACATTACTTGTCTGAGACAATGGATCCTTGCATGATGCCTTCGACAAGGAAACGTTTGAAGGTGGGTTGTATAATGTACTAAGCACTCTATTTTTCCTGCCAATTCTTGTTCGAGAAGCCATTATCTATCAAGAAAAAAAAGGGATCTGGACCTTTAAGTATTCAGACTTATCAAAAATACAAAATTAGTCAGGAAATCAAAGCAACAGAGTTCAATATTTTACTTCCGACATGCAATCTCCCTCCCAAGTATTTAGGCAGGTGTTGCGGGAAAGTCGTATCCACAAATAATGATGAGACTTCTGTTAGATTGAATTGAATTTAAGGATTCCAGTAATTGAAGTTGTCGAAGTCTGAGGCATCATCCAGATACTGTGCATTACAGTATATTATGTAGTAATGCGACTACTCATATCAACAAATACCCAAGTATAATTCCACTCAACTGAGTAGAGGAATAATTCCACTCAACTGAGTAGAGGAATCTTAATAAGAGGCTTAATGACTTGTGCTTAGCCAAATTCAATAAATTATTGAAAATTTATTTTCTAGATCATTTCTTCTATTTCTACCTTTATATTGAAATTATACTTTGGACATTATTCTTCATTCCTATTAAGGGCTAGGAAAAACTTATTCCAAAAAGCTGCAAACTTATTTCGAGCTCTTTGAAGCTATGTTGTTTACAGTTCAAGGCCTGGGAGGAAGATCGAAGAATCAGACCCAGTTAACAAGTAGCTAACAACTTGTATTTCGACACTTTCACGGTGAGGAAAAGTGACCAGATTTTCGAGCTCTGTCTTACGTGGAATGAGTCTAATTTTCTATCAGCAACAGGCTCTGAAAGGCTGATCAGGTTTGAAAAAAAACTAACAAGAGTTTGAGGTCACTGTTAAACTATAGGATAATCGTTAGAACTAACGGGAGCAAACACATTACACTCATTTTCATTAGTTCAAAGTAGGACTATAGGACCAGAAATTTTCCTTAACAAAACCCAAATCTTGCAACCTCTGAATCACAGCAAACACATTTACAGCAAATAAAAACAACAGGTTATAAACGTAACAGCATGTAATTTACAGTAACTATAAAACCAGACACATTTACAGCAAAGAAAAACATTTACAGCAAAGAAAAAAATCTTGAGTAACAGACACAACATGTTATTCATAATTTCTGAATGTTTGATTCTTCAAAAAACAATAGGTTATAAACGTCATGCAACTAGGATGAATTTATTGGTAGAAATCTATTCATCATCAGATGGAAAAATGGATCTGTTGACCTACCTGGATCGTGAATTCTTGTATGAACGACCTTTGATTAACGACCAAGAGAATCAACATGAAACAAAGAAATGAAAATAAATTAGATGAAGAAATCGAAAATAAAATAGATCAAGAAGAAACCGAAAATACAAAATAGATCAAGAAGAAACTGAAAATACAAAATATAAAATTGAATCATTAGTCTCGAGAACTTACAAAATGAAAGAAGCTGAAAACGTGCAGGAAAAAATGAAAAACACCCTAGTAATACTTATAGATAGAGATGATGAAAATAAAGAGGGAAGCAGAAATTTTCCCTCTAGATTGATGGACCATTGGTGTTACCCCTTTATTTCTGGATTTATTTTAAAAAGGAAAAAAGGTTTAAAACTATTGGTATACCCTTCTTTTATGGATTTATTTAAAAGGAAAAACGTTTTTGGTTTGCACTTTAGAGGAGGGAAAATAAACTTATAACAATCCCATTTTTTTCGAGTAGGAGTATGTAATGATATAAGACTTCGATTTTATTTTATAAAAATTTAATTTTATAATTCATCCTACATTATTAATTTTTGTGATTCATATAGTGACATATAGTTGATTATGTTTGATGTAGGACGATTGGGGTTAGAGTTTGAAGGATAATTGAACAAGAGAATGGGAAAAAGGGGGCAAGAAAACAGGTGCTAACTTCAAATGGGCATAACTTTTAGTTCGAACGTCAGAATTTCTATTATAATATGTTTTCGGAAACGGGAAGCGGAGCCCCATGCCGTGGCAACTAGGCAAAGCCCGGTAGAGGTCATTTTCAACCTCAAAATCGCAGTTAAAGTTTGGTCGGCAGTCAATCAAAATTTTTCCAATTGAATTAACATCATTCCATTTTGAACTAACATTGTTCTTTTTGGTGGATTCCAATTTTCGTTCTACGCCGGTAAATCTTATACTTCCGTTATGCGTCAAGGTTACTATTGAAGATCAAAGCAACATATTTGGAACGCTCGGGTGGTCGGCGTTCGGAGAAAATAGCGTAATTTTTGCATACGGTGTCTATTTTAGGCCCATAACCCTATTCCGGAAAGCTAGCAACGATTCAAAATGATGGATTTAAAACGTTTGAAGTCATTTGCTAGTCAAAACGTTACTTAAAGTTTCTTAGTTCAATATTTTCACTATTTATTTATTCTACTTTGTTATCCATCGTGTTCGCATTGAAGAGCCTAAAAGGTATTGTAGGATTATTCATGAAATAAGAAAAAACGTTTGTTTTCTTAAGTTCAATTATTTGTTACAAGTGAATTTCAATTACACTCACTATTCTCCGACATACTCCCAAACCTAGTAAAAAGATACTGATATAGTGAATTTATAGGAATCAAAGGCGAACACTAGACGGACAATTCGTCGTTTCTCACTGCTAAGAATTGTTACCTTTATTGTCTTACTAATTTGGATATTATTGCCCGGCCATCTACCCTCCATAACATTATCAGTGAATAAGTTGTGGATTGCTTAACACTTGCCAAGACACGACCAACCGTTAGGAAAAATAACCCAGGATTGGAGCTAATATTGATCTGTAAGGTTGAATTTCAATTGAACTTATAGTTTTCAGATTAAATTAGTGATCTCCGAGAAGTATCCCTCCTCAACATGTTGCCTTGTCCACTGCTAGTTACATGAGACAATTCAAAAAGCGTTTACTGTAGTAAATTATCTTTAGTATAAATTCATGCAAGTAAACATAATTCCATACTCGATCTCAAAGATACATATAGAATTCTGCTGAAAGCCGTACGGGTAAACATATTTTGGTTACTTTGTTTTAAAAATATTTTTGTTATAAAAATATTTTTGTTTTAATTAAAAATATTTTTTTTTATATTTTTGTTTTTTTTGTTTTTTTCAAATATTTTTTTAAAAATAATTTGGTTACTTTGTTTTAAAAATATTTTTGTTATAAAAATATTTTTGTTTTAATTAAAAATATTTTTTTTTATATTTTTGTTTTTTTTGTTTTTTTCAAATATTTTTTTAAAAATAATTTGGTTACTTTGTTTTAAAAATATTTTGGTTATAAAAATATTTTCGTTATATTTTAGTTTTTTTTAAATATTTTTGTTTAAAAATATTTTGGTTACTTTGTTTTAAAAATATTTTTGTTATATTTATAAATATTTTTGTTTTAAAAATATTTTAGTTACTTTGTTTTAAAAATATTTTGGTTTTAAAAATATTTTTGTTACCTTGTTTTCTCAAACCGATTTTTACATCCTTGTTCTAGACATTCCAAAACGCCATTCACAATTGAGTGGGAACCCAACAGCCATTCTATCTCATTTCTGTGGAAACCCAACAGCCATTCTCTCTCATTTTTGATTTCACTACCACCTGATTCTCTCTATCTCATTTTCGATTTCACTACCATTTCACTCTCAGAACAGGTTTCAGCATTTTGAAAATCTGCATTTGAACCCGTTTGAACCAATTGAACAGATTCCAGCTTTATTCAGTATTTCAGAACAGATTCCAAGATTTCAGAACAGATTCCAGATTCCAGGATTTCAGAACAGATTTCAGTAGGCATTTTGAAAATCTGGATTATCAGTTGATGCCACACGGTTTGAACCTATTTCAGTAGGCATTTTGAAAATTTGGATTATCAGTTGACGCCACACGGTTTGAACCCGTTTGAACCCATCCGAACCAAACATGGGTAAGTTTTATGATGTCTCCAATAGATTTTCTTCATAACTTCAATTTATAAGTTCAACTGAATCTTCATAGATTTTCTTCATATCTACTGAATCTTCAAATATTGTCTCCAATAGATTTTCTGCAAATATTGTCATAAAGTGAAATGAGGTAATTTATACAGAAAATATACCTGTACATATACATAAAGTGAAAGGAGGTAATTGTCATAATAAATACAGAAAATATACTTGTAAATAAATGTTGTTTAACATTACTTTGTCACTCAGAATTTAAAATTTTGATTTCGAAAAGAAATTGGAATTATTTAGCTGAAACTTTGAGCTGAAACCTTAGTGGACGAGAATGATTCCCCCAACCAAGTTGGGAAACAACAAAAAAAGGAAGGAGATAGAGAGATGCACGAGGAGTGTCTTTAATTTGAGAGTTAGTGTAAGTGTGTGAGAGAGATAGAAGTCAGCTCCCATTTGCAAATGTATGCATTAAATCTGTTAGGTTTCATTGTATTTGTAAGTTCATTTCCTAATTTAAATGGCTACTGAATCTTCTGCAAACTTTTCTACAAGGTTATTTTGGCCACGAAAGTTGCTGGTAATATACGGGAAAGCATAGATGATGTGAATGTTGTGCAAGTTGATGCTGCTAAGGGCCAGGAAAGTGTAGAGAAAATACATTGATTTACTCCAAATACATTGGTAAGCTTTTAATGTCACAAGCATTTCCAGATTGTGAAGAGCACCTCGGTAGTTACAGTCCAACATATGTGCACCTGATTTTACTATTATGCTTTTGTCTCTTTACCATTAGTAATCTGCCTATCAGTGTTATAACATATAGTTTCTCTTATGAAGAAATTACATTTCCGGTAAAGTTTCGTTTAATTGGATATAACATATAGTTTCTCTTATGAAGAAATTACATTTCCGGTAAAGTTTCGTTCAATTGGATATAACATATAGTTTCTCTTATTAAGAAATTACATTTCCGGTGATGTTTGATATACATCTAATTCAATTGGATATAACATATAGTTTCTCTTATTAAAGTTTGTGAAGTTAAATGTGCAATTTGTATGTTAGAAAAAAGTAAAAAGAAATAAAATATTGTGGTTCGTATGGGGTTTATTTCCAATCCTTACCAAATGATGCACTGGTCACTAGCTATTCTACCAAAGTAGTTGCTGATTTCTGATTAATTCTTCATGCTTATGTGTAGTTGCTGATTTTCAACATGCTTATGTGTAGTTGCTGATTTTCTTCGTGCTTATGTGTAGTTGCTGATTTTATTCATGCTATGTGTAGTTGCTGGTCTATGTGAATAAAGCGACATACATGATGGATAGGAGTTGGATACGGCTTCATAATAGATTAAGTGAAGAATATCTAGATGGTATCAATTCATTTATGGAGGTAGCAAAACAATGTCTGGATGAGAACAACAAGGTTCGATGTCCATGCCGAAATTGTCAAAATGCATTCTTTCAGTCACTAGATGTGGTAGAATCTCACTTATACCACTCTGGAAGCTCTGCGAGTTATGAGAGATGGATTTTTCATGAAGAGGAACTCCAGAATGACTTTGATGGTCCTGAAAGAAATACATTTGAATTGGACGAAGAAGAAAATTATGACGAGATGAATGATATGTTAGAAGATCTATGCGCTAACCAAACTCGGGAAGGAGAAGAACATGGCGGAAATCATAATTTCTCACCTCGAATGCCTAATGATGAGAGCAACCAGTTTGTGAACAGGATGACTGAAGCCCAACGAACTTTGTTTCCTGGTTCTAAAATGTCATTATTGAACTTTATGGTGAAATTGATGCACATAAAAGTTATGAATCAGTGGAGTAACAAATCTTTTAATATGTTGTTGGAATTACTCAAAAATGTTTTTCCAGAAGATATTGGATTACCAACTTTAACTTATGATGCCAAAAAAATGCTAAGTGAATTGGGATTGGGTTATGAGACTATTCGTGCATGCAAGCATGATTGTGTATTATTTTGGAAAGAGCATGAATTTGCACTTAGGTGCCCAGAATGTGATGAACCACGATACAAACCTAATTTTGGCAAGGGAAGAAATGTGCCTCAAAAAGTATTGAGATATTTCCCATTGAAAAAAAGATTACAGAGATTATTCATATCAAGACATACTGCTAAGGATATGAGATAGCATGCAGAAGGTCGGGTTGAGGTAGAAGGTGTTTTAAGACATCCAGCTGATGGTGAGGCATGGAAAGAATTTGACAAGTTATACCCAGGATTTATGAAAGATCCTCGCAATGTTAGGTTAGGTCTTGCAACTGATGGCTTCAATCCATTTGGAAACATGCATAATTCCTACAGCATGTGGCCTGTTGTTATAGTGCAATACAATATGTCACCATGGAAGTGCATGAAAGAACCGTTTATGTTGATGTCATTGCTAATTCCAGGACCACATGCATCAGGAAGAGATATTGATGTTTATTTGAGACCACTAGTGGATGAGTTGAAAGAATTATGGGAAGTTGGCGTTGACACATTTGATGCTTATAGTGGTCAAATGTTTCCTATGCATGCAGCTATAATGTGGACCATTAATGATTGCTTGCTTATGAAAATGTATCAGGATGGAGCATTAAGGAATACAAAGCTTGTCCAGTATGTAATGAGAATACTTCTTCGCATAGGTTACTTAGTAAAATATGTTTTATGAGTCATCGACGTTATTTGCCACTTAACCATCCTTGGAGAAAAAGTAAATTACATGATGGTAAATGAGAATTACGACCACCACCCAAAAAGTTATCAGGAGATGATATTTTAAAGCAATTACATGCCGTGCGGTATGGGAAACCTGGAAAACACCCTAGTAATAAAGATAGAAAAAGAAAACGAACTCCAGATGAGATAAACTGGACAAAAAAAAACATTTTCTTCGAGTTACAGTATTGGTCGAAGTTGAAACTAAGACACAATTTAGATGTGATGCATATTGAGAAGAACGTGTGCGATAATATTGTTGGAACATTGTTGAATGTTGAAGGGAAGACAAAAGATACGGATAAGGCTAGATTGGATTTGCAAGATATGAATATTAGAAAAGAATTGCATTTAAAACCACATGGTAATGGATTTATGAAGCCTCATGCTTCTTACACATTAACGTTGCAGGAAAAAAAATATTTTGCAAGTTCTTGAAATCTGTGAAGTTTCCTGATGGATATGCATCAAATATTTCTAAATGTGTACGTGAAAATGAAGGCAAAATATCAGGTTTGAAAACTCATGATTGTCATGTGCTGTTACAACAACTTCTTCCCATTGTTATTCGAAAATTTTTGCGAAAGGAAGTGTGTACTGCAATTGTAGAGCTCTGTTGTTTTTTTAAACAATTATGTTCAAGAACATTGAATATAAATGATTTAGAGAAATTGGAAGAAGGGATTGTTATAATTTTATATAAACTAGAACGAATTTTCCCACCAGCATTTTTTGATGTAATGGTTCATTTAGTTGTTCACCTACTTGAAGAAGCAAAACTTGGAGGTCCCGTTGCATTTAGATGGATGTATCCAATTGAAAGGTAAGTGCTAATATTGCATATATATATATATATATATATACACACACACACTTGTTCGTTGGCTTATTATTTTCAAAAACTTTTCATGTTTTGATGACAGAATATTAGGTCGATATAAAAGTTATGTTAAGAATAAAGCTCGACCCGAAGGATCAATTGCTGAAGCATATATTGTTAATGAGTCTTTAACTTTTTGCTCGATGTATCTCAATGACATTGAAACAAGATTTAATCGACATGAGCGCAATGACGATAGTGGGACTCCATCTGCAAGCTTGTCTGTTTTCTCTCAAAATACTAGACTATTAGGTCATGCAGAACCAAAGTTACTTTCGAAATAGGAAATTGATAAAGCCCATTGGTATCTCCTAAATAATTGTGATGAAATTCGGCAATATTTAGAGTGAGTTCTTAATCAACTTTTAAATTTTTTTGCTATTACTTACTAATGTATTGTAGTATTTAATTGAATGTTCCTTTTGTAGTGAACATATAGAGCTATTGCAACAACAAAATCATAACAATTTGGAACAAAAACAAGAAGAATTGTTTCCCTGATGGTTTGCTTCACGTGTAAGTTATAATGCATGTATTATTTATTTATTAATGCAACGTATAATTCTTGGATGGTTGAAGGTATATTGATTAATATTTTTTGTTAGCACAGATAACGAGATTATATAATCAAAAAGATTCAGTTGTGAGCAAAGAATTGTATGCATTAGCATGTAAACCGGATTTTAGAATATTTTCCTATTCGGGTTGTATTGCTAATGGGGTACGATTCCTTGTTAAAGATCGAGATGATTGTCGTACAACACAAAATAGTGGAGTGATGGCGCCGGGAGATGACATCAATTTTTTTGGTATACTATGTGACGTTATTGAGTTGATATACGTTTTTGACTACCGCGTCACTTTGTTCCAGTGTAATTGGTACGATAATAATCCAAAACAAAAAAGAACAGTTGTAGATTACCATCTTACTTCTATCAATGTGAATCGCAAATGGTACATGGATGATTCCTACATACTTGGCATCCAAGCACAACAGGTATTTTATATGGATGATCTAGTGTTGGGTCCACAATGGAAGGTAGTGGAAAAGGTACATCATAGAGGCATATGGGAAATTCCTGAAAAAAAAGATGAGGGTAGTGAGCAAGTAATATTTCAGGAAAATGAATCATCAGAAATTGTCTTGGCAATACAACAGGAAGATCTTGATACTCAAGTATGCCATAGAGGAGATGTAGATCCAGATATTATTGAAAATGAAGCACTAAATAAAAATATGAATAATGTTATATATGATAATTCGGAAGATGAAGATGATACATTGAATGAATATTACAGTGAAGATGAGAAATCTCTAGATGGTGAAGATGATAATGCTGATAGTGATATTGGTAAGTATAATGAATCATGCTTTTTTTTTTTGCATAATGTTTCTCTATTATATTTTATAATGACTATCTACATTTTTCCTTTCCTATATAGATTCGAGTACTGACGACGCATCTATCGAGAGTTGATAAGATTTCTTTATTGACATTTAAGGTTAGAGCAACTGACTATTGAGATATATTTGATTGCTTATTGTGATGATTGTTGATCTTGTCGTATAGCAATTACTCAAATATTTATTGTGGAGTTTGGGTGTCCCGTGAGGTTTTTGTTATTTCTTCCATATTTATAGTTCTATTTTCTACTTTTCAAGTTTGGTGAACTATTCTAAGTAGTTCGACCTTGAAGTTTGTATTTGTTTTGATCTTGGAGGTAATCAAGTTGTGTAGTGGATTTTCTTTTTCCTTTTTATGTTGTCTTAGATGGTAATTGAAAGATTTGAGCTCTAGAAGCAGTTGGTTTTAAATTGCAACTTTTATAAAGCTTACTCTTACTTTGGATCAACTGAACAATTAATTGTTTAGAATTATGTAATTGGTGGCACATTTTCTGTATTATTAGGATATTCGTTTTATTTGTTGTGTATACAATGCAAGTTTCCATTTTGTTTTTTATAAAATTGAATTGCATATTGTAGATTGTGTTAAATTTTGGATTGTGAACTGTGCAAAATTTAGCCTTCGATTTGATCCTTGATAGTCATTAATTAGTTGGTGATGGCTATGATTGATCTGTGATTTATCTTTGTAATGTTTATTGGTAAGTAGTAGGAATCTTGTTTAGCTAATGATTGAGACATTTCTTAGGTGATTTGTTTATGTCTGGATGGTCTTTAGTTGTTGGTATTTGGAAGGAGTTCTAAGGAACTTTTGGGTTGCTTATGGTTCGAAGGTCTGAATTGCATACCAGGTAAATGATATTTTTGTTATTCTAAAAAGACTTGCCTAGTTTTTTTATAACAATTTGTTAATAATTTATTTGTTTTCCCTGCATTAGGGGGTTCCAGGTACTTATTATGAGACTGTTGCAGTAAAATCTTATCCGGAGTGCGAAAATGTCCCATGTCATTAGTTTGAGACTGCATTCAAGGTGTAATAATTTTTCACAAATGCCCATTTAGATTTTCTCAATCATCTTAACTACGATTTGCTGCTCCGTCATAAATTGATCTATATTTATTTCGTTGACAGTAATATGATTTTTTCTTCATTTCATAAAGTCGTGAGTTACATTTTCATATAAATGTGCACCACAGTAATGATTCCATTGCGACGAAATAAATCTAAAATTATATGTTTAAAATAAAATTATATGTTTAGAATTATGTGTTTAAAATAAAATTATTTGTTTAAAATTATGTGTGTAAATTGAATCAATTAGGCGATAGTTGTACATTGTTGAAGCGATAAACACTGTGTTGCTGAATAAATTTAACTACGAGCTACGAGCAAAGCTTGACACAAAAATAAATGTTTATTGTCACAAAATACTTTGCGTAGTAATTTTATATGTTGTAAAATAAAATATGCGACGTATAAAAATAATCACGAAACAAATTAGGCAACAACTATACTCGTTGCACAAACGATGGCACGATAGACTCTTTGTGTTAATTCATATTTTCTGCGGCAAATAAATAGTGTTGCTATGTTGTTAATGCGATGAATAGTTGAAAGTTATCACAAAATACGTTCGGCGACTCAACATTCGAAATAAACATATTTGTCGTAAAAACTTTATTGGAACATTAGTTGCGACAACCCTTTAAATTTTTCACGATATATATACATTGCGTTGCCATTATGGCTACAGATATTGTGTTGCCATTTCATATTTTTCGCGTCAAACAAATTGTGTCGCAATTTTGTTACTGCGATGAATGGTCGAAAGTTGTCGCAAAATACTTTCGGTGACTCAACATTCGAAACAAACACACTTGTCGCCCTTTAATTTTTTCGCGACATATATACATTGCGACGACATTATGGCTACAAATATTGTGTTGCCATTTCATATTTTTCGCGTCAAACAAATAGTGTCGCAATTTTGTTACTGCGATGAATGGTCGAAAGTTGTCGCAAAATACGTTCGATGACTCAACATTCGAAACAAACACACTTGTCGCCCTTTAATTTTTTCTCGACATATATATATTGCGACGACATTATGGCTACAAATATTGTGTTGCCATTTCATATTTTTCGCGTCAAACAAATAGTGTCGCGATTTTGTTACTGCAATGAATGGTCGAAAGTTGTCGCAAAATATGTTCAGTAACTCAACATTCGAAATGAACATATTTGTGGTAAAAACTTTATTGGAACATTAGTTGCGACAAACACACTTCTCGCCCTTTAAATTTTTTGCGACATATATACATTGCGACGACATTATGGCTACAGATATTGTGTTGCCATTTCGTATTTTCTGCGTCAAACAAATAGTGTCGCGATTTTAATACTGCGACGAATGTATGAAAGTCGTCGCAAAATACATTCTGTGACTCATATAGAGCGACAATACCCGCAACAAACGTATTGTTGTCGCTAAATTATTTTTGCGACAACATTTGTTTGTCGCGAAATCGGTTTTTTTTTTGTAGTGTAGTGCAGGGAAGATAATTTTCTTCGAGCTCAGGAGTCGACTAAAATAAGATATTTTGGAAGCATTAATGTACGTGAAGGATTGGGAAGACGCTCATTATCGACTGTAAGATAAATATGCTGAAATTGCATGTAGTCAAGTAAGTGATATTTAATTTAACCATATTCATCACAAAATTTTATTTTAATACCTTTATAATTTTTTTTTAAAAATTGTACACGTTCGTATACAATTTTTAACACCACCTATTTGAAATTGAAGTAGTCGATCCCAAGCCCGGATAAATGATGATGATTTATCTTTTTTATTATTATTATTATTATTTAAAAAATGTTTTGAAAAATGTATATTTTAAAAATGTTTAGAAAATGTGTGTATATATATATATATATATATATATATATATATATTTTAGGTTTAGTATAGTGTTAAAAAAAGACGAGCCGAGGAGCTTTAGCTTGGCTCAGCTCATCGAGTACCCACGAGCGACGAGCTCGGGGCACGAGCCGAGCTCGCCCAAAATTGCTCGGCTCGTCGTGGAAGAGCCATGAGCTCGGCTCGTGTGTGTAGCTCGATCCATTGCCACCCCTAATCCAAACACAACAAAGCTCGAGACTAAATATTTGCTTCATTGCAACTCTCCTTGAACATTTTTAGCCGTACTGGGAAAGATATAACAAATCTCACTGCATTACGAATAGTTGAAATAGCATGTCTTATTTCTTTCAAGCCATTTCAAACAATAAGGTTTAGTATATGAGCACAATGCCTCATATGAAACATTTCTCCGCCTAGTACTAGACCAATCTTCTTCTCCTCAAAACAACTCTTCAATCTCAGTAAAGCTATGTCGTTGGAAGAGGCATTATCAAGAGTCACACCCATCATATCTCATTTATGACTTGGGACTTGAATGAAACTTAAAATCCTTTTTTGAAGTGTCCAATCATTATCAACTCAATGAGCAGTTAAACACAAATAACTAACATTCTGTATTGATGTCCAACAATCAGTAGTCAAAGAAACTCTATGCTGACCCAGTTTTTTGCATGATGTACTAGTTTAGTAGTTTTTCGCATGATGCTTATATGTTTGTCCACAATAATTACATTCTGCCTTTTCATCTCCTCGCATTTTAAAATGATCCCACACCTTAGACCTTTTGTTTCCCTTTTTGCTTTTTCTACCCATTTTCATATCTTCAGGGTAATTCTCTAATGGAATCGCATCATCGACTTCTTCTGAAATTGGATCCATATCTGAAAAAAGAAACCTCTTTCTCTTACGCTCATTAAAAACACACGTAATCCTATCCAAATAACTAGCAATACTCAAAATCTCAATCAGGACAATTCACAGATCAAATTATCAATTCCTATTGTGACATCGTGCATCATATTTTACGTTAAGTTTTGTTAGAAAAATATCAAAAATTGTTAGGATTGCTTAATCTTTCTATTTGTGATAAGGTTCCAGCTGCAATTGATGACCACTTTCAGAACTAGGAAACAAATGCTATATTTTATTGATGAAACTGAGGAAAATTACAATATTGCAAAAGAAAATACAACACCATTCGAGAGGGCTAGTCTCTCCACACTCTTTGCTACTTACTAGATTTTTGCCTGCTTATCCTTTCCTGTCTACATCTATTTATAGACTTCTAAACTAATGGTTTGATGGAGCCATATTACTTGGTTCTTCTTAGAGGAGCCCATGTTCAAGCCGATAACAAAAATCTATGACCAACACATATAAACAATGAAACTTCAACTCGAATAAAAAATCAAAATAAAAGTTTATATAATTTTAATCTAAATATTTCAATTAACAATCTATGACCAACACATATAAACAAAAAATCAGAAAATATAAGAAACCAACAAAAATTCAAAATAACAAAGAAAACAAAAGAAAACAAGTCCTTATAGAAATATTTTGATTTGGGTCTTGAGAGGAGAAAGACAAGAGGGAGAGGCACCGGTGGTTGATGGTGGAAGGCGGCGAGAGACGAGAGTGAGAGTTGAAGAGTCGGGTGGTTGATATGTAGTTATGCACCTATTTGGTTTAGATATGAATCAGAATTTTAAAATATTTTGATAAAAATTGATTAAATGTATGGTTGAAAAGTTGTGAATCCCATAAAATATGTAATTAAAACTAATTATTGAATTTGACTTATATTAAAATCTAAGTCTATATTTGGTCCCCATTTTTTCAATAACTTATTTTCAATCACATTCTTCCATAAAATAATTTTACACGTAAATCTAAAACTTTTCCTTCCTTTTTAACTACATATTCTCTAAAAATCACTATTTTAAAATTCATTTTCTTACTAGAATGGGGCTCAAACAAGAATTTTATAACTACCAAACAAGGAGTAATTTTTTACTTTTGACTTCAATTTTAAATATAAATTTTTAGCCAAACCAAACAGGGCTATATAACAAATCTTCTAAGAGAACCATTGACGAAAAAAATTGATTTTAGAGAAAATTTAGCGAGAAGTATTGGTGTTCAGCAAATAGATGGCCTCCTGGAGAGTGGTCGTGACAACGACGGTAGCGCGTGAGGTGGTGGTTGTAGTTCTAGAGTTTCAAACTTAAGTATATTTGGGAAAAAACGATGGGCTAGTAAAACAATTTTTTTTTTTTTGTTGAAGAAGAAGTAAACTGAAAAGTTCAACATTATATTACAAGTATTTGTAATTTTCCCAATATACCAGTTGAAAAGATTACTTAGGATCCGTTTGATTGAAATGTGGAAAATAGGTGGAAAGAAAATGTTTTACAGGAAAAAAATTCCTAGAAATTGTTTTACTGAGAATTGTAATTAATTGTGTTTGATTGGTATAATCTTCCATGGAAAATGTTGAAAGTTTGATGTTCGTTTGATTTCGTTTTTTTTATGAAAATTGTCCATTAAAGTGACAATGTTTTCTACAATTGAGTCTAGAATTTGTTCCAATTGCAAAAAAAAAAAAAAAAAAAAAAAAAAAAATTGAAAAAAAATTCATACCGAATATCATTCGTTTGACTTTGTTTTGTATGAAAATTGTCAATAAAAGTGAATTTTCTTTTTACTATTGTGTCTAGAAATTTTTCCAATTGAAAAAAAAAATTGGAAAATATTTATCCATCAAAACATCAAGAATTTATTTCCCTCAAAAAGGTGGAAATTTGAAAAGTTGGAAAATATTTTTTTGGGAAAATTTTGCTTATCAAATACTATAAAAGTTGGAAATTTTCCATGAAAAATGTGGTCTGTCAAACGGACCCTTAGCGCTTGTTTATTTTCCACTTTTTGGTCCTTAAAAAAAAATGCTCACAGTACTTGCCAAAAATGAGGGTATAAATGGAACTTACAATGACAACAAAATACGGAAATTAACTCCCTTGCAGAAATGGTGAGCCTCATGATTTGATAGGAAAATGAATTCTACTCCTAACAATGGCTCCCAGAGAAGGGCTTAATTTATTCTCGCCCGTTTAAAATTCGCGAGGCAAGTATTTCATCATGAATGTGTGCTGAAGTGCTAGCTTGTTTTTCATGGTGATGCAACATGATATTGTCAAACTGAAAGCTCATCTGGTATAGAACTTTCGTTGATTACAATCTTTATACTATTTTCCGTCGATTACACAAGGCTGCTTATAACACTTTCCTTAATGAAAATGTTGTCTTATGGTGCTGTAACTGTGGTTTCTTTAAATGCATAGACCACTGCAAATTAATTAACCAATTGTTTAAGTTAGGGGAATTCAAATGATTTCCACAGAGTATTTCATCATGATGACATGCTCCAGAGTTATGCAGCCTGTTTTTGTAAAGTAGAAACTAATGGTACAAGACATTTTCCGGTTACAGTCTGTATGCCAATTGCCATCTATTAATATAAGCTATTTATTGTTCCATCAATGAAAATGTTGTCTTGAGGTGCTGTATCTGTGGTTTCTTTAAGTTCATAGACTGCCGTAAAGTGAATTAACCAATTGTGGAGTTAGGATAATCAAATAATAGCCATGAGAAGAAAATAACGCACTTCTTTATCGACTGAGTCTAATGTAATTTTCAGCCTGTCTGGACAACTGATGGTTCTTTATTAGTCAAGCTACTCTAGTTAAGAGTACCAGAATCACAAACATTAATTGTCTCAAAAGTTTGTCTTGAACTAACCTCACACATCCCTTGTTTTTATTCTTCGGCATATGTTTACAACTTATTGTCACTGAATGTTTCCATCAACTCTTAATGGGTTCCTTATATGGCATCAAACATGAATCTGATGGCTTCGTTGCTTTATGCATATTTCTGCTACCTTTCTACTGCAGCTGAAGCCTGTTGGAATACTCAGTGTTATGATTATTATTTATTATTATTATAAGTATCAAACAAGGATCTTTTAGAGAGAGAATTTACCCCAACTTCATCATTACTGTTGGTGTACTCTTCTGAGTTTGAGGTTGGCTTAGCTGTAGATTGATGGGGCCGCTCAAATCATATTCATTGTTCATTCCATTGTTAATTATGTGGGAAACCCTGTTTGCTTCGCCAATATTCTGTGAGCCATGAACCTGGATCAAAACTCGTGTTAAGCTCAGCTGGAAAAAATGTTCGGCTACCAGGCCTGAACTACAGTACTTTTCACGGTAATGGTTGGTGTACCTTTCTCCGCAATTCTGCATTTTCTTGATGAACAAGGTCTACCTTCTTACGCAGTTCAATGTTCTCTTGATGAATGAGACTCCCCTGTAAAGAAATCAATAAACAGTCATTAAATTTATGATTGCATCTAATAAAAAAGTGAAAATCTAAATGATTTTGGAAGTGGACCTTTCGGTTTAACTCTTTCATTTTATCAGTCATGATTTGTTCCTGTGAGAAACAAGAAATTCTCCGAACTTAAATTTACTTGATAATGGCAGCTGTAGACAAAAATAAATAGCTACTCTCTTGGACAGAAAAACTTAAAAGGATACTAACCTTTTTCATGCGGATGCCTTTCAAACTCATTTCCAGTTGATTTTCCAGCTTTTGTAGGTCTATGATGCTCAACCCCGAAAGTTCTCCTCCCAAAAGCTGCCTGCATTTATCATAAAAAAGAGGCATACAATGTATCTCTTGGATTGCATTATGTGCAAGCCTGCGTATGTATCTCCCATCATTTTGACTGCATTTTTTGCGTTCTTAATCAAGAACAGTGAAGATATTCTGAAATATTTTTTTCTAATACTATTGGAAAATTCCTTTTTTGTATAGGCTGACTAATTTGGCTGAATGCAACTTTCTAATTTTGAAAAAGACAGAGACAAGCTCATTGCATGCCTTTGTTTGAGTTCTATTTTCTAAAACTCATTTTTCACAAATTTATTTTCAAGCACACATTATCCCAACAAAAAATATTTGCATGTAAATCCAAAATATTTTCCTACCTTTTAACAACACATTCTCCAAAATATCACTTTCTACAAAATTTATTATGAAAAAATAAGGCTCATTTTTTTCTTTCAAAAAATGAATCTATTGCAGTTGTTTGCATCTTATTTTTCACTCTAAATTTCACAGTGGAATGGACTAACATATGACATAATTGCACATCCATAACAAGATCGCAAGTTACATTAATTGTTCATTTTTTGTTTCTGAGAAAAATCGTGATATCGTGTTTAGGACACAGTCAAGAACTCATGTCTTGGTAGATCTATCCAACATGTGAGAGCCCCTGCACAGTTTATGTTACCCTGCTAGGTACTCTCTTTAATTGACTCGACCTAATTGTATTTATTTCCTTTGATTAACTGATCATTTTCTCCTTAGATATTCACGGCGCCATTTTCTATGCAGGGGTGATAGGTTCATTAAAAATCTATGCGATAATTTGCAGTTTATTGAAGTAACTAAAGAGCTAGTGTTGTATTTGCAATTTACTCTGATATCACTTGTACAATATTTACTTTGTTTGTGTTCTGTGTCATGCCTCTAACCTAAGTTTTAATGGGATCATAACCTTCTTCTTTCATTGCTTGGACATGAAAGATCAATGTGGTGTTAGTTGGATTTGCTATATATTTAATGGATAATGAACTAACCTGTGGCTTTCTTGTAAGTACTGTAGTTGTCTCCTCAAGCTTGCTACTTCCCCCTGCCAAAACTAGCAAGAAATAAACAAATTAGTAACAGCTGGATAAATTGGACGAATGCATCAATACATTTTAGGCCTGTATTCAAGTAGATAAAATAGAAACTACAACCATATTACCATGAACATTATACTGCTTGTAGCAGTCTCAATCATAATTTAAATGTAAACACCTTCTCAAAATTGATCACTGCACCAAATTTATTATGTGAGTGAACATTGTTGAAATCCTATATAGATTTTATTAAAATGTATCCATTTTTACCGGTTTATTTTGTGTTCCTCTTGAAAGTAGGAAGCTTCTTCCTTTATTTGTTCCTTCTTTAAACTTGAAAGAAGACTTAAGGCCTAATGAATATAGAGCTTTCAGCTACTGTATATCTTGTCTTTACAACCTATAAACAAGCCTAAGAAATAAGAAATAACATTGATTTATAAATTTAATTATAAAACATCAGAGTTGGCTGTAATATTTTCTTGAAGAAGTGGACATCTTTAGGACATGAGTAAGTTACGTTGGGCTTGGTAGTCTCTCGGTTGTGTGCAAATGGGAAGTTTGAAATAAGTGCACATTTTGGGTTTCATTAAGGAGTCATGTCCATCTATTTAATTAATTTTGATTTGAAGGTGATGAAGCTTGACTTTCAATATTTATCTGCTTTATTAGTTCTATCTTTATTGATATTTTTAGCATTTTAAGTTACTCACTTGTCCTTCATAGGTATTGCGTTTTGCTACTTTGGTTTTTACAACTTACCTACTTTATATTACTAGTTTGTTTATGAATAAAAGTTTGGTAGTTTATCAATTCTTTCAATTATTCGGTATTCCTACTGAACCTATGAATCTTTGATAACCAGAGGCTTAATATTCTAGGGAATCAAAAAGTGTCTAGGAGTGATTATTCTATTGCGCATAATTCCATTACATTGTTTACAGTATATAGAGCTCATGTACATCATGAAGTTCATGACACCATGCTAATGGAAATCATGCGATGCGATGAGATGTTAGAATAACTACGTTCACAATTCTTCCGGATGACACAGTTACTACAGATGAAATAACTGCATCAACAAATGGAGGTGTTGATGAAAGGATTGATTCTCTATTATGGTAGCGTGAGGAAGTAGTGGTTACGGATTCAATTGATGTTGATTGAGGTGTAGATTTTTATAATCAGCCTATTTTTGACATTGATATCAAAGAAGATATTACGATCCTCAAACAGTGCTTACAGGTACAAGGCAACTTTTGATTGCTCCTCAAATTTGTTTGACACCGCAAAAGTGATGACAAGAGCTGGCAATGCAAAAATATCTTTCAATCAATTTGCACAAAAGGTACAAAGTTGGATAAATGCAAAGTTTCATTCAACATTTGGTGCTTGAACACCATAGGGGATAACTTACTCCACGTGAAACAGTGATATCCACCACTGGTAAAGCTTTGTTTACTTCTCAAGAAAATACTTTACTTCCTAGCTTTGGGTTTGTTGGTGCAACTAGGATGAATAAGCATTCAACTTTTACAACGAAATTACAACAATTGCTTTCGTTGTCATAGCTTTGGAGAAGTTTTAGCAGGCTATGAAGGGACAGTTCTAATTCTTAAATTACATGGGTCAACATTTTACACACCAGTAGTAAATACTATGGCATACATATCAGAGAAAAGGTGCACAATAATATATTGTGGTTATCATAAAAATTGGCCATGATACAAGAAGTGATGATACAAATGAAGTAGAAATCATTTCGCAAGAAGATAAAACAATAAACTTTATTGTAATGTGAGTTTGTATCTTCTCTTTACAATTAAAAGTTTGTATTGGCGAGACATGGATGAATATACGACGCAAGATTCGTGGGTGAATCTTCTCCAACAGAAGGAGAATAATGAAACCAGACTTACTATGTCTATGATTGTTTTCTTAGTTTTATCTTTATTATTAATTCTTGCACTTTAATTTTGTCAGGAAATTATGGCCTTAGCAAGTTTAGGGTTTTTCCCTACTTTAGTTTTTCCTATTTAAAATCTTTATAGTTTTTACTTGGTTGCTTATGAATAAAATTTTGAGAATTTATCAATTCTTCCAATTTTTTGATATTCCTAATAAATCAACGAATATTTGATGCCTAAATCATCGGTCTTATGTTGAATCAACCTACTAACGTTTTTGAGTACTAATCATATTTTTCAAAATCCTGTTGCACCAGAGGGTCTATCAGGAGTAATAGATTTCAGAACCTAGATGGAGAACTTGTGGTTGAGGCTGTCAATGGCGCAAGGAAAGGTCCATTCTGGAGATAGAACCACTGACTTGCCCAACATAACCTGCAGAATCAGGTTAAGAAGGATCTTCAGAGAAATTGCCAAATGAAAGTGAGTTTTATGCAGCTATTAGCACTAATGTTGCAATATGTGAGAGAGAGTGAACTTTTTTGAATGATTGAATAGTATAAATAGAGTGGACCTTGTCATTCTGCATAACCTCTGAAAGTAGATCAGAATTTTGAGGATATAGCTACAAATTGGACAGTATGATACACAACGATAAGTGTAAGTACTTTTTGGTGTTCTATGGATTTATATGACATTATCAGTTGGAATTTAGCTAATGCTGGTATTTGGGTAGGTGAATTGAAGGTTTGGAGAAGCTGCTATTGATACAGAGACATTGTTTATTGTTAGCTTGACTAGGACATTACTGATCTTTTCATGTGAAGGAAGAAATTAAGTGCCTTATCAGTTTGAATTTCCACTTAATAAGCCCTCCTAGTGGAGCCTGTATCTGTTATCATTCTTTTTGGTGATTTTGAATATTTTACCTTGCAGATATTCCTGGTGAATTACAAACTTCTCATGTGAGGTGGCACTGCAACGGCTTTCTCGCTTCATCAACACCCTGTTCTTATCTACTTGATCTGGACTAACATGGAACTACCTTTTTTTGCTGGATCTGGTTTCTGACATCCTTCTAAGAACCAGAATTTATAGCAGTTTGGGAAGATGCACTGCTCAGATATCATTTGCAATCGAAGGGCAAATTGATTCTTGTTGCCAGTAGGTGGGTGAGATTTCATGTTATTCTCTTATTATTTATTTTTCTATCATTAAGGTGATCCGTTTCACAGTTTTGAGGCTAGGGCACCTAAGTTCAGAATTACTTACGTTAAGAGCCGATTTTCACTTATCTGAAGCAGAGGTTTATGATGTTATAAATGGGATTAGCTCAAATCATGAAATTACAATCCAAGGTAAGCTTGTTCTTTTTGACATTTAACATCTCGGAGATGGCGACAGTGAAGTACCTTTTAATTCTGCATGATCATGAGATATCTTGCACCTTGAAAAATTGGTTTCTTTACTAGTTAGCTTTAGTCTGAGGAGAAAACTAGAATGTGAAGTAGGATTTCTTAGCAATTGATGTCCATGATCCCCTTTTGGACTAAAGTCATTATACTGATGCTATCATTTTCAGCACAATCAGTATATCATATTCATACTTGTGTTTCCAATTAGTTCCAACTATGATATGGTGCACTAATCTAATATCAAAACTGTACCTGAAATAACTAAAGTATATAGGCTTCCCGTTAAGTAAAAAAGCTTAGCAGAGTATTTGTGCAGTTCATATGTTCCAAATATACTTGGATAATAATATCCAATAGCTTTTTAATATGACCCTTTTGTTTTGATACAATACCCGTGTCTACATAACATGCAAGGGACACAACAAACATGATGTTTGACCTCTTTAAAATGGACATGTCTTTGGCACAATACAAACCTTAAGTACTCGGCCACAACTATAATTCATGGAGAGAGTAACTAATTGTATCTTCTCAGTTGTACAGCTCTGCTGATCCAATTGAAGAACTAAACTTATTATCAAGTTGTGGTTATCTGTTATGAATTCAGTAATATTGGCGTTTCCTTCTCTGTGTTGAAATAATGAAACATCCATAACTTATAAAAATTGCTAATACATTGGTTGTGTGGATTTGAAAAGAAAATGTTCAAGAAAAGCTGCCAAGTTTACATAGAAGGTTCACTACATTCATCTTGTGGTCAATTTGGGTTCAAGTGCCAAAATACTCGAATTATTAGTATAAAAAATAGTTGATCTTGCAGCTTTCCTTTTTTTTTTTTTAAAATCTTTGAATGTATTATCAGACCAAATGTCTAGAGGTGATTGCCAGAGGTTTGATTTTGTTGGACTTTCTAGAAGAGAGATTAGATAGCTTTATGCCGCGAACTGAATATCTATGAAGTGTAGAAAGAAATTTATGAAGAGGGATTAGATAGCTTTATGTCACGAACTGATTATCTAGAAAATGTATATAGACATCTATGAAGTACTAATGTAGACACAAGATGCACACAACCAGACACAACATGACATAAACATACGGCAGATAACTTTTTAAGAAAGTTGGTTGCAAACATGTGGGAACACGTAGTTTAAAATTGTATTTTTATGTGTCTTATATTTATATATTACTATTTCATTGTTTTGCAATTACATTAAGAGCTTGCTTGAGTCTCATTATTTTTGCATTTTGGAATAGTAATTTGATGGAGAATGCATGGATAAAAAATAAGGAAAATTTTTAAGTTTGCGTGTAATATTATTTTATTGAAAAATGTGTGGTTGAAAATAAGAGAAAAAAAATATATTTTGAAAATAATAGGAACCAAACAACGGTTAATACTCTTTTAGGCTTTAATTTTAAATTTTGGAGGTGAAATCATTTGAAAATGGAAAGTGACTATTTTTTGTACATGTTTTATTAGTAAAACAAATAAAGTTTCATATATCAAAAATTGCATAGAACACGTAAACATATTAGACACAACATTCCTACAATATCTCCTATTATGTAGATTCTTTAACATGAATTCTCAAATGTGGAGAATATATCCACTGTGCAAGAGACACGTATGAGAGGCGTGTTGGGAAAGTATCCGTTATGTTGAAAATTCAAGAAAATACATAAAAAAGGCGAAATAATGTGGGTATGATATGAGTCTCGAACTTTATACAATTTGTCAGTGTTACATACAAGTCTCTGGCATGTCACCATAGGGAATTTAGGAGGAATAGTTGGCAAAACAATTTGTCAGTGTTACATACAAGTCTCTGGCATGCTTCCTAGAGTGAAACAAATAGGGAATTTAGGAGGAATAGTTGGCAAAACAAAGAGGCAAGGGAGTATTGATGTTCTAACACAAGTACAAGGAGAATGAATAATGCGGAATTGAGGTATCTTGATTATATTACGATTTTATTTTACGATACACTTTATGTTTTATTTAGTTTTGAGTTGCTCTAAGTTTGTATTCATGTGAGTTGTCATTAGCGTTTTAATTTTAGCTATTTAGTAGGTAGTGAGAGATAGGGAGAGAGAGAGAGAGAGATTCTATTTTGTTTTTAAATCATATTGATTTAATGAATAAAGTGTAAATAAATTATTTTGCAATTGTAGTGTTTGTCTTAGGAGGTTATGGTTCTGGGAAGAAAATAATATTTTGAAAAGTTTAGGTTTCCTCGAATTAACCTACTTTTCTTCATTGCTTTCCTAGTTTTTATTTCATTGTTTCACATTTCGTTATAGAAAATTTGTCTATGTAACATTTGGCATCAGAGTAGGACAAAGATCAATCGCTTGAGGAAAGTGTGGAATGCTAGGAAAAGTTGATCAAAGTTATTTGTAACAGTAAAAAAAAAAAAAAAAAACCTTGATGTTAAATGAATGAGTTCTTTAAAACGTTAGGTATTAACTCACAATTTTCATCAAGCGACAAAAGCATCAAAACTATAAAGAAGTGTGAGACTGCCATGTTCACCATATTCCGTGAGTTGGCATATGGTCAGTCTGATTCTCCACTATTCCTCCGAATTCCACTCTACAGCTATTTGTTAAATTGATGCAGTGAGGCGTAAAAGACACATGTAAAGATGGTAGAATATCCAAAAAGATCCTCACTTGTGAAATGGAGAGAGCTCTTCCTAAGGACTTAGATGAAGTTCGTATTCAAAATGGGCACTATTGGAAGATGGAAAGTAATAGTGAAATCCAGTGGAATTGAGTTCGCGTTTGAAGGTCTTTTTTTCCTACTATGGCCAAGGCTGTGAAGAAAGTGATAAAGTTTCTCTCATAATCAAGCCACAATATGGATTTAATGAGCAGGGAAAACCAGCCTCTGATATCATGCTGGGTGTTCCCTCCTAAATGTGACATTAAACCTCACTTGGGAACTCATCTATGGACGATGTTATTCATCAATTAGTTCGAGGTTCTTATATATTTGACCACAAGTTGGAAGCGACCAAAAAAATATATAAACTTGTTCTCAAAATTCACTCAAGGATAATGGTGTTTTTAAGGGAAAGGAGTACTATACTTTTATTTTATTGTACATTTTATGTTCTATTTATTTTCTGAATTAGTGAAAGTTGTTATTGTAGGTTGTTATTAGTGGTTAATTTCAGCTATTTAGTAGGTAGTGAATAATATGGAGCCAAGCAGTAATCCTAGTCCTTGGAGAGAGTGCATTTTATTTTGTACTTAAATCGTGCACATCGAATTAATATAGAGTGGATGAAGGTATTGCTTGTCTTGGAAGGTTATTGGTTCCTCAAAAAACCAATCTTTTGGGAGGTCTATGTTCCTTGTGTGAATGAACCTACTCTTCTTCATTTCTTTCTCATTTTTCATTTTCATTGTTCCACTTTTCGTTGCATAATCTGTGTGATTAACAAGATTAGATTAATTGAACTTGCCTTTCTTGATATTTCTTTCAGGAGTATGGTGTATTGACCCTCTCTGAATTTCCCCCTTTTCCTTCGTATCAACTTTGTAGCTTACATAAAGATGTGGATTGACTCTTTCCACAGATATCAATGTCAACTTACTTCTCTAGAATCGTTGGAGCCTGTTATTTAAGAGGTAAAATAACTTGCATATTCCATGCTCCTGGTGTGGTGGACCCACTGGTGAGCATTTGTATTATTTTGGTCCTCTGATATATTAGGTTAAAAGCTTTACATGGAAATGGTCAAACTAGTTAAACAACTGCAGAGGTTGGTAGATTTGTCCAACTTCAGGTATAATTCAGATATATGTGTATAACTCTTCTCTAGGTTTAGGGCTTGTTCCTTCAATCTTTTCTTGAACTAAATTCAGATATTTGCCAGCACAAAGTACTTGAGCACCAAAACGAAATGCTTCCTTGGAATTCAACTACCTAAATTGGAATTCCCAATTTTTTTGACCCAATTCATTACTATTTTAGACCCCTAGAGTATCTTGTGAGAATATCATATATCATCTCTTTTAGTGATCAATTTCTTAAGATCCACATATTTGAATGTCACAAAGCTCATAATAATTGTAAAGTTCCTTGTTAAGTTGCTTCGTTGAAGTTCCATAGGTTGTGCCTTGTGTGGTTGATATCAAAACCTTAGCCTTAGACACATAAGAAGGTGAACACCATCATGATCCTTCACATCTTTTGCATCTTATTCTTTTGCGGAATTTGTTGAATATACACTTTCATATATTGACACTCAATGTGGGAAAAAACCTGAAACTTACCCTCTATGCATCACAACTGAAGAAGCCAATTTCTCATGCAGACCCGGCATCTTATTCTAGGTATCCTACACTTGTGTAATGATTTCCTTGAATGAATGAAAATCTATCTACCAGCAAAGATAGGTCAGAATGGTAATCTATGCTAGGAGTGACCCTTACGGATTCGTGCATTCTAGTGCATCGTTGCTTCTTTACTTGCGTGGATTTCCGTACTATTTGAAAAGTGACCTGATAAGAGATCCGGATGAAGCTTCCAACAAGCAGTTTAGAAGTTGACCACAAAGCCATCTCTATCTTTGTCGGAGGCTGCTACCCATAAGGTAACTGGGTAGAGATGATGTCCTTCCGACAATTGCCAATTTTTTGAGTGGTAGAATCAATCACTATGGACGAGTCATGTGCTGATGAATTGAACTGGCCGAGAAGCAAAAGATCCGAGAGTCTATGTGTTCTTTTCTTTTTCTGCTACTCCTCCTTTTGTTGCAGGTCTCACGGTACTATGTCGTGGGACCACTATTGCTGGAGCAAATTTTCAGGTGTGCTAAGGTGACACTGTTCAACTGTTTCCAGACATGTAAAGATTATCTAGAAAAAAAAATTGGAAATCCATCTTTCCATCCGTTTGGAATCAATAAAATATTTTGACGCAACATCTCTCAAGCTTTAAATGTGTGGGTGTTTCACATGACTCACCAATTTACCTTCCACATTTCTGAATGATAATAGAAAGTTTGGGATGGCCGTTTCATGAAATATTTGGTCTCACTCCTTATGCATTAAATAGATCACATTTGTTGAAATACTCGTGCAGCTTCTAATATTATACCTTGTTGAATCTATATGCTAGGAAAATCATGCATGAATTCTATTCCCATGTAAGCTTTTAATTTCTAATGCTTATATGATATGTTATCATATAAACACATTTTAGTGGTTGCTGCTTCTTTACCTTCCATTGAAGTCTCTATTTGTGTATGTGGTAGACTGAGCTGCTACATATTCCTCTACTTGTAGATATGTTTGGAATTCACTTTGGGAAGTGCAAGTCCTATTTACTGTTCAGAGAAACGAACTATCTTTCAATGGAATTATGTGAAATTCAGCTGCAGCAGATGCTTCAAAATAGTGTCCACGTGTTAGGCTAGCTGTGCATTCTTCTGCAAATGCAATAGAATGACATTAGTTCTGGACAATCAATTTGATGGTTCAGTTACTATTGCAAAGGGACACACCTTTTCTGTGTTCAGCATTCATGGTTGTTTTCCCAAAAATAAAAATAAAAAATGGCTTCAGGTTCCTGGCAGAGTTAGAGAAGCTTCATTTTTTAGGCAAGAAACAGAAATTCTGTAACATCTTTGAATGTATTGATTAATCTTGATCTAATATTGGGTCCAAGAATATTTAGTAGTTCTTGAACATTAATGCATGCCAGAACATTAAACTTTGCACAAATCGAATTCTGTGAATGTTGGTAGATCATTTTAGATTGATGAAGCTAGTAAACCTGGACTGAGAAGCTAGCTAGCAAGGAAAATAGGCGACTTGCACAGAACCAACACGCACACAGGGTGGGTGGATTCTTCTTCTGTTTAAGAGAGAATTCCATCTTTCCCTGTCATTTGATGCTAGAGCTGCGATTCTGACACAGGTGTTAACCACTAAACTTGCAGACTCATTGAACTAGCCTAATTACCTCAGGGATAAGATTTGAGCGTCTTTTCTGCTTATGACAATATCAAGCTTATGTGGTGATCCTTGCTTGTCTAATTTTCTTTTCTGACGCAGTGGAGCATCTCTGAAATTGTCCTTCACTCATCCCCAACTCACAATAGTATAGTTCTTGGCTGATATTGGATCAATTGCTTTGTGGTTTCTTTCATTTTGTCTGTTTACCAATCCATTTTGTGAGCAGTTTTAGGACCATTCGATAAACGAAGTCATCTAATAATATTGTGTTCTAAGATCTCAGCACATATATTTCTAGCTAGTTTTTACTACATTAGACTTCAATTGACAACATTTCAATTCACGGCCCAAGAATTTTGATACAAGAACTTAACCAAAAATCCTATCTTAATGCACTTGGAGCGATTGAATTGGGATTTCAAGGCTTCACAATGGAACCACAATGGTTGCAAGTCCACTAGATGTACATACTGCTAGGCATGCTGCCTGCCCCCGATGATGTGTCAATGGCCGCAGCCTGCTATGCAATGCACCAGGCACAAGATTTGGCCAAGCGGCTGCTGCCTAGCTCATCATGACCAGGGTTCCACAAGGCGCAGGCCAACGCTGCCCGCATGCTATCCAAACCTAGTATCTAAGATCTCGCATGCGTTATTTCGGTGGGCTCCAATACAATGATTTTGGTTCAGCATAGAGCCAGACAGTTACTTTAGTTATCGGCCCTGCCAAGAGATAATAGGGTGTCCATAGTCCAGTAACAGCCAGTTCGGCAGGTCCACTTGCTCTGCCAAGGAAACCTATGATGTATATCTAAAGATTACTGGTCCAGTAGCACTACAATAAAGAGCCCTCCACTCACCGAAGCTCAACATCCTTGAAGGGTATTAATAACGAAAAATCTTGTTGCTCATACCCTGCTGATAATACCTTGTCTGAGATGATCAGCATCGTGCAAAGAAATATATAGTTAAACCCTCTTTAACATATGCAGATAATGGCATGTTAGATAAAGCTGTATTCCTCTCCAATCAGTGAGATCTCTTGTCCTAAGTACTGTTTCTCTTTGAACTGGGGTTGGAATACAATATTCTACCTTCATGGCCTTTTTGAAATGTGTGATTGAAGAGATGTGAGACCCATGAAAGATGTGGTTAATATTGATTATTTGAATTTAACTTCGATTAAAATCTGATTTTAATACGGAACAAACATGGCCTTAGTCTCTTCAGTTGTTTTTCATTTACGGCTCAAACTGAATCATACAAGACATCACATGTTGCCACAAAATGAGCCAAAACAAAATTGTATCTTTCTTGGAAGGAAAAGATGCCAAAAGGTTAAACAATTGAAAAGGAAAGAAAATTTGACAAAATATTGCAACCATGCATCATATTTTGTGGTTTTCTCTTGTATTTCATAAGTGACAGAGACTAATATCCTAGAATTTTTCTTGTTCTTTTAATAGTTTACGAGTATAGATATGTGGATGTGCTAAAGATTAGGTGGTTATTTTTATACTTGAGAGTTTGTGTGAGCGAAAAATTCTATATGATCATAACAATTTTTTGTATAGCCTTTAACCGGTTTTGTAGTTTTCTATATACATTTTGAATTGTTTTTCTCTATATATTTTATTTTCTGTGTTCTTAAAATTTATCTGAACAAGGGCTTGGACGAATCAAAAAATTAATCTCAAATTTAAACAGAACATAATGTCATTTGGAGTACCCAACTCCAATCAAGTATGAACAATCTAGGCACGTCAAATATGAAATTAAAAAGGTAGCATAAGCTCCACTAATTACTCGGAGTCATACAAATGGTATTCCTACAATTTGCCTCTTTTTATGGGAGACTATTGTATCGCTTAATAAGAACATATTCATCCCTATGGCATGCTAGTTGTCATGATAGAGGATGCATTATTGCTAGTGAATTGAAAAGTTCACCCACAGGAATTGATGCAAGGTGTAGCCAAAACGATATCAATTGCTTATGAACTCCTAGAAAAGTCCAACGTACATAGGGGGCGCACCATAATTTTCTGTAAGTTTGTTTAACATGAGCAGGCTGCAGGTGATATTCATGAAATTTGTCGATTATAAGTGCATATACATTTTATGGTGGAGTTACAATTGACGAAGTTTACTAATTTTTCTCAAGTATGTTGATCAAGAGCTGCAAAAGATATGGCAAATTTTCATCAAGGTGGCAATTACAGGAAAAATTGCAAAAAGAAGAGCCAAAAAAAAAAAATGTATCTCTTATTTGAAGGAAAAGATGTCCAAAGGTATAACAACTGGAAACGAAAGGTTGCATAATATCGCAAGTGTCCATTATACATTAATGTATTTTGCGGGACACAGATGAAAAATTGTAAGCCTTTCATTCTAGAATTTTTCTCGATCTCTTTGTAATTTTTACAAAGAATTGAGTACAAAGAGTAAAATAATTGTGTGTTTGAATCTCATTAAAATGAGAATAAATTTTTTGGAATAGTGATTGATGAGAGATTGTGTGATGGAAAAGTGATGAAAAATTTTAGATTTGTGTGTAATATTATTTTATTTGGAGAATGTGTGGTTGAAATGACAAAAAAAATGAAAATGAAAATGATATTAAAATGGGTGTCAAACAAGGGCTAAGTGGGTGTGGTAATTATATACTTAGAGTTTGGGTGAGCAAGTAATTCTATATAATTGTAACAACTTTCATACAGCAAATTGACGGTTCGAGGATTTTATCCAATTTTGGAGTTTTCATGTAAATCTTTGTATTGGTTTTCTATGTATAATTTACTTTTCTATCGTAATATTAATATCAATTAGCATTGTTACCTGTCGTCTCTTTCTCCTATAAAAGGATGGCCTCTTGTACAGTTTATATACACCTACAAATATTCTTTACTCCTCTCTTTCTCTCCATACTTTTCTTATTTCATCAAAAAAAATTGATCCCAATTCCCAACATCATAAAGCTTATAACTGGTACTTGTTCATAAATCCATGGATATTCTTGTCAGAGTTATTTCAATGCATGCTGTTGAGACTAAATGAGGACAGCAGTTTATATCTCTTTCGGTGAACATCAATACATCATGATGTTAGTTTCTTAAAACTAACTCCGCTCTAAATGGAAAATTTAGGCCCTTCACTTTTGGTTGGATTCCTACCAGAATCTAGCTATTTCCTAAACGAAGTGGACACGATCATCTCCAGCTGCATGTATATTTGAAAGAATCGAGTTTGAGTTTGAGATTAAAAATTCATATTGCTGACGTTTTGCTTATTTTGAGTAGCCATTGTAGCTCTTATGCTCCTTTCGTGAACTTTAACTTTCTATCATTGGCATACACTCCAAGCTTCCGGCTATGCATGAAATGTGGTTTTAAGAAGAACACAAGTGTCACGTTGTCTTCTGAGGGAGTATGGAGGCAGGTCCAAGATAAGCAAGAGTTGAGTTTGACATCTTTGTTCCATGTCAAATTGATTCGAATTGTTCAGCACTAGTTGTAATATACTAGTGTGATCATGTATATTTTTGACTGAGTTGATCTTGGGACCTCTTAGAAGGTGCTCCTATCCGTACCCTGCTTGATTATCACCTCTATAACAAACCACAATATACTTTTGACACCTTGGAAAATTGAAGAAGATGAACGATTTTATGTCAAGCATTCATCTCCCTCAAGACTTCTAAAGCCTCAAGTGGCGTCCCATTTTTCGCATTGCCTACTACCATAGCACTCCTAGACCCCCACATATTTCACTCGCACAGCACAAACCCCAAAAAAAAAAAAAAGGGTAAAAGAAGACTGGAGAGAGAATTCCAAACAATCATGGAAGAGAAAGGAAAAGTAGATTTTAGAAATAATTGAATGGAAGAGGAAATTACCACAGTTGTGTATGAATACCTAAAAAGTTTGGCCATTCTAAAGAGTGTAAAAGAATTATTGACATATTTCATTCTCTCTCTTTTAAATGGTCATTTCTTGTTCAAATCAAAAGGATTGAAGCCCTAAAATCTCATTATATTTTAGTATACACAAGATACTTTTTGATTTATTTGGACTCAAATGTTAGAAAGTAAGCACAAAAAAGGATTGCATGGACTATTCACACATTATACCCTAGTTAATGCTTCTCATGAGATTATTAGAAAAAGTTATAAAGCAAATTAAAGGATAAGTACTTATTCATGAGAAGTACCTTGATCTCTGAACTAGGATTTAGCAGTAGGTTTTGCCCTTCTTTCTGTTTGGTGTATCTTTCGACAACAGATTTCATGCTGATCATAACCACCAAAAAGGAAAAAAAAAAATTAAAAGATTATCCCTCCCCTTAACATGTATGTATATATATGCATGCAAATACTTGTGCAAAAGGAATTAAAAGGAACATATCATCTCCTGAATCTACTTCATGAGCATCTGCATGATGAAACATTTTTCCTTTTTCTATTTTCTTTTCTATTTCAAACTATTGTACCTCCACCGCAATTATGTATGGAGATAGTCAAGGGTTGAGTCTTAGTCTAATTGAAGGAAAATGTTGTACAAGAGAAAGACTTCCAAATTTTCTTTTTGTATGTGAACAGCAACTGTAGGAGTTGCTGTCAATTAAGCATTAATCTCTGGTGAAATTGAAATGAATCAAGCAACACATACACACACGTTTTTAATGCTTTGCCTCATATGTAGGAGTATTAAAAATAAAATCTATATTTCTTAAAGGGTAATTAGCGCAAAACATCCTTACCTTTACACAATTTTGTGCAAAACGTCCCTACCTTTCATTTCTTGGTACAGAACGTCCTTACCTTTCCAATTTTTGGCGCAAAACGTCCTTTTTGACCATTTTACCCTTCTATTGAAATAAAACAAACACAAAAGAAAAGAATAATAAAGAATAATTTTCAATCTTACTCCTAAACTTCTAAAAAATGCAAATTAATCCAAAAGTTATAAAAATATTAAAAAGAACAAAAAAATCTCTTTTGCCCCCTTTTAGCCGAATACATGAGCTCATTTTTTCGGCGACTCCCGACCGTCCAAACCGTCAGATATTGGTTCCAACATGTCCTCATTACACTCTACAACTACATACCAAGAAATCCTCATAACTCGTTGTAATTTGGCCGAAAATCAAATTCAAAAATCGCAGCCTGAAAATCGGTTAAACACCCACAACTTGCCGTCCGGCCACCCAACCGGCCGGAATCCACCACTTGTCAACTCCCCTCATAAAGTCGAAGCTACTTAATTTCCTCCAACAAGCAACCAACAACCACTAATTTCAAAGAAAAATTGTCCAATCGCTATGCTTGCGAGTTCGCACCAGCGAACATTTCAGACCCAAATTGAAGATGATTGGAGCCAAATTGAAGGGGACCTATGGCTGAGCTAGGTGCGCCAGGTGATGGAGCACCCAACCCAAGTAGTTCGCCACCATAGGTCATCACGGTGGCTTTAGAATTTGAGGAAAACTAGTGCGGTGTTGTGATAGTCGCGATGGGCAGCTTTCAATTTGAAATTCAGATCTTATCCTTGCTGTTTGGGCTAAATTGTTTGCATGGTTGAGGTCGTCTTGAGTAGGGGAGTTGGCTGGTGGTATGTTTCGGCCAGAAAGGTGGCCGGACAGCGTGATTCCAACGTTTGACCGCATTTCATGCGGTGAATTTTGTAGCTCGATTCCGGTCAAATATGTTTGAGTAGGAGCTGGTGGTTGGGTGGGTTGTGAAGAGGGCAATGAGTGCTTCAATGTGGTATGTTGATCTGACGGCCAAGGTGATCGGAGGTTGGGGATTTTGCCTTCAAATGTGGCGGCTTAGAGGTTGATGTTTTTTTCATATTTGTGACTAATTTGCACATTTTTAAAAGTTTGAAACCATAATTACAATTTATTCTTTATTTCTCATTTCTTTTGTATTTGTTTTATTTTAATAGAATGGTAAAATGGTCAAAAGGACGTTTCACACCAAAAATTGGAAAGGTAAGGACGTTCTGCACCAAGAAACAAAAGGTAGGGACGTTTTGCACAAAATCGTGTAATGGTAGTGACGTTTTGCGCTAATTACCCTTTCTTAAACATGAAAACAATAATCAATATATGAAATTTGGATTACTCCACTTAACAAGAATAATGTTTAAGAGAGAAGATGAGTACAAGGTGTTCCTATGCCTCTCACACGCCAAAATGGCCCTTACTGTCGAGAATCATTTATGAAGTTGAAATAGTAGGGTGTGGAAGATCCACACCATTTTAATAAAATGGTCGAAAATTGATAAGCATAAATATTTTTACTTATTTTTTTTTGGGCGTTTTTTGTTGTTGTTGGATAATCATATACCTTGTGTATTAGACTCTCTTATTCATTAATTAAACTATATGAAACTTGTCTTCTGGATTCAGATAGTGCATGGTTTATGGCACACCAAATTTCTTTTTAGGTTATAATTTATAAATCAAGTCTTGAGTGTTATTGAGTTGAAATAATCTTCATTCCAAAGAAAAATAAATCATTCTGATTTTTCCCCCATATTTCAAAACTACAACTACTTGTTCTCATACAGAAGAAACCCAGCAGATGTTACGTTTTCCAAGAACATACAAACTTCCATGATCCTGAATTTTTTATACCTGCCACTGAACTTAGATCAATGAAAAATAACACACAACAACGCGTGCACGCATGCACCCACGCACTAGATGATTGAATAAATTGCAAAAATGGCTTGTTAACCTTTAGCAATAACTGGAAAAAAAATGTTACGGAGGAAAATAATATTATAGAGCTTAATTATATACTTTTTTGTTTGATAACCTTATCAAATCTGAATTGAATAAAGTATAAAAGGAAGCAACAGTATAAATATGTATATTTTGAAGGAAAAAACATCAAACCTAGAGCTTGAAAAATCAGAGAGCCTTCCAGTGCTGGAGAAAACAATCAGTCCAACTTCTGCATCACAAAGAATTGATAGCTCTCTAGCTTTCTTCAGCAATCCACTTCTTCTCTTTGAGAAAGTTACTTGCCTGCTAGTCGAATTGTCAATCCTACGAATAACAATCTTGCCTCTCCCCATGTCTTCTTGAAGATTCTAGGCTCCCTTCTTTTATCTGCTAGATCTACCAACACGTAGGAGTGATGAAACTATAACACCAAAAAGTTTTACTCCCAGTAAATTGGGATCAACTAAAAAACTACAGAATAAACTGAAAATTCATATAATTAACAACACAAGAAAGTCAAGATTTTCCAAAAAAAAAATAAAAATATTTGATTCCTTCGTGACGATAAACGCTAACACATGTTCTTTGATCATATTTGTATAAAAAGCTTTATACCTAATAATTATAGTGATAATTTATTCTTCGATAATTCTAAAACGGAAAGGTTTAAACCTAATAAAGCTCAAATGAAATTATATTTTCTTAGATTTTGTCAAAAGTAGTAAAAATGGACAAGAAAAGTGTACAGGGAAATCACACAAATAGAGCTTACTAATTTGAGAGACAAAAACTTGAAATTCTTTTCAGAAGGAAGATTTTTGGAGCTGTTTTCAGCTTTATATGTAAAGCAGAAAATGGTTTTCAAGGAAGGTAAAACATCTTTCTCTAAGAAAAACATAAGAGCTATTTGTTACATCTAAATATGGTTTGTAGGTATCAATGTGATATTAAATAATAATAATATTAATTTTTACTCGACCGATTTACTAGGATAATCCATTACTCTATTCAAATTAACGTACTAAACAAGTCGAGCATAGACACATATCAACGTAAAAAAAATGTTGAAACAGTTGACTCGAGATTTTCAATTTCATGGATTCCTTGGATTCTAAGAAGAGTAATCTGATTGGACAAAGGGTTTGTGAAAGTGGTAGAAAATACTTTGAAATTCGATGTTGCTATCTAACGTATAGATCACTGACAGTTGGAGGGATAGTGCCTTGAGGGTTTTGGGGATTAATGCTTTTACAATTTTAAAAAAGTTAACAATTAATTATAGGTATTTAAATAATTGTCATGAAAATAACCCTAATCTTTCTTAAATTGGCCATGTCATGATTCAAGAGTGAGAACACACTAGCTAACTTAAAACCTTTTTACTTTTGGATGTAATTATAAGATTTGGTTTTAACTGTTTTTAATTTCACAATTTTGGTGTTTACGAGTCATTTTGAATTAATTGTGTCGCGTGTTTTTTGATATATTTTGCATGTTGAATAAGAAAATATTGAACACCATTTTCATTATTCTAGTTTATCACCTTTTGTTTTCGATCCAATTATCTCTTACTTGTGGAGGTGACCCTCAAAGTTTAGAGGAATTCTTGTGTGCAACCTAAATTGATTTTATTTAATTTAAATCGAGATATGTACTGGACTATGATTTCCATAATGATTAAAAATAAATAAATAAATAAATAATGCGGACATAATTAAAATTAAACATGTGAACTTTGTTTTTCTATTTTGAATTAAGTATTTATACATAAGAGAAGATGTATTTAGTGGTGTTTCATGTCTAAACTCTCCTCTCTTTAAGTTTAGTACTCTAATCACCAATTATATTTGTTGTTTCTTTAAAAAATTACTGGGTAACTACAACTTAGCCACTTGGCTCAAATATTTAACAATATCTTAATTTTTAAAAAGTCTCTCTGAGAATTTAATTAGAATAATGATATTCGTAATCGCTCATTATGCCAATAAATTTAAGCTATTTTGATTTTTTTCATAATAAAAAAATATATTGATTTTTATATTTTTCAATAATTTCCAAATATTATATATATAATTTGAACTTTGAAGCCATTCACATGATAATGTTACTTTTCCTTACAGACAGGCGCAATGCATAAAAAAGTGCTACTGCTGTAATCCAAACCTCGTATTTTAAACCAGTACGAGGATCATTAATTTGCACGATGTGATGCGAACCCCAATTTTTTTTATTTATATATATTAAATCTTAAAGTACAATTTAAATTATATAAAAATAATTTGTGATTTCAACATTATTGCTGATATCCAATAATATTTCGACGGCTGAAAAGGCAAGAATGGAGGTGAAGAGGAATCTCTTAAAGTACTGCCCATGTATGCAAATCGAGAATGGAGGTGAAGAGGAGTCTCTTAAAGTACTGCCCATGTCTTCAAAGATTATCAAAATCTTTTCCTCGATAAATACTTATTTACCGAAATTCCACAAGTTTTCAATTAAAAAAGAAAACCCAATTCCACAAAGTACTATATATCTATAATATATGAAGAGCTTGTCTGAGCCCTTTTTTTTTTTTTTTTAAATGAATTTTGGAATAATAGATTGATGGAAAATATGTAATTGAAAAATAAGATTTTTTTTTGGATTTAAATGTAATATTATTTTATTGAAAAATATGCGATTGAAAAGAATGAAAAGAAAAATGTATTTTGAAAACAATACGGATCAAACAAGAGCTAAATATCACATCAAGTGAGAATGATCTTTCGGATGATTTTAACCCTACAACAATTCAATTATTTCAATAATACCTTATTTTTCGTTTTTCAATATGTAATAAATATTACGACATCCTCGTCACTTATGAATTTCGTGTTATTAATTTTCAATTAATTAACATTCACATTAATTTAAATTTCATGAATCTTGACTTGATGAATCTTAATCTACATGAATTTAGAGTTATTAAAGATGAATTTATTTTCATTCATGTATTTAGGGATTTTAATGGGTGTTTGAATTTATGTGTTAGCAATTAATTTTTATATACCAAATGTAGTATAAAAAGATTGCTCATTTGTAATATTTCATCATCACAAAAAAATTGAATAATATAAATTGAGTTTTGAAAGTACAATTTTCTTCTCTTAAATTTCTATCATAGGTTTCACTTTCTTTAATTTGTTTGAAACTGATCAAACCCTTCTAATAAATTGATATTAAATATTACTTGTACAACATTTATAAAGAATTTCAAAATAACGTGGAATACACGTTCAACTTTGACTAGTATTTAAAAAGATAATTATTATTTTCCAAAAACACTCGCATTTCTAAACTTTTTCTTGTGGCGTAAGGTTTGAAATTGAGGAGATAATAATCGCTTATTTAGAATCGTACTAGTTCGAATATCGTAAGCCTCAAAATGGAGAACGTTCTTACAACCTTTCAATAGTTTCAAGGAATTTGAAGATGTTCTTTCATTTTTAAAATCAACTTTTTAATTGTTTTTCTTGAAAAAAATGTAGAAACATGTTTGTGAGAGAACGATTAAGGAAACTACTTTTAAGCATGATGTGCTTACTCGTACTTTTTTTGGTTTTTAAAATTACATACATCTTTTATCATATTTTACACAACAAATTCTTTCTTCATCCTCAAAAAACCAGGGGGAGACGATTTATTTATTTTCATAAAAATTTAGGAATTAATTTTTTTTTTCTTTCTATTTCATTATTTCACCCCCGTTTGATGTACATTATTATTTCATTAAAATGAAAAATATGATCGTTATCCATCACATCAACATATAAATTCAAATTTTATATCTCTTGTGTGGACCCCAATAACGACTATATTTTTAATTCTCATTCTACAATAATTTGGCTCAAACAGGGGAGTCAAACTACTTAATTTGCCTACGGAAGTTTTAGTATAGAAAATTCCAAAGCCATGGAGCTTTGGATACATACTTCTAGAATTCGGACGTAGATGCTTGTTTAATACGGTGGAATTCAATAATTTAGAAGAAAAAGAAGTTAAAATTTGATGTTATCCAATTGTGTTCATACATATATCAATAATTATTTTATTTTGATGTTTTCCGATTGTCTGTCACATGGTATTCAAATTTAACTATAAAATATGTGTTACATTAGTTTGATATTTGTTAATTTAGATTTCGTATTAATTATTTTTAAGTATATTTTCAGTATAACAAGCTACACTCTTGAGAATTATGTTTTATACTATTATAAATTGAATTTATAAAATTAATTATTCACTGCAAGTTTGCACGAAATACGAATAAACTTAAAATAAAAACATCAGCGTATCATACATTCACTAAATAACTATAGTTTTCCTTCCTATTTATTTGTTCCTTTTTTTCTTTAATTTGATGAGAAGACAATGTAATTCTTGACATTTGAATTAAAACCTGGAAAGCAGTCTTCAATTTTTCTTAATTTACGAGTGACAAGCAACTACAAATATGAACTTGTGGTGTCATATGTTGATTGTTCTAGTTTTATGTATGAAAACGATGTGAGAGCGAGGAAAGTACGTTTAATTTGTATAACTCTCTTTCTGACTCGTTTTTATCCTTTTTGTTTACCACGCGATATGTGGGATTACTATGAAATTCCAGTTACACGCTTGAGGATAAATTATGCTTTAGAAAGGTGCATTTTTCTTACTGGCTTTCCTGTCCGAGTGAAATGACATTGTATTGTGTGTTCTTATTGATAAATGCACTTTATACGTGTTTTAACTTAGATTTCTATTTATTTTGCTTTGCTTTTGTTATTGTTATTGTAAGACAAAACTCTGAATTTTAGGTACACTGAAGGAAAAGAAGAAAAATGCAAAGAAGAGAGGTATTTTAGCCTGAAATAGAAGATGTCAAGAAAGGAGATGAACCTGGAAGACCAAGCCTTTACTCAAACGATGCCAATGGATAGCAGAAGAACATCAGAACAACTCTGTTAGCTCGAGCTGACCCTCGCCAAATTTTCATATATTCCAATCGCTCGAGCAGTAGGTGATGGAGAAGAGTTGGACATGGAAACGCACCAATATTTCTTGAACAATACGTTTCCATACTTCAAAAAGAAAAAAGTGAAATCCGAATAGGCCATGCTTGAGATGGAATCATAACATGAAGAGGAACAAATCAGGTTGAAACATGAATCACAAAAGAATCGAGGTGTACTAAAGAAATTCAACACGGGTACATCAAGATTAGATTATCTTCTAACCTTAGGAAAATTCGGTGGTAACATCATGGACTTCGCTATACATGAGTAGCCTCCAACTCCGAAACCACTTTTGTAAAGGCTTCAGAAACTACCAAGTTGGAGTACGGTAGGAGCAGGGCAAACTTCTGATGGAGCAGTGAAATGGGTAGAGATCGATCTATTTAATTTTACGGAAAAAATCTTGTTACAAATACAAAGTCACACATAAATTTGTTTATATTGTCATTTTTGTGGTATTAGTGGACACATTAGACCTAAAATTTATAAGGATTCAAAGGCACTAACACATGGCACGTATTGACACTGCTAGATAAACGTCTAGAACTAGAATTGAGCTAAATACAAGAAATCATCTAATTAGAAAAATCTGGATTAGAAAATTAGACACTGTTATCGAACTCATCTAGATTTTATGTTACTGAGAAATGCTTTGGGTCATGTCTACACAGTGGCGGATCTAGGGGGTGGCCAGCTAGGGTGGCCGCCCTAGCTGGATCCGCCGAGAAGAAATTTTTTTTGTTGAGAATAGATAAAAGATTTATATTATATATCTGATACTTCATCTTATTTACAATTATCCTTGGTATCTCAGTTGGCTGGCACTTTCTTTTTTAATTCAGAGGTCCCGAGTTCGAAACCTTCCAATGCCCAATATGTTGTAATTTTTGGAAACAATTTTTACCAAAAACAAGTGCAAAGTGGATTTGAACCTGTGGCCTTTGCTAAAGTATATTGATAGGTTTACCATCATGGCAGCACTAATTTGTGATACTCAATGAAACAAAATAATATATGTTCATTTTACCGATTTTAATGCAAATAGAAACATTTTAACCGGTGATTTGTCCCTCTTCTTGATTAATTTTTTTTTTCTCTAATCAATTTATTTGAGAGTTTGGTCAATTAATGACGAATGAATTTGTAAAAAAATTGGCCTTAGTATCATAAAGAGACTTTCAACAAAACTTATTTAATTAATAGAAAGTTCTACTTTTCTTTCACAAAAAAATTGATTGCGGAAAAGTGAAATCACATAAGCACATAAATAATTTCAACTTTGTTAATATAATAATGGTTGTTTAATTAACTTTAATTGTAAACTGAATATTGACATTTTGTTAATATATATTGCATGTTTGATTGAAAAATAAATTAGAACATTTTATAGATTATATAACGATTTTTTCATCCGAAATGGAAGTTGGTACCTAGTTCTAGTTCTAGTGGTGTATTTAGTTCTTCTAATTCTAGTCTGGACGATTTTTTGAATATCATTTAATTAAATATTAATAAACAACACCGTTATCACTAAAGTTGACCGTTGACAGTAAGCATTCAATGTTCGCGGTCCGCCCTAGCTGAACTCGAGCCCTGGATTCGCCCCAGTCTACTCTACTTGATTAATTTTTTTGTTGTGAATTTAAGTTTGCATTAAAATCAATTCATGATTTATATACTCCCCTTCCCTCAAATCTGCCAAAAAAAAAATTCCTTGAGCCATGTAGATGGGTTGAATTTAAAGCTCTGTGGTTATAATTTATAAACACTCGCACTCGAGTGTGTGTATCAACTATTTTTATTCTTGTTGATCTTATTTGAGGTGATCGATCGGCATGTTTGTGTGACAAATTGTGGACTAATCAAATGACCACTTACTAGAAATCCATACCTCAATTTTTTGCATGTTAAATTAAGGTTAATTTCAAGACAGAAAAAACTACCTACATGGACGGGAAAAGGCAACATGCTCCTCCTATATAACGACATATATAGACGAAAATCTACTAATTGGAAAGGGCTACCAAAATATGTGTGTGTGTGTGTGTGTTTTGGTGGTCTTCTAGAACGGGTGCACTACACCAAAAAACACCTTTTGCAACGGCTAAAAAACGCTGCGGTAGACCTTTTGCAGCATTTTTCCAAGTATTGCGAAGTTTAGTGTTGCCGTTGAAGGAAAACTTTTTGCAGCGTTTTTTCAACGTTGCGGTATACCTCTTTTACAGCATTTTCTCAACGTTGCGGTAGACCTCTTTTGCAGCGTTTTTTAAACGTTGCGGTAGACCTCTTTTGCAGCATTTTTTCAACGTTGCGGTAGACAATTTTTTTTTTTTAATGGTAGTTGAATAATTAACCCAAAAAATTAAAAAGAACACTTTGTGACATTTTTGAATTGCATAAAAATTGATAATTTCATTATAAATTTTTGAATTAATACAAAATTCAAATGTGAGACACCACAACCTATCTAAAAAAGGAGTAAGATAAATAATACAATTGTTTCATCCATCATTCCACTAACTAGATTGCTAGAAGAAGTAGAGACATAAAATATCATCCCCCAATGCGGCCACTTCAACCAGTGTTTGAACCCGGAATCTATTAGTAGAAACTAGTAATATGCCACCAACTTCATCTTCAAATGAATCGCTCTCATCAATTACTTCATGGGAGTCATCACTTTGCCCTTCATCATCATGCTATATCTGGTATCATCCATCTGTAAAAAATATTTTAGCCAAGAACAAACATAAAATAGAAATCAGTTATGCTTCCCACAATAGAACTCAGAAAGCTGACAATGAAAGCTGACAATGCAGAAGATAGAACTTACATAAACACATTATTTGGTCACCAGAGTGAAGTGTTAACAATTGACAGCTTGAGGAAAGAACGTGTATTGACTGTTGGACGTGACCGGACCATGCATTTGTGGAAGGTAATTCACAACCTTTTCCCAAGGGGTTTGAAACCACAATTTTCAAGAATATTCTTTTTTTTTTTTTTGCTAGCCATTCTCGTTGTTTGATTTTCACTTATGAACCATTCTTCCATTTTCTTCGTCTGTGTTTATTTAGACATGTTAAAAGAGAAGATAACATAGTCCAACTTGTGTTACACTCCGTACAGTTGTGGGTGAATCTACTGTAAAGCTAGAAATCAATCAAACCCAATAAGTTTGAAATTGCAAAGCACTATATGAAAGTGAGCATACTCTGGAAAGGAGAAATATAAGAAAATCAGCTAACTAGACACAATGCTAATCAAATTAGGATGAAGGGAAGAAGAGTGTCATGGTTTTTCTTAAAGATATTAAAGGTGAGATTCAAGGTTGGACAAACTAAAGAGGTATTCAGTTTATTAGGGTTTGTTAAGTATAATTTAAAATGTACCCAACGGTCTTGGAAAATTAGTTTGGTTTTTTGCTACTGAGAGTCTGAGACCTACTAGGGTAGTTATTGCTTACAGAAAAGAAGTAAGCCTTCTATACAATCTTCATTGATTTTAAAAGGAATTTGAACTTCATATCTCACTTGTCAATCTAATTCAGCCATAAAACGATCAATATAATAGAAAAGACAATGAAAATCAGGGGTCCAAAAGAGATACTACAACAAAGTCCAATGTTTAATCACATTCTTCTTGTGTCTCGACACAACAAAAGTGTTATAGGCACACATTTAATATGCTTCAACACATGAAGCTTGTAAAGATTTTTAGACGAGCTTAATCGGTAGTAAATTATGGAAGCAAGTTAAAAATCCAATCTAGACACGCCCAAAATCGGTTCAGATTATAATGAACCAGACTACCAAGTTCATCAACTGTCATGAGAATGAACAAAACTCAAATTTATTCAGATAACAAACATTAAAACAGAGTTAAAACAGGGATATCTCCGCCTAACAAACATTAAAACAGAGTTAACCTAGGGATCAGGATTCCATTTTCAACTCCCTCATTCTTGGAACACACCAAAGATAAGATATCAAAATTTTATTTCCACACAGTACCTAATTACCACTAAAAGTTCAATGCTTCCCTTGCCCAAATCAAATCCCATGAAGCAGAAGCAACTGAAATGTTCACTTCTATGATTAGACACAATATGAGCAGCAAGCTTTGTGATTAGGTTCTGAATTATATTAACTGTTTTGTTCATTATCAGTTTAACCAACAGGGAAAAGATGTCCACCAAAAACGCAGCGACAAGGCTAGAGAATAAAATTTATACCTGTCTTTCGTTGAAGGTTCATCCTGTGGTTTCATGGCTGGAAAGAGTAAAACTTCCTGTTCACTAAATAATAATGGATGTTTAGAATGAATTTAATCTAAATCTCAATCTGATGTCTGAAATACGTGGAAAAGATCCCTCAAACTATCTTTATAAGAGATACAACAACTGGAATGCAAGCAAATCAAAGGGATACAAACATGTAAATCAAACAACCATCAGAGACCAAAGTGGCCAGACACACTTAAGGTCACAAACCTTTATGTTCTGTGAATCCGTCAACAGCATTGCAAATCGATCAATACCCAATCCCCAACCACCAGTATTTTCAATGCCAGCATTTTCAAGAACCTCTCTTTGGCAGAATAAGCTAAATCCCTAGGCAATTAATATACATAAAACCCGCTCTTCTAAAAACCTGCTCTTCTAAAAAAACCATGGTTTGTCTCATTATGCCAGTAAAATCTGAAAGCTTCAAGAAATTTGAGTTAATTCACTGCTATGAAGTCACATAATTTGAGTTAATTCTTGATGGAACATTAGTTGGTACCTTGCCTTTTCCGACAGCACAGACTTGAAGAAACTCGAACAAGAAAGATGCATCCACCACCATCATCCATGCTAAAGTTTCGCCACTAAGTTTAACGGCTTATGGTAGTAAGCTCGAATCTTGAGCTCGAATTTGAGGTATTGATCAACAAGGTATTGGAGATTTTTATTTGGGATTTCTCTCTGATATCTTTGTGCAGCAGCAAGTTTGTATTTCTCCATGTCGTAAAGCTCGGGACGAAAATAATGGTAAGGGCCAAGGGCAACTTCTTGTAGGATGTAAGAATCTGGAGCACTCAACAATAGAGTTTTTCGAACACCGAAGATACTAACTGGGATTTGTGTGTCTTCCTCAAGTTCTTCCTCTAGGGTTCGACGAATGTAAGCAACCCATCTCCCTTCGTCGATGTTGGAGCCAAATCCCAGGTCGGCGCTGAACCGAAAACTGAGTGTGCTCGTATTAGGCTTAGAGAAAGACATAGTAATTTTTATTCCATGTACAGTTAGGCTTGAGAATGGCGAGAGTGAGGAAGGGTTCCAACATTGTAGACATAAGCAGGGTCATATGTCGGGTTACCGGCCCACAATGAAAAAATTGGTCCAACCCAATTTTTTTTTCTTTTTGCAGCGTTTAATAAACGCTGCAAAATGGTCAACGTTTTGCAGCATTTATTAAACGCTGCAAAAGGGTCAACTTTTGCAGCGTTTAAGCAGGGTCATATGTCGGGTTACCGGCCCACAATGAAAAAATTGGTCCAACCCAATTTTTTTTACTTTTTGCAGCGTTTAATAAACGCTGCAAAATGGTCAACGTTTTGCAGCATTTATTAAACGCGGCAAATTGCAGCATTTATTAAACGCGGCAAAAGGGTCAACTTTTGCAGCGTTTAATAAACGCTGCAAAAGTTGACCCTTTTGCCGCGTTTCTGCAAAAGTTGACCCTTTTGCAACGTCCAATAAACGTTGCAAAAGACATTTTTTTGCAATATTTATGTACAAAATGTTGCTAAAACTCAATTATATTAATCATTTGCAACATTCACTTATCAAAATGTTGCAATAGACCCCTTTAGCAACACTTAACTATCGAATGTTGCAAAAGCTCATTTTTGGCGTAGTGGTGGATAAAAAATAAGTAAAAATTATGGGTTTTAAATAATATATAGATAAAAATAATGTTTGTCAAACTTGTAACTTTATTAAAGCTTTTAGTTAATTGTTGGTTAATATAGTGCTTGTTTGGGTTCATTATGAAAAGTATGAATGGATCTCACCAAATCTATGGATAATAAATGATAGTAATTGTGAATGTGTGATTAAAATTAGTATTTAATTATAAGTAAATTATAATGAAAACAAGCTAGTTACTGTGCTTGACAACAAAATAGACAAGTGCCAAATGGCATAATTTTTTGGCTTTTTCCCCAACTTGCATAACATTTTCTGCGAATTTGCTAATTAATTATGAGTTGTTACTCCCTAAAAGAAAAGCTATTTGTTTGTTTGTTTGCTTTTGTTTTTATTGTCGGTGGCTCGATTATTATATAATCCTGAAAGTGTGGCTTGTGTTAGCCTTCACTTGTCGTATTCAACTACTTTATTAAAAAAAAGGGAAAATTGTATCAACGATATCTAATCTTTTCAATTTTGTAAACTTTATCCTAACATTCATTTTGAACCAACGAAAGTCTCAAATCTTTGATAAATATGCAACTAAGTCCATTTGGACGAAAACTGTCCACTTTTCGTTAGTTGACCAAATGATTTTAACCGTATCATTAATTATTATATAAGAGTAAAATGATAACTTCATATCTTTTCATATAAAAATAATCAAATAAAAAATCATCATCTTCCACTTCTATCTTATTCCATCCCATCCCATCCAAACCCCACCCCTACCCAAAACCAAATCACTTTACCCATCGTTGTCCACTGTTGTTCACCACCATCGTCGCCGCCACCACCATCGCTACCATCTTTTCCATTGCCAAATGGAACCTAAATAAAAAATCAAAATCGAACCGTTTAATTTGGAAAAGCAGATCCATCTAAACCTACAATCTCACCACTACGTCGCCTCAATGAATCTTCAGATATTGAAAGCCACTCTTGTTTGGCCCTCATCAAAATTATAATTTATTTTTCTCTCTTCTTAATAATTACATATTTTCTAAAATAATATTATACGTAAACTAAAAAAATAAAATTTAATCACATTCTTAAAAAATATTATATTCCAAAAATAAAATGAAACAAAATGAAGGACAAATGAGAGCGAACCACCGAACCACCACCGTCACCAAGCCGACAAGGAGGTTGAATGCATTACAAATCTGGAGACGAGAACCACCTTCAACTGCAGCGACAAACCAAATTTGGGAAAAGAACCACCACCACAACCACTACCACTACACATTCACCTTCATCTACAATCCACAACCACCAAAGACTTCTACTACAAATTCAGAGGACATCCACCAAACTGATAGTTCTATTGGGTTAAATCTCCTTATCCCATCCCAAATCCTTCAAATCCAGGGTCAATTCCAACTCCAGCAGCAACAATTGCAAAATTAGCAAATGAATTACTCCTTAGACATTTGTAGTATATGCAGAATCAATTCTCAAGCTTTCTTGGTCCAAAATCTATTCCGACCAAAATCTATTTTTTGGTCCAAGCTTTCTCAACGGCCTTAGCTTCCAGCATCGTCGGCGTGGATTGGTTGTTAGACCACGAAGCATACGCCACCTAAGGAGCGCTGATGTTGCTGCAATTCCTCCAAGCTTTGGCGTTCAAATGCTGCAAAAAATTAGAAGGATATTTGAAAGTCAGGGAAAAAATGCCTTGCGCCGATAGTCGATGCGCAGAGAGAGAGAGAGAGAGAGAGAGGTTTTAATTTAATTATTAGCCTCTGTTTGATACATGTTAAAATTTGCATTCTTCTACTCATTTTCAATCACTCATTTTTTAATAAAATAATATTTTTCATCACATTTATAAATTTTCCTTCTTTTTCAATCACACATTTTCCATCAATCTACTATTCCAAAATACATTATTCCAAAATAATGTGGCTCAAACACATCCTTAATATGAGATTGATGAAAATGCCCTTATTTAAATTGGTCAAAATATTTAATTTTTCTATTTTTTGGTCAACTAACAAAGGAATAGATGGTTGCGTCCAGATGGACTTGAGCTGTATATTTATGAAAGGTTAGGATCTTCATTTGCACAAAATGAAGGTTAGAACAAAGTCTACAAAAATTGAAAAGGTTAGGGGTTGTCGTTGCAATTTTCCCTTAAAAATTACATTAAGGTATACATTTTCAATCTTCCACGCCTGTACAAATTCAACCTTTTGTAATCACATTGCGCACAATATTTATAAATGGATCGTGAAGAAATTTGAGCTTAAAATTTTTATTTGCACTGATATTACGTTAAATATTTCATCTAGAAAGCTAAATATTAGAAGAGACATGCGCATGTATATTTAAATTTTCATAACAAATTGAAACCATGTAATTTGATGTAAAAATGGATTGCTTAAAGGATTTCAACTGAGTCATACTACTTGAACAGAGCCACATCGGCCATGTTCAAGGAGAATAATCTTTCAACTATTTATACTTGTAATAATAATAATAATATATCAATCAAAAAAAAATATATATAATCTGGAGGCAAGTAATAATGATAGACCCTTGCCAATAGGGGGCGCTTCAAGGAGAATAATCCATCAACTATTTACGCTTGGAATTATAATAATAATAACAACAACGTTTCTATACCGATTGAAAAAGTAATAATATAATCTGCAGGCTAGTAATAATTGAGCATTTTATTGACTGGGTCTGATTTGATAGCCTTAAACACTTTCAAGGATATTACAATTTGCACAAGATCTTGACATAGCACATATAGATGATACTTTCGTGATCAAATTCTGTCAGCAGCCATGGTTTCTTGCAAGATAATCACTTTTTTCTATCTAATAATCCCTTTTGTGGCTTCATTATCCTTCGATTTCAGCAGTTTCATAACCAATGATCTTAACATAACTTATGAAAAATCAGCTTATGCAGCAAACAATATCATCCAACTGATAACAAATCAACGTGACGCAAGTACTCTAGCAAGCGTGGGCAGGGCAACATATGCCAAGCCGATGCATCTTTGGGACAAGTCCTCGGGGAATCTCACAGATTTTACGACAACTTTCTCATTTGTCATCAATTCGCTTAACAGAAGCGCGTATGGGGATGGGATCGTGTTTTTCCTTGCACCTGCTGGTTCCCGGATTCCAGATAATGTAACAAAAGGTGGGAGCATGGGCCTTACGACTGATAATGAGCCACTGAACTCAACTGATAATCCGTTTGTAGCTGTAGAGTTTGACGTATACTCGAATCCTTGGGATCCACCTGGTGAGCACGTTGGTATTGATATTAACTCCATGGAATCTGTTGCTAACAGGACATGGTTAAGTGCTTCGAGCATTATGGAAGGTCTGAAACATGAGGCCTTGATAAACTATGATTCGGGTTCGAGAAATTTAAGTGTTGTCTTCACTGGTTATAGAAATGATAATTCTATAAAACAGAGATTATCTTATATAGTTGATTTAAGGCAATATTTGCCTGAATGGGTAACTTTTGGCTTTTCAGCTGCAACTGGAAATGCTTCTGCATTGCATAGCATTTATTCCTGGAGTTTTAACTCGACTCTGGAAGTAAATGAAACAGGTCCGGGGGTAGTCGCTCTAGGCCCAACTAACTCCAATTCTGGCAGAAACAGTAATGGAACAGATCCCGGGATAGTAAAACCAGGTTCCAACTCGAGCAAAAACAAGATAGGATTGGTGATTGGATTGGCTGTTGGAGGGTCCGTTTTGGTAGGGGGATTGGGAATGTTTGCATGCTGGAAGAAGAGACTAAGAATGTCCGGTGAAGGTGGTTCTGATTTTGACATAGAGATCAGTGATGAGTTTGAAAGAGGCAGTGGACCGAAGAAGTTTTCATACGGTGAGTTGGCTAGAGTTACCGATAACTTCTCTCCACACAAGAAACTTGGAGAGGGAGGATTTGGTTGTGTGTACAAAGGATTCTTGAGAGAAATAAATTCGTACATTGCTGTCAAGAGAGTCTCTAGTGGTTCTCGACAGGGGATAAAGGAGTACATGTCCGAAGTAAAGATCATTAGCAGATTGAGGCATAGGAATTTGGTGCAACTCCTAGGCTGGTCCCACGAGAAAAAAAAACTTCTTCTTGTTTATGAGTTTATGCCTAATGGCAGCTTGGATTTCCATCTTTTTAAAGGAAAAAACTCATTGACATGGACGATAAGGTTCAGAATCGCCCAAGGATTGGCCTCGGCATTGCTCTATCTACACGAGGAATGGGAACAGTGCGTAGTGCATAGGGACATAAAATCAAGTAATGTCATGTTGGATTCCAATTTCAATACCAAACTCGGTGATTTTGGGTTAGCTCGGCTGGTTGATCACGAGAAGGGATCTCACACAACAGTCTTAGCTGGGACAATGGGGTACATGGCACCCGAATGTGTAATCACGGGCAAGGCTAGTAAAGAAACCGATGTCTACAGCTTTGGTGTTGTGGCATTGGAAATTGCTTGTGGTAGAAGACCGATTGATCCCAAGGCCCAAGAGGATCAAGTGAACTTGGTCGAATGGGTTTGGAGACTTTATGGAACAGGAAAGCTACTTGAAGCAGCTGATCCAAAATTAAATTCTGATTTCAACGTGCAAGAATTGAAACACTTGATGACCGTAGGCCTTTGGTGTGCTCATCCCGATAACAACCTTCGTCCTTCAATTAGGCAAGCATTGCTCGTACTCAAATTTGAAGCTCCATTGCCAATTCTCCCATTGAGAATGCCCGTGCCTACGTACTGCATTCCAGTTGAAGATATGCTTTCGTCTGGCACTGTCACTTCTCAAAGTCGCGACAATCAACCACTATCTTCGATATATAATGATAATACGGAGTCTTCAAAGTTCACTGCGTCGTCTGGAGCATCTTTGCCATCAACATCACTTTTGTACACCCTATGATTTTGTACGAATTATTATCTTATTGTTGTTTTAACATACAATTTCGTATTTCACTTTCATCATAAGTTAGTCAAGAATATAAGTAACGTGTCGATAAATAAAAAAAGTTATTTAAAAGTAATGATTTACTTTTAAGCTAAGTTAAATATATTGTGCACTCATATATTTTGCACACTCTTGATCCGTCCAAAAAAAAAAAAATTCACTTGATATAAATCATATGCAACGATAAAAATGATTTATCAAGCTTATCCGTTGTTTAAGTGCAAGTTTGGGAAACATTATAAGTTCTTTATAATTAATGGTCTAAATCAAATATTAATTTTAACCAAGATTCATGACCCCATTTTTTGGGGGAAAAAAGTGTTTTGAAATAGTTTTTTTTTTTTTTTTTTTTAAGAATATGTGATTAAAAATAAAGAAAAATTTTGAATTTATATGTAAAATTATTTGGAAAAATCACCTCAAACCCTACATCTAGAGGTTCAATTTCAAAAATCAAATGTTAATAGTTTTGTTTCAATAATCATGTCCTAATTATCTCTTAATTATATATAATATATATAAATATAATTTACACACGCTATATACCAACAGGCTACAGTCATCCCTTAGTCCATTCTATCCACCCCGTACCCCATCTCCACAACTTGTAGAAACTATGTATAATTGCAAAAAACTTGCAGAAAAGTCTCTCTTTTCTAATGTAAAACCTCTCACATCATTTACTAATGAAACTTTCTCTATCATTGCCCTCTTTACCCACCCACTCCGCTCTATCTTCTTATCAAATTGATTGAAGTCCATGGTAGCACTAGACGCGGCATGGTGTGTGGATGGCGGAGAAAGTGGTTCGCGACCGTGGTTCCTATATGCAAGAGTAATGTATTGTTCCGTTTATGAATTCTACACTTCAATTTTTTTCCTCAACTTGAAGTAAAAATGTAGGCTCAGTTTGAAAACCCCAGTTTTCATGCTATCTTTTGATTTTTTTTTTTTTTTTTTTTTAGTGATCCCTGTATTTCTTTTTCTGGCTCTAGTTCTGGTTGAATCTATTTGAAACATTTGTACGATGGAAAGTATGTCCGTACGTATGCATGTATTTTGTACGTACACATTTTATTGTCTAAATATTACTTGCAAAACCTGTATTTACTCTGGGCTATCCTCTGTAAGCTCCACTTTTTTTGTGTATTTTTTCTATTTGTAGTTTTGATTATGAATTTATATGTACTTATTGAGCAAGAAAAGGGTAACATCTGGGGAGGACGAAAGCAAAAAATCAAATAAGAAACCAAGGACATAGTTCAACTTTACACGAACAGTGATCAACAAAGCCAGGAAGAAACTAACATATAATGATGTTCAAGAAAATATACTGGACGCTCAGTTTTTCACGTTGACAAAATAAACATCAAATGTATGACTTTTGTAACCATAGTAACATTGAGAGGTTGCTAAAGATCAAACAGCAATATATGAGATCTAAGCGTTTTGCTCATCATGTCTTCTGAGAAGTAGGCATTGCCAGGGACAATCCTGCACCGGTTGATAGATCCTTCCATTGTTGAGTAACTGTCTTGATCTGTGTGTAAAACTGAACGCCTGCCTTGCCTGAAATCAACCGCCCAAAAAAAGATGAAAATATTACTGTAAGATATATAACATAACATTCCCGTGTGCAATATCAGAAACTTGAGCTTTACAGATTATATAAATTGCTCTCATAAAAAAAGGAGTATAAATATGCACAGTGTGAAATAAACCAGTATTTGTGGAAGAGTATTATTTACCGTAAAAATTGAGATCCCCAGCAAAAGATGCCTTGGAGCCAGTAAATGAGAAGAAGGGTAAAGGAACTGGAATGGGAACGTTGATGCCAACCTGAGGTCGGAATAGAACCACTTCACGTCAGAAACAGAAACTTAAAACTGTAAAGATAAATATAGAGAAACAGTGGCAGAATTTTATTCATGGGAAGGAAACTATAAACAATCTGAAATTGATCCAAATTAATAAATTCTCTTGATAAAAGTTCCAGTATACTGGACATGGACATACTGATGCATATTTCTAATTTTAGGCTCAACCTAGACGGTCCTTTTTAATTTTGCAATTAAGTTAAATATATGAAGCAACAGGGGAGAATACCTGGCCTGCCTCTATCTCAGTTTGGAATTTCCTTGCAGCTACGCCGGATGTAGTAAAAAGAGCTGCACCATTCCCGTATCTGGAAATTTAGATACATGACATGAGATTCAAATAAAAAAACAAAGAAAAAGAACTTGATGATTAAAGAGATCTAAGAAATAGGGAATACTTATTTCTGTTGACTATGTTTATGGCTTCTTCTAAACTGTCAGCCTGAGATGAGCAACATGAAAAATGAAACTCTCAGCATTTGCCCATGTTCAGTTCAATTGCAATGCAAGCACGGTAATTAACTACAGATATACCTTCATGCAAATGAGAACAGGGCCAAAGATCTCTTCCTGATATGCCATAACGAGAGAGATTAAATGAGCAAAAGGCATAAGATTCAAGCTACCTTTTCAACAGAGAGAAGACAAGATCAATACCTTATAACATTCCATGTCAGCAGTTACATCAGACAAGATGGTGGGGCCAACAAAGTTACCTTGTTCATATCCTGGAACCTATTATTAATAGGTGGAAGAAAAATGTGAAGTTCATTATCTCGTCGACGATTTCAACAAAAGTAGTGATGAGGTAGTTATTTCTGCAAGAGCTTTACCATATTTTAACGAATTAATCATATCTATGACTTTCAAAGGTTATAGTTTTTCTTCTATTCTCATTACAAGCCTGTAAGTTTAACAACGAATTCCGTTCTATTTCCAGCTTTTGTCCTGCTGACATCTATCTTTTGATGAGCAATGTGCCCAGATCAACATGGACAACTAAATTTAATATTAATCAGTATGACCACTGCAGGATAATCCAATGCCTTTTTCACAGTCCAGGGTAATTAAATTTAATTAATGCACCCACATCACTGTCCACATCAGTTCAGAAAAATTGCCATTGTCAATAACATGTAGAAAAATTACAGGGCTTGAGAAACAAGTCTACGCTACCTAGCACTATGTTCATCAAATTTCATTGGAAAAGTAGGTTTCTTCAATTTCTGCACTTCAACATAGCAGAAAAGGTGAGTGGAGATGGTCTTAATAACTGAAATACCTTGATAGCTCTTCCATCCAGCAAGAGTTTGGCCCCGCTGCCAACACCACTTTGAACCAATTTACATATTCGTTCCTTTGCCTACGAATGTAGGGGAATAAACATGATAAAACGGCCCTCAAATAACAAATATACATGTAAAATGAGGAAGTATCATGAACTACTCAGTGGTTAAAAACAATGCTGATTAGGTTCCAGCAGATGTAATACTACTTTTGGACTCTGTTTATACCTGCTTACTGATAACTGGACCGAGGTCTGCATCAGGATCTGTTCCAATATTTACCTTAAGGGCTTTGGCACGCTCTACTAGCTTTTCTTCCCTACAAAGGTTCAAGTAAATTACAGAAATCTGCAATATCTTTGAAAAGGAACTAGTGAAGGTAGTAATCTTATGATGGGCAAAAAAATATGCATTATATGGTCTTCACTAATTAAAATTAAAGCACTGTATAACACGAGGCAGATAATCATAAACTATCTTTTATTGGCAATATACTTGCACTCTGAGATTCAAGAAAGTAAATTTATGCTATTGTTAAAGAGAAAGACGATAGAAATGCAAGCAAACAGCACTCGCGTGGGATACAACAAACAAGGAGAATACCATGATTTTGAATCTCCAACGAAAACCACCGTGCTCAGTGCCATGCACCTTTGTCCTGCAGCACCAAAACCAGCTGCAACTAGAGCATTTAGTGTAGCATCCACATTTGCATCAGGCAATACGATTCCATGGTTCTTTGCTCCCATGTTGGACTGAAAGGATTTTATAGCAAGTAATCAAATTTTTAAGCTTCACATAGAGAACGCTAGATACAAAATATATCTGTTTGTAAGTTCGTAACGAAAACTGAATCTTGGTTATGTAGAATACAGCTATTGAACTGACCTGGACACGTTTTCCACTAGCTGATGCTCTTCCATAAATATGCATACCAGCCTAAAGACATAAAAGGCCCTTAATTCAGTGCACAAAGATGAAAGAATATCAAATACAAGAAAAATTGGTTATCCAGAAAGGAAAAAAAAAAAAAAAGATGAAAGGACTTCGTTCTCGAGCTAATTTCTACCCTCACCAAGGAAAAAATGGAGAACAACAAGTTGGTACAAAAGTAAACACTGGAAAAAAAAAAATCAATGATCTTACTATGGTTGGATGCCCAGATGATAATGAAGGTTGTTTTAATGTTGATTGTGCTCAAGATAATCAGATAAAAAAAATATAGAACAGGGTCTTGATGGAAGATTATGTTTTTGTGCCCGACCTTGCATGTCTAAACTATTATATGAATTCGCATGTCTTTGATCCCAGTAGGAAAACTTTCATAGAGGGGAATGTAAAGGAGGACGTCTAGTGGCAGGGTGTCTCCTCTTCCGTCTTCTTCCCACCTTAGTGGCATCAACTGGTATGACCACGTTTGCAGAGATCATGAGTCTTAGACATGGAAACTCTTTGACAGAGACTCACTCTCTCCCCGGCCCACAACAAAGTCAATCACGGCAGTCAAGTTGAAATAGAAGGAATTAAGAACATATAACATTACTTACTGTATTTGAGCCAACGAATGATACAGCTCTAATATCATCATCATCACATATAGCATTAACAGTGTCCTGAAAGAGAACAATAAAGTTGAAACATGAAAGATACAGAATAAAAGCTATATATATGTCACAGATACAGAATGGATGAATGACCCTTAAAAAGGTTCTTTCTTGGATTTGAAATGATTACTAGTGACATTAAAGAAAAAATAGTGGAAGTAAATGATTTAATGAACAAAACATACATTGGTGCCATGTACAATATTCAGGACACCATTGGGCAAACCAGCCTCCATTGCCAACTCGGCAAGAATCAAAGAAGCCCCTGAAACAAAATAAGGGGTAAATTTAGGACCTGTTTGAGCTCCATTCTTTTGCCAAAATGCATTTTGGAATAGTGATTTGATGGAGAATGTGGTTAAAAAATAAGGAAAAAGTTTTTGGTTTGTGTGTAATATTATTTTATTGAAAAATGTGTAGTTGAAAAGAAGAGAGAAAAAAATGTATTTTGAAATTAATGAGGATCAGACATGCTCTTAGTAAATTCTAAGCAAACCAAATACCAAAATGCTGTTGAAATTAACAGTAAATTTTCTTGTTTGATGTCGAAGGATTAAAATATCTTGTGTATATCTGATGATCTCATATCAACAGCCAAGTTAACAAAACTTAACAAATAATTACCAATAAAACAAGGTTAGACTAAGTAACATGACCCATCAATGTAAAAAGAGGTGAATGAAATACTGATCATGGCAACGATTTTCAGATGGATAAACATATCGAGAAGACAGCAATTAAAGCTCGAGCGAATGTGGTCATAGAGTGAAGAAAACACTATAATGTTTTAAATCAATGAATATAATTGTAAAGATTGGAGGTTATCACAGAATTATTCATAAAATTGTCATTTGCAATGTCAAAAATGCAGGATAAAGAATGCATAGATAATCTTTTCACGGAATACTTCATGATCACTTGAAATAAGTTGCCAGTTTGCTATACATATAGATACAGATGTGACTAAACGAGCAGTGAGATGCCAACTAGATAATATTCGTCAAACTAAAAGGCAAAATATGAACGCCTGTCAATGTGTAGAGACTACAGTCTACATGGTGTGCTGGTCTAAGATTATATACTTGAAGACCTATCTTACTAAGCCCCAAAAAGGAGAAGTAAATTGTTTAAAGCTCCTCACATTTTACATGTGACAAACTCGTATCAGCTAAGGATAACATAGTCTTAGCCAGTAATGATCCTAATTAATTGTTTTGATCCAGATGACAGATAATAAAACATTAGAAAGCAAACAACTGATTCAGTAATACACCAGATTACTTGAAGAAAATAAGTCACCTGGATCTTTTTCAGATGGCTTTAGGATGAAGGTATTTCCACATGTAACAGCAACAGGAAACATCTGCAGGAAGTTGCACGTGAGATTAGAAAGAGAGAATTTCTTGTACCAGATTGATTTGCTAGAGCATCAAAATGATTTTCCCTCACCAAACAAAGGGAAGAAAAATGTGATATGGTAAGAATGAAAGGCAGGAAAAGAAAAGAACATTGATAGATCTGATTCAAATGGAAAGCACTTTAGAATAATAAAAGAAAGCTGATTTACCCATAAGGGAATCATGGCAGGGAAGTTAAAGGGACAAATCCCAGCACAAACACCAAGAGGTTCTCTAATGCTATAGGTATCAATTCCACTTGACACATTGGAAACATACTCTCCCATCTGCAGTGTTGCCATCCCGCAAGCATGTTCCACCACCTCTTCAAGAAAATACACACAATAATTAAGAACTCAACTGCAATGATTATAGAATTACACGTACACAAGCAAGCATGCACATATTTTATAGAGGTACTAACCTAGCCCACGGAACACATCACCCTGTGCATCCTTAAGTGTCTTCCCTTGTTCAGCGGTAATGTTCAAGGCAAGCTTATCCTAGAATGATAATTATTATAATACTAATCAGTATTAATCATAAGCAGAATAAAATCCAATTAGATCAAAACATTTCAACATGCTAACCATGTTTTTACGAATAAGATCTTGCAGCTTGAACATAACGCGTTGCCGTGCTGTTATTGGTGTGCTGCGCCAGGATGGTAAGGCCTGTTTTGCAGCTGATACTGCGGACTTGAACTCCTCTTTTGTAGTTAATGGTACTTGAGAAACTACCTCTTGTGTTGCCTTTGAAATCAACCAATCAAAAGAAAATAAACACAAAAGAAATACTACAAAGAAATTGAATTGTCACGACATTTCATTCACTTACCGGATTCAAGACATCAATTAATTCTGATGACTGTGAATCTATAAAGCTACCACCAATAAGATTTGGCACTCTCTGAAATTAAAAAAAAAATAAAAATCAATGCAATTATACCCCAAAAGAAAATTAATAAAAATTATACATTTCTGTAGTTTATTTTTATTCTTTTATTTTATATGCATGGGTAAAAAGGCTTTATCTTTAACAATTTTCAGCACCCTTTTGTTTATTATATTCACAAAACACTAAAATGAGCTTAATTGGAATTTACAAAGCAGAGACATAACATAAAATTCAAGAAATCAAATTATGCATTTTCAACTTCTTTATTCTCAGAAAAAATAAAAAATTGGAAACCAACTATTAGTATCAAAACAAATTAGAATAGAAAGAATACTCACAAGCGAATTTCCATGTCTCCAAGACGGCTCAGCAGCAGTTGAAAAGTGAGAATTTGCAAGCGCAAATAGCCGAGGACTCAACAGCCTCGCTTTACTCACTAAAGAAACACCAAAACGTAAATATAAACACACGTAAACAATAATCAAATCAAGATTAGGGCTCCAAGCTACAACTTTATCAACGAATTCTCTATAACGAAAAAGATACCCATATTCATTAAATGATCGAATAAACAACAAAATTATAGACACGCTCAAGAATTAAAGTGAGTACATCGTTGAAGTGAAAGCTGCAGCACCATCGCGATTTTTTTATGAAACGGTAATCTCGTTGCAATCCTTTGGCTGTATAATATACTGCCTCACCGTAGAGTGTGATTGGAGAGGGAGAGAGAGAGAGAGAGGCAGCTGGCAATTACTTCTTATTTGTTTGGAAAAGAAAAATCTCCGCGCACATAATTTTTTACAAAGTTTTACGTCATCGTCAAATGGCGACTCCTATTGAGGTACGTTTGGGGCATAATTTGGTACACGTAGCACTGCTCGGAAAGGAAAATAGTTTAGAATCTCTCTGTAACTATATGTAACAGAGGGGTCCAAGGGAATCATCTTTATTGAATAATTAGGTAATTTTGACATTTCTAAGATTTTTATCTTACAAATTAAAATAAATGATGTTGAATCGATTTGGATGTCAAAATTCTATTATATAAAACAAGTAAAAATATCAAAATGAAATTTTACACATTTAATGAAATTTCGAATTTAATTAAATTTAGGAGAAAATATCATGATATTACAAGTTAGCATTGAACTCAATCTTTTAAGCTTGAAATAGATTTGTCTTTAATAGTCGATTTTCACCCGCTTGATTCCCAAAACAATAAGTAACATTATATGTAATATTTATAGAATAAAGAAGAAAAACAAGATAATGTGTGAGTCACGCTATTTGGAAAGAATGTATTCTGAAATAGTAGATTGATAGAGAATGTGTGGTTGAAAAAAGCAATGTTATTCATCCTCACTGGGGATGCATCCCCAGTCTATGTGGCGTTAATGTGGCATTAAATGATAGGTGAAATTAAATAAGTCATTTAATTTCACCTATTATTTAACCAATCATTTACAGCCACATAGACTGGGGATGCATCCCCACTGGGGATGAATAGCATTTTTCGGTTGAAAAAGAATGAAAAGTTATTGATGTGATAGAAAATATTATTTTATTGAAAAATGTACGATTAAAAATAAATAGAAAAATGAAAATGAAAATTTTAATGAGTGCCAAATATGGACAAAATCTTATTAATTGTACTGTTTAATCATATCAATATGTACTAAAAGTTTAGGGTCAAGTGCGATCCACCCAAGGATGTTATAGCCGGGGATATTCTATCAAAATTTAGAATGTCCTGTTCTGTAGGCAATTCCCCTTCACTAACTTGAAAATCATTTGCCTTTAATGGTATAAACACCCCCTACTCGTTTGGATGCAATGGGAGCGACACTATTTTGTTATTCGAGAAATCTCTCTGTTTCGCGCAGAAAGTCGACATCGCTAACAATTAAAGAAAAACTCAGACGATTGTGTAAAGAACGGACCTCTTGAAACAAAGGCCCAAAAAGGGGTGTTTTATTGAAGATTCACAATGGATGAGAAAACAAAATGTCTCCAAGGAACGCAAGCACACAAAACGATTGAATGTTAATTATGATAAAAATAAAGATAATGAAAATTATATAGTCTCTGTTCGAGAGTGTTTGATTTCGGGTCTTTCTTTTATGCTTTCTCTTCTCTTTTATACTTCTTGGACAGCTGTTGTAGAACCGCCAAAACTACTAGTCGTCATGTAACTATCCACGTTCTTCATCATGGAACTTCTGTTTCGAACTGCCGTCATTACCTCCACTATCAGACTGCTAATAACTGGTGTTTCCTCGGTTGTGGGGCATGATGAGAATGCCCTTTCACTGCTTTGGTATCCGTTGTTTGAAATAGCACTATGTCTGAATTCTGAGCGTTTCGTAAGCTTGGCCGATAATAACGCTGTCACCCTGAGTATTTAAATAATACTCGCCCAAAGCTTGGGCGCCTGATAGACTTGGTGATGATAGGCCTTCATTGCACAACTCTATCTTGGGCCTTTTTTTATAGTTTTTCTTATGCCTATCTTTCAAATCTCCTATTTAGGGCTTCACCTCTTGGGCCATTTAAGTGGGTCACATTTTTATGCGTCAACACTCCCAGATGTAATCCCAAGGATACATCATCGTTACTTGGGAAATCTAGTGATTGCAATGTATTCAGTTCTTAACCATTACTCGATAGATCATTCGACATTATGGTTGCAGATGCTTCACTACAAGAAAAGTCCTTCCATTGCTGAGTTACTATTTTCATCTGCATGAAATTGAACTCCAACTGTACTTGCACATCAAAAGAACACCATTTACAATTTAGAAACATAATTTCTTAGAGAGCCGATAGTAGCTTGTGCATTTCCTTATAATGAAGATGTTATACCGTAGAAATTGGTATCTACGGTGAATGATGCCTTGGGCCTGGTAAAGGATAATAGCGGCAATGGTGTTGGAATAGTCACATTGATGCCAATCTGAGTCCATTTAAAAGTTCATGTTAAAACTCAAGGTCAGAATTGAAAAATAAATTATTATTCTGATCTCTAATGGACCTCTTAGTAGGATCCGAACCCAGATGGAGTTCTGACCAGCGGTCAAAGAAAAAAGAACAAACAAACATAGTGAAAATGCACTTACCTGCCCAGACTCAATCGCATTCTGAAATTTCCTTGCGGCTGCACAGGAGGATGTAAATATGGAAGCTCCATTGCCATGTCTAATCCAAGAAAATAGAACAATTTAAATCAGATCAAAACCAAAATACAAAAGATACAAAAACTTGTGGATATCCAAGCAGAAGCCATACTTGTTTCTGTTTATAATGCTTATTGCCTCTTCCAAACTTCCAGCCTGAACACGAGAAGTCAATAACTAACATAAGTATCTCTACGTTTTATATTAATTACTAGTTTTTCTTACATGATCTAAATAAGTAATCTGCATCTCTACATAATTATTGCTCACAAAATCAATGAATTAGTGGCCAGTTAATCCAAGCATTAAGGTTGGAAGTAAAAACAAATCACAAAATTAATTTGAGATTTAAAACTTTTTAATTAAAAACAAGGTTCAAAATTATGTTACAATTATCCATCCTAACTAAATACTTAATTACACATCATGGGAGAATAAAAATATAAGAAAGAATTAAAGTATATCATCGGGTATTAAGGAAAAACAAGGAAAAAATGAAGATCTTGCACCAAGAATCCATCTCTTCTTGTAATATCCTTGAAACATTAGCTCCTTGATTGATTTTTTTTTTTTCCCTTTTTTTTGGCTTGATTAAGATATGTATAATGAATCGCCAAGCCTTCGCTAGAATGTATGTGTATAATGAAACTCTACAAGCCCCCTTAAGTATGATTGTCCGTTTATGTTATCTAAACGGACCAGGTTTAGGTAAAATCCTTATTCAACTTGTCACTTGATTTCCACCAAAGAGTTTAAATTGATTTTTACCAAAGAGTTTATATTGATTTCTACCAAAGAGTTTAAGAAATAAAAGGAAACAAATAACTTTTTCAATTGAACTCTTTTTCTCATGTGACTTTAGTCCTTCATCTTCAAATATATTTATTAAGTCTTCTTCATTATAAAATCATAATGTTTACCCAAGACAAATTTTGAAGTTTGCAATTTAGTCCTCGAGCTTTACAAATGTCAAATTTAACTCCTGAAACTTATGAATTTTTATCGAATGCTACATTAATATTTCCAATTAATCTCCTGTAATCCGGTTAATCGTTAATTGCTTCAAATAAACTCCAATTAAGCTCCAAATAGCCTAGTTTCATATAAATTGTATCCAAGTCGGGATTTTTCTACAATTAATACAATTTATACAAACTAAGTAGATAATCACTTAATTTATATATAATTAAATGATAATGAAGCTCGAATAAGCGCATGAAATGCACTTATCAATGATATTCAACATTATTTTCTTATATCGTCTCAATGTGATATCCGCTACAACGGATGTCTTTAAAACTAAGCAAATTTTTTCAAGAGTTGCTAGAATAAAGTGAATCGTCAATATGTAGTTTGTATTATTTGATAAATTAATACAAGCTCTTCTGAAACTTTCAACGATATTCGATGAATCCGATATCGTATTAGCATTATTTTCTGCTAGTGTTAAGTCCAACAATATTTTTTTATCTTGAAAGATAGTATGTGTAATTGCAATATCAATTAAGCAGGTATCTTGACAATTCATCATGAATATGTAACAAACATATATATTTAAAAACTTGAATTCAAATCTAAAAGAGTAAACATAATTTAATACTATGAAATTAACGATGCATAATAAAATTTTCAAAATTTTGCGAGAGTAAAAACATATTTCAAATTGAATTCTTAAAATAAAGGGAAATACTATAAAATAAACTAATTTATATCTTCCATTACACCACCCTAATCAAATGGTCAATATTTTTATTTGGATCAGCAAAGAAATCGGAAATATCCAAATGAGTCACATCAGTTGAACTATCATAATCAGCAAAACTTGTCTTCATTTTTCCCTTTTCCTTAATTGATTTTTGGTAAAGATTCACAAGATATTTTGTGTATGACAAGTACATGCCAAATGCCGTTTCATTTCACATCTAAATCAATTTTTTTTGTACTTCTTTTGGATGTACTACTTTCGTTTGTTTAGTCTTTTTTTAAAAAAAATTGTTGTGCTGTTTCAATAGCTTTGTTGATTATATCGTCTATTGACTATTCCACACGAATGTCCGCGTCCATGTCCTTGTCTTCATATTGCATTTGCTTCAAACAATGCAGTACCATTTGCTTCAGGCAACGATACAGAAACAGTTTGGCATAACCCATTACTTTTCATTAGTAGTTCATTATTTCATTCAGCCACAAGTAGGCAATATATGAGTTCTGAGTACTTTTTGAAATCACGCTCACGATACTAAAGGAGCACATTCGAGGCATGAAATGTGGAAAAAGTTTTCTCCAACATATCTACATTAGTGATTTTCTCTCCACACAAGATCAATTTTGAACATATTCTGAATAGTTCAGAATTGTACTCAGTAACAATTTTGAAGTCTTACAAATAAATGTGCATCCACTTGTAGTGGGCTTTGAGGAGAAATATAGTTTTCTGATGATCAAATCTTTCTGTTAATTTTTTTAAAAAGAACTTGTGGACCTTTCTCAGTGAAATATTCCATTTTCAATCCATCGTGAAAATAATGGCGAAGGAAGATGAGTGCTTTTGCACAATCTTGTAGGGATTCTTTGTTTTATTCTTTTATTATCTCTCCTAAACCTTTTGAGACAGAATATCAGCATCGAATATTCATGACAGATAGTTTTTGTCAAATATGTCAAGTGCAACAAACTCAAGTTTTGTAATGTTTGTCATTTGATGAACTATACAATAAAATAAAATGGAATACAATTAGTTTCTAAGAAAATGATTAAATATCACATAATTTTAATATCAAATAATCAATATCAACATGATATAAAGTACATATTTTCCTTCAGAGATAAACACTAATTTAAAATAATATTTTTTTTTCAAAAAATGTGCTGCTTTGGGAGAACGTTGTATTTTATTATTGAAAAATAAAATTCACGCTCTTCAAGAGTAAGTAATATTCTTCTAAAATAGTCAAAATTACGATATTGTGCTAGTTCAGGAGTAATAATGAAATATTTGTAATAGACTGATTTACGATTAATATTCTTTTGAAATATTAATTATAAAGTTGTGCTACTTCAGGAGCAAAATATGATAAATTATTAATTTAAAGTTTATAAAATAACATAAAAAAATTAATCATGTTAAAGACACAAAAAAAACCATTAATAATCATTATAAACATATATTTTAAAACCATAAAAAATTAAAGTAAAGAGTACATAAATTAAACCAAGAATTAATATTGTGTACATACAAACGTTATTCAAAGCAAAGAAGAAGCAAAAGTTGCGCAAAAACAATAAGATGGGTACACGTGTTTGTATAATTAAAAAGAATTGAGTTAGCATACAAGAAACTGGGTACAAGTTGTGTATGCACAAATTGATTGAAATTTTCATGGACGATTGTGGCATAAAATTTGAATCGTGCTAATGCAATGATTGTGACACAAATTGGATTTTTAATTAAAGTGCTTGTGGTGGCACGAATTGGGTCCGTAAATAAAGTTGGATTTGTAAATAAAGGCACAAGTTGAACTGCAAATTCACGAATCAAGAGACAAAATTGATGTACAGAGTCAAGAAGCAGAAACAATATAACGTGTATATAAAAAAATCACATGTCACCAAATTGATTTTGGTATACGTAATAAATGACTATGCTTAAAAATTATTATCTTTTAACTAATTCAAGATTTTGAGAGAATCGTGTTGATAACTTGTCTAGATATAAATCAATAAATATGTATGTATTATAATGAGAACCAAAATTCAATATTTATAGGGAATTATTAGAGATTAAATAATAATAATTTCTAGGATTGGAGAGTACAATTATCATTCGCTAATAAATTTTTCATGTACAATAATTTTCTCAAAATTTATTTTCAATAACACATTCTCAATACAATAATTCGAGGACAATACATAACTCCTACATACAGAAAGCACATTTCACAATTAACAAACTCCCTAAAATATTTCATTCATCGGATGGTAAATAATAAAATAATAAAAAAATTTAAATTACATATTCACCTCCCACACTACCCCCAGAAAGATTTTCGAAAAACCAAAACTAGAGATTACACCCCACCCCATGGAACCACCTTACTCCACCCCATCCCCCACCCCCACCCCCCACCCTATTTTATTTTAAGTTACTGTATGTAATCAAGTCATTAAACTATGTTATCTATGACTAATTGTGAAAAAATTTGTATTTAGTGTGATTAACTGTAACCAAATTTGTTTTCAGTATGACAATCTGTGACTAGGGGTGTGCGTGGGTTGGGTCGATTTTTGCCCCAATCCAACATTGTTGGTTTGTTCGAAATTCAACACAACTCAACCCAATTATGTGTCGGTTGGGTTGGGTTGGTCGATTTGGGATAAAAATAAAATCATTTCATCTTTTCTTGGTGATACAGGATATGAATTTAACTACGATCAGTTCATCTTGAAATTGAAATTGAGATTTCCATGTCACTCCCTAAACAAGTGTTGCAAAAATATACTTAATGGCCACATTGAATCATATCTTGCTGGAAGCAAGAAGTTAGAAGAATTATTATTTATTACCCATTAACGCAATGCCGCAATAAAAATTATTTATTCATTCTGCACATAAATTTAAGACAGTTCCATGCACAAAATTGATGAGCTGTAATACAATCACAAGACCATCTGTACAACTAAATATTGCCCTTGACCAAGAGATTATATCAAGGAAATTTTACATTCATGAACGAAGGGTACATGCATAATGCTCAGAAAACTAAGCAGACGATACATGAGCAGAAAGATTTTGAACCAAATACTGGTGATAAAAGGAAAGATGAACATTGACTTGGATTGCAATAAATAATACATCTTTTTGAATTTTTTTTCTTTTTAATTGGCAGGTCGGGTTGGGTGGGTAACCAACAACCAGACCCAACCAGACCCGCCAATTAAAGTCATAACTCGAATCCGCTAAAAATAAAAAAAACCAACCCAACCCTGTCGGTTCGTTTCGTTTTGGTACTTTTTGCCCACCCCTATCTGTGACTAGATCAATCTTAAATGTGACAATATGTGATCAAGTTACAATCGATCGCAATTAACACATAAATGGTCACAACCAGTCATAATAAACACATACTTTCCTGGTTCCATTTATCGTCTCGTTTATTTATTTTTTATGTCTTTAGTAGTAAATATTATTACTTTTTTTTTAAGAAAGACTCACGTTCTCTTTAAAATATATGATGAATCTTTTATTTTTATTTGATAAAAAAAATTAATAATGAAATTAACTTTAAATGGGGTGGGTGGCGGGATATTTCTTGTACCGCTTCGGGGCAATGATAGAGAGGGGGTGGATGTGGTAGAGAGAGAAAGTTTCATTAATAAATGATATGAGAGAGAGGTTATATATTTATAGGGAGAATTTTCTGCGATTATAGAAAGAATTTTCTACAAGTTATGGAGATGGGGCACGAGGTGGGTACGATGGGATAATGGATGATAACTATAGTCAGGGGCGGACCCACATGGGGTCAGATGACCCCACAGTTTTTTTTTCAAGTTTTTTGTTTTTATTTTTTAAAACTAACACTTATCACCAAGCAGTTCAATCCACTGGCCCAATTTCACTACCCCAAACCTAATTACACTAGCCCAATCCAAGAAATCAAAAACACATTCACTCTCACACACAGCCACAACCATCTCCTCATCCAGTGACCAGCGAAAAGCGATTCCAGCCAGACCTCCGCCTCCGTCTCTACTGTTCTACCTTCTCTTCCGCCTCCACCGTTGTACCTCTGCCTCTGACTCACAGGTCATCCAGCTACTCAGCTACAGCTCCAGCGGCCCAGCCTGCAGTTCCGCAGAGATGCAGAGTTGAGTCATAGACCAGTCGGCAGTCGGCGATTCTTCTTCGAATCTTCTTCATCCTTCGACAATCGACAGCAGTAACCTACTGTATGTCTGTAACTAGCTTGGGTCTTTTCGATTATTAGTTATTGCGGTAGTTGCTAGCTTGCTACGTGAAGTGTCGTGAACCCGGAATGCAATTATAAGTGATTTTGAATGCATATTTGTGATTTTGAATTAGTATTTGTTTATAAGATTCACATATTCAGGTTCAATTGTGTACATTAGAATTTAGAACAATAGATTGAAATCATTGAATTGAATTTTGCAGTCTGATTATTGGTTAATTGAGATTGTATAGAAGAACAGTAGAATTGAGATTGAGATTGAATTGAATCCTACAATCTGGTTATTGGTTAATTGAGATTGAATTGAGTTTGTTTTTTAACATGCATGAATAAATATTTTAAACAAAAATCCGTATGTTCGAGTGTGGAGGAAAATGAAATTATTGTTGAAACGAGTGTTCAAAAAGAAAAATATGTTCCGGAAGAATCAATGGTTAAGTGATAGTTTGGTTGCATATATTGAAAATGATGTACTAAACAATATTGATAACGATGTAATTATACGACGTTTTCAGAGTATGAAAACTCGTAGGCTACAGTTGTAATAGCGCGTTGACTTATTTTTGTTAATGATACGTCGTTCTAAATATTTTTGAAATCTCATTTTCGACCCCACAACACAAATTTAATTTATATATATTATATATAATTAAGAGATAATTAGGATCTAATTATTGAAAACAAAACTATTGAAATTTGATTTTGAAACTGAACCTTTAGATTTATAATTTTCCCATTCATAAAAGAACAAATTTGAGGAATTTCTGGAGGTCACTATTTTCTTGTATTATTTTCAGCTTGGATTTGGACTTTTTGTGAAATGTGAAGAGTTTTTGAGGAAGAAGACTCCATAAATGAATTTTTGATAAATTAATAATTTCACTTAAAATAGTATTATTTCTGGCTTCTGACTTTGGTTAGTATCCTAAGTTAATAATAATTTTATTTAAAATTTTCTAGGGGTCGATGAATATATAAAATTTTAAATAGATATTGAGGAAATTTTTATTTTGACAACTTTCATTTTTTATTTTTTTGAATTTGATTTTCTCTGAAAAATATGCATATAGAGTTGCTTTTTTTTTTTTTTTTGTTAGAACTCAAGTCAACTCAACCTCATCTCTAATTTTTCACAATGCATATATCACATTTGATTATATTTTTCCTAGACAAAATAATTATTTAAGATTATGATACTTGAAATGCTTCATTGAAGAAATACTTAGTAATACACATCTATCATTTAATTCTTGATCATTCTAGGTATGCATCAGTACCCCTTGAATAATATATTCGATGGTGAGATACTCTACCATCGTAATATTTTCACTGGGATAATTCAAGAAATGTTGGACATCCATTACAATTTTTAACGTTGACTAGAATGACCTCACATAATCTATCGATAAATTAATAAGTTATTTATTCGCATTTGATGATTGTTTATTGTTAATCTCTAAAACATGTTTGGCGATTATATGTCTATTGCATGTTGCAATGTGTTTTATAAGGTTATTACTAAGATCATTGCATCTCGATTGGGTCCTATTCTTAGTTCAATTATTGATCAAGCACAAGCCGCATTTGTGGAAGGCAAAAGCATGGTGGAGAACATTCATCTCGCTCAAGAGCTTTTGAAGCAATACAACCATATAAGGGTTGCTCGGGTTAATTACCTCAATAGTCACTGAACTTTACCAAAAGTTTCCACCAAGTCACTGAACTTTAAAAACTACGTAGTTAGTCACTGAACTTTTGAAAAATCACTCAATTGGTCACTGAACTTTGCAAAAGATTTCTACGGGGTCACTAAACTTTGCAAAAAGTTTTCCAACTAGTCACTGAGTTCAGTGACCATATGGGAAATATTTTGCAAAGTTTAGTAACCAATGAGGTGATTTTAAAAATTCAATGACCAATTGGGTAATTTTTCGAAAGTTCAGTGACTAATCACGTAGTTTTTAAAGTTCAGTGACATGGTGGAAACTTTGGCCAAAGTTCAGTGACTATTGGGATAATTAACCCGGGTTGCTCCTAGATGTTTTCTTAAAATTGATCTTGGGAAAGCATTTGATTCGGTTAATTGGGATTCTCTTAGAGTGTGCTTGAAGGCCTTGATTTTCCTACAAAGTTCATCGGATGGGTGATGGAATGAATTATCACGGCTACTTATTCCATTGTGCTTAATGGTGGCCTTTATGGATTCTTTAAGGGAATGAGGGGCTTCGTCAAGGTGTCCCTTTATCTCCAGTTTTGTTTGTTATTTACCTTGAGGGGGTGTTTGATGCACATTTTTGAGAAAATAATGCATTTTATGATGTGGTGTGATGAAAAATATGTGATTAAAAAATAAGAAATTTTTTGAATTTGCGTGTAATATTATTTTATCGAAAAATGTGTGGTTGAAAATGAGTTTTGAAAAATTGAATTTTGAGAAGAATGTGGATCCAATAGGGTCTAAATATTTTTCAATAATGCTTAAGGTAGCTACCGAGAATAGTGGGTTTAATTATCATCTTAAATGTAGTCAATTGAAGATCACCCACTTAGCTTTTGTGGATGACTTGATGCTATTTACAAGGGGGAGATTATCTTGGTTGGTATCTTGATGGAGTGCTTGTCCAAATTTGGAGACATATCATGACTTTGGATAAATGTGAACAAGTCTAACTTGTATACAGTGGGTATTCATGGACAAGAGTTGGAGGGCATACACCAATTAACTAACATGGCAAAGGGTTTTATGCTATTTCGTTGCTTGGGAATACCACTTGCGGTGGAAAAGTTGAGAGCAAGCTCTTATGACTCATTTATCAACAAAATTTTGGCCTATGTTGAAGCATATGGTCTAAGGTAACTTTATCTTATGCAGGAGGGGCGGAACTTCTGATGACCGTGCTTCAAGGTGTTGAATGTTTTTCGCTTTTCATTCTACCTATTCCGGCCATGATTGTATCTACGATTGTTTTTATTTGTCGTAATTTCCTTTGAGGGGAGGAAGTTATCGGTTGCATGGAGTAGTGTTTGCTTGCCGAAACATGAGGGAGGCCTTGGATTTCAAGACGTCAAATGTTGGAATTTGTCACTTCTTGATAAAACCTTTTGGAACATTCATAGCAAGAAGGATACTCTTTGGGTTAGGCGGGTCCATCAAATTTTTTTTGCACAAGACGGATGTTTGGGAGTACACGGTGAGGAAGAGAAACTCTCTGCTGTTCAAAAAGTTGTTGGAATTACGTAGACATATTTCACAGCCTGAACAGATGCAGTCAAACGGACACAAGCAAGTTGGCAGATGGACACAGCCAGCCAGCCGAACAATCAAAGGCATGTGCACGCAGGCTAGCGGAATAGATAACCTCGGGTAGCTTTAATATTGCTGCGGCTTACGAACATTTCAGGTCAAAGGTGTCGAAGACAGCATGGGCAGCAACTGTTTTTAATGTTTCCATCACCCATAAGCATGCTTTTATCCTATGGCTTGGTGCTAAGTCCAAGTTGCTTACCGAGGATAAACTTACACACTTGGAGATTTAACCAAACTCGTAGTTTGAGTGGAATTGGTATCGAGATGAAATTCTTCACATGTCAACTTATTGCCTCAGTTTGGGAAAAGGTTTGTGTGTGGCTTGGCATTAGAAGATCTATGTCCACATTACTGAGTGCATTGAAGTGGACTAAAAAGAAGGCCAGGGGGACAACTTGGCAAAGCTGCTAGCACAATTTACCACTTGTGGATGGCACACAACGGGAATTTTTTTGACGATCTTAGAACACAAGTTGATAGCATTGTTAGACGGATTAAAATACACGTTTTTGTTTTATTTGTATCTGTTTCGCGAGTGTAGTCGCTAACAATTAAAAAATGGATCAGACAATTGTGTAAGAAACAGACCTCGTGAGACGAAGTCCCAAAAATGAGTGTTTTATTGGCGAAGATTTACAATTGGTGACAAACAAAATGCCTCCAAGAAGCGCAAGTACACTAGTACTAAAGAAGAATTTTAAGGTTACACTAAGAAATTGAAATTACATATTCTCTGTTGAGAGTTTTTTATTCGGGGCCTCTCTTCTATGTCTTCACTTCCTTTTATATTTCCTTATTGACTTCTTGGTGTTAAAACCGCTTGGAAATGCTGCATTACTCTATAACTATCCACTTTCTTCATGATGACCGACTTGTTGGGGAGAGGTTATCTCATAACCATTACCATTACTCTTTTTTTTTACTGTCCATATTTGAATCGTGGGGTATGTCGAATTTGTCTAACAATTGCTTCCATAATTGTTGTATTAGATGATCATAACGTCTTAGATTCGTTTAACTCTCGATTAATTTGATGATTTGGGCGATGGTCGGATTATCGCTCTGGGCGATCATATGGCACCTTGTTCGCTCAGCCTCTAGGCATTTTGCAAGTTTGGGCGATGATACTTATTGGATCTTGGGCTTCTATTAGATTCTTCAACAATTCTATCTAGACCTTTATCCTGGACTTCCGAATTGGGCTTCACACTTTGTACCTTAATCTTGGGCTGCACTTTTAGTGTGTCAACAGTATCCGTATGATTTAACTCATTTTGAGTTTTTAGCGCTAATTCGTTAGATCATCGTTGTTTGTACATTTTCTCATTTGTTTGCTTGCCCATTATATTTGTATTGTTCTTGATCCTTGATTGCCCAGGTATGTCTGAGATACTTTTATTGGTACTTGATCTTTGGTTGCTCGGGAATGCCGGTATACTTGTACAGGATTTTTTATTAATATATTTCACATTTACCAATAAAAAAAGTGAAAATGGAGTTCCTAATAACACATCTTCATAAATTAAGAATTACAAGGTCACCCCTTTCATTCTAAAGTGACGGGATAGTACCATTCGAGCTTTTTCTTTTCTTTTTTTTCGTCATAATTTTGGAAATCTTTATTAATACTTTAGTAATCCATGTAAATCAATAATTTTCTTGATCCTAACATTAGATTTTATTTTGTGGGCTAAGTCCGACAGTGTATGTGTGATTCTCCTTATCTTGTCGGTTGGGGCGGAAGGAATCTTGTCATCCAATAGTAATTAAAAAGGCAATCCAAATAAATAAAATAATGTATTCAAGTGTCATAAATTCATATAATTATATGAAGCCCCTTGAATCAAAATTTTACTGAATTTTGATAAAATTTGATGAAATAGGTGATTAAAAAATGATGAGTTTTATGAAATATGTGATTAAAATTGATCATTGATTTTTATTTAAATTAAAATCTAGATTTTAATCCTAATCAAACTGGGACTAAATTATATTTTTTGTTCATAATCAATAAAAATTCCCGAATATGTTAAGACAGTTTATAAAAATTTAATTTTTGGGAAAATGAACAGTACACAATGCAACGATATGTGATTTTGAACTCAATTTTATTCATTTCAAGAGCAGAGAAGATCTGTAGTTGTTATATACATTTCATATGAATGTAGTTTTTGCATTTATCATGTAATAATCAAAATTTGATGTCTAACCACGACAGTTTTAAGTCTATTTCTGAGAACTACAATTCTTAACACTTTGTTGTGACAATATTACCTGGTATTTTGTTAGATTTACATTGTGAAAAGTCACATTTGGACAATACCTAAGCATTAAAGACAAATAAAAAATAATCGATTACGCACTAAACTCGTAACAATTTATAAGAGCCCTCCACCGCTAATAAGGGGAGCTTGGCATCAACTCATTCAATTATCAAGCTCTGGGTGTGCTTCAAAAAGGTGCTTTTGTTGACAACGTAAAGAACGTTGCTACAGAAAAAAGATACATTTTACGCACACTCAAATATGCTTATATAATTATTAGAAGTTTGTTGAAAATCAGCAAGAATATACCAACTTGACAGTTTGATTGAACTAGTCACCACGTTTCCTAGTCGAGCAAATTTCCTGGAAATTCTTGGTTAATTATGTCAACCATTTTACCTTCACATTTCGGGTTGTGGACTTTTCTCTATCTATGTTATTTTTATTCATTTATATTAGGAAATTGAAGGTTTGAACTTTGAATTCCATCTATCGCCAAATTTCCATGCAATTGCGATGACATTTCCTATTTTTTCCATGTACTTTGGAAAACATTGACTTTATTTCTTCAATACTACATGTGTTTTTTTGTACCTGCGAAAAATTCTTACCGATGGATTTGTTAAGGAACGCGGCAAGGCCGACGAAAGTGTGAAATAAAAAAATTTATTTTGTGAGAATCCGGTTATAAGATTTCACTGTATATGAGTATGACGCAGAGATTTTCCAAGGGTTCCATATTCGGTGTAAAAAAAAAGTAGAATTCTGCTACATGTACAATGTTTAATTAGCGAGTCTCACACTAATAGTGTGGACTGTATAATTTACAGTCCACTAAACACGGTACAAATGCATTTCTCCCAAAAAAGTAAGTTGGTCAAAAGTACAATTTGAAAATGCCAAGAACCAAAAATCAACTCAAAGAAACTTCAATCGGAAAACTACAAGAAAAGATACGACCATAAGCAACGTTGATTTCCTTTAACTTTCTAACATTTTTTTTAATAAATCATAAAAAATAGTTATTTGTCCACCAATTATTTTTTTCAGTGCACTTATCCACCAATTCAAAAGCCTTGTCTTCACACACCTTTTGCTTAATCACCTTTCTAAGATTCAATCAGGCATGGGACTATGCCTTGTTTGGACTCCATTTTAACAAGGTTTTGAGTAAAGTGTCTTTTTGAATAGTTTTTTTTTTTTTTTTTTTTTTAAATGTGATTAAAAAATAAAGAAATTTTTTAGGTTTACGTGTAATATTATTTAATTAAAGAATGTGTGATTAAAAATGAAGAAAGAGAAAAAAAAATCATTAAATTAAAATAGAGGCTAAAAAATGGCTATATTAATCACACAGAAAGCCGTATTATTATTCAAAGTTCTAAAATGTGCAAGGAGTGTTGAGATTGTGCATCAAGCTTAACCAGTCTAGACGTATAAGGTATTTTCTTAATTTATTTTAGAATTATTAATAATATCTTTTTATAATAAGACGTTTCCTTATTTTAAATATTATTTTATTTATATTTAGAATTATTAATGATATATTTTTAGTATACTAATTTATTTAATTTAAAAATAAAAAAATAGAAAAGTGTACAGAAATGTTTAGCGTCTTTTGGCTTCAACGCTTGTGTTAGTCATGCATTTTGACGTCTAGTCCCGCATTATAGGCTATCCAATTGGGTGAATCGGGCATCTACGGGGCCCCTTTTAAATGCCTACCAATGGTGTGCAGAGTCCACCTGCTTTTTCGACCTTTTAGAAGACTGCTATTAAATTTTAATTCATACCTACTCAAGAATGACATTTGCAATGGTGTGCAGAGGCAATTAAGGCCATGTTTGATTTGCTTATTTTTCTTGAAACTTGGGATTTCATTTTCTTTTCCAGCCAAATGAGGTGTTTGATGTGCAAAATTCTGTTGGCAAAACATTTTCTTGGGGAGAGGCTCACGCGCCTCTTTTGCTTGATTTTGGAGAATTCATTTTCTCACCTTTTTGGTGGGAAAATAATTTTCCAAGTGGCCAAATTTTTTTATTTTTTTTGACAATGGAAACAAATGTCATAGCTAATTATAAGAAAAAATTCACTTTAATGGATAATTTTCATATAAAACAGAGTCAAACGAACACTAAATTTTGATAAAAAAATAATTTTTTAGGAAACAATTTTTTTTCGTTTTTTTTTTTTACTTTTTGGCAATGGAAACAAATTTTATAATCAATTGTAGAAGAAATTATCACTTTAATGGACAATTTCCATGTAAAACAAAGCCAAACATACATAAAATTTTAAAATTTTCTGGGTGAAAAATTATATCAATCAAACACTTAATTAACAATTCCTTGCAAAATAATTTCTAGGCAATTATTTTCCTTGGAATTCATTTTCTTTCCACCCTTGTAATCAAATGGGCCCTAAGATTAATTGCAAATTAATTGATACTTGAACAAACGTTATTTGTAGATGAAAAATATACACTTTTTAGTTTACCATTATGTCTAGATTAAAACTTCTATTTTTCCTTATTTGAAATTTATATGTCATCATTTTAATTTAAAAAGGTTTTGTTTCTTTTTTTACTTTGATAAATAGTTAATTATATTATTAAACCGACATCACGATACCAAATTTCTTTATTCTTGTCAGCATCGCATGTATTATTAAGTATTTAAGTCTTTGAATCATAAGTCCGACATAGAAAATTTTGTCGAGTTACGTATATATTGGATCAAAAACATATTAACAAAATTTGAAGTCCGCCAAAGAACAATATTAAGCCCCCGTTTGACACCCATTTTATTAGAAAAATGTGTTTTTGAATAGTGATTGATGGAAGAATGTGTGGTTAAAAAGTAAGGAGATTTTTTAGGTTTATGTGTAATATTATTTTAATGAGTGCCAAACGAGGACTAAATGCAAATAACCAAAAATCTAAAGCATGAATCTATTTCTATTTTAATTGAAACATTATGCCGTACCCAAGGAAACTTTAATGTGAAAACTTGCATCTACAAGAAAAAGTAGGACTGTAGGAGCATAATCAACATTACTTTTCCTTAAATTCTTTTTACTTTGTTTTTTGCAATTGTCTATCAATTATTAACCTTAAAGCCAGCCATTTGTCCATATTATGACACACTTTTTAATCACCTTTCCGTGCTTCCAATGTTCTACTTATCTCATTAGTAACTTTTGTAATTAAACAAAAAAGTTAAATAAATAAATAAAATTAAACAAACAAGTTCTTATCGTTGAATTTGATTATTTTGTGATTCCGAAGTTATATAAAATTAGAGAAAAAAGTAAGTCCTAGAATTATAATAAAGAAACTTTTTAAGCTTCAATAGAACATCAATTTTCGAAAAAGCGATTTTTACGTGTTAACCCTTGTTTGATAAAGATTTTTCGAAAAAGTGATTTTTTTGTGAATATATGATTTAGAAATGGGAAAACGCTACAAGAAAACGTGAAAATAATTTATTTATTTTTTTTAAAAAAAGTTCTATTAAAAATGAGTGTAGAAGAGAAGTAACTATAAAAAAAGAAAAAGAAAAATCAAACAAGGGCTTAGTATTGCAGTCAAAGATTCTTTAATCCTTTGATAGAAAAAAAAATAATAATAAACACTCGTTTGGTGCACATTTTTGGAAAAAAATGTATTTTTACTGTTGATGTAATGAGGAATATGTGATTGAAAAAGAAAAAAAAATTATTGATGTGATGGAAAATATTATTTTATTAAAGAATGTGTAGTTGAAAATGAGTAGAAGAATGAGAATGAAAAAAAAAAAAAAAAAAGTGGATCAAACGTGGCCTAATAATATTTTATAAGGGAATATGAAAAGTATTTTAAAATATTTTATATTGTCAAAGTGGCAGATTCGTAAATTCAAAACTTTCCATAACCTCCTACACTTTGGTTTATAAATAGGCAGCCAAAAGAACGCCTCCAAGTAGAACAGCTCCTCTCCCCTTTCCCTCTAGGAATATACACACATATATAGATATAGAGAGAGAGAATGGGTAGCAAAAAGTTTGCTGTTCTTCTTTGTGCAGATGATTCAGATTACGTGAAGAAACTTTACGGAGGTTATTTTGGGGTTTTCGTGCAAATGCTGGGAGAAGAAGGTGAAACATGGGACATGTTTAAGGTTGCGAAGGACGAATTTCCGGAAGATAACGAGATCGGAGAGTACGATGGATTCGTGATCACCGGTAGTTGCAATGACGCCCATGGAAACGATTTATGGATCTGTAAACTCGTAGCTTTGCTGAAGAAATTGGATGCAATGAAAAAGAAGGTTCTAGGCATTTGTTTTGGCCACCAGGTATTTTCTTCACGCCATTTTCATTTCATTCACTTCCCTGCGTACTTGAAATACCTGTATTGACAGCTGTCCTAATTTTTCTCGTTTTAGTGTTGTCTTAGCTTTAGGTTTGGCAGTTGTCTTTTTAATAAAGGGAAATGCATTTGCACACTCTACATTACGTTTGATATTCCCTTTATTTTAAAAAAATTGTTGAAGGAAATTTTGTTTTTTTTAAAAAAAAATAAAAAAATTATGCCACGTACTCAAGTCACGAGAACTTTTGAGAAGTCAAAAATTACTTTTAAGATTAAAAAATTGTTTTTGAACATGTTTTGTTTTTAACAATCTTTTATCTGATTGAAGGAATATTTAGAGGAAGTTGACATAAGATAAACTCAATTACGAGAAACAAAAGTTATGTCAAATTGTTTGTTTTGGTGGACCGCGATTTCGGTTATGAGTTTACGCTTTGCTTGAAAAGAATAAATTGTTGCAATGAGCTTTTGACCTCCATTATTTTTCATTAAATTATAATTCTTTTTTTCTTTTTTTCTTTTTATTAATCACATATGTTTTTTCAATAAAATAATATTAAACGTTAATTAAAAAAAAAAATCTTTCTTTTTTTAACCACACATTCTTAAAAAAATTACTATTCTTCTCATTATCATATGGAATAACGGGGCAAAACGGGTGCTTAATATTCTAACCTTTGAGCTAATCGACACAAGTTTTTTATTATGAGTGTGTAGATTAAATTTAAAAAACGAGGAAATAAAATATAAACTAAAGACATTTCTAAAAGGGATGGCTGATTCTGTAAATTTTAAAAACAGATTTTGGAAACTAATTGTAAACTGATATGTAAATATAGAGTAATGATCTCCTAAACGTCGTGCTTAGGTGGACCAATACATTAGTGCATAGTTTAGTTTGTCACCTAAGCACGGTGCTTAGCACCTCGCTTAGGAGATCAAATTGGTGTAAATATATCTTACTATTTAATTTTTTTGGATATAATTATTTATTTCCGATAATTTTGAGGTAAAATAAAATAAAAAGGGTGAGAGATTGGGTAAATCTTGGGTAAATTGGGATTGTGTTGTTTGTGTCAGCCTTTGGATCCATGTGGTGGTCCAAGTGCCCAATGGGTCACGTTTATGCTTTATATACATATGGTTCACATACCATATAGATGTATTTTTTTGTCATCTAGCATATAAATATTTGGCCTGCCCTAAAATTGTGGGGCTATATGGCCTTTTGATATTTATAATTTGGAATTAATTAATTGGTATATTGTTAAACTAATGTTACATCCATCTAATTTTCTCAATGAATTAAAAGAACCCATCTTGATAAAAGAGATTATTGTCATATTCCTTTCTTACGCGATGTCGAGCACTATTTTATGTTTTTTCCTTAAAAAAAAAAAAAAAATCTTTGGTATAGAGATTATATGTCCATTTACTTTTGATCCCCATTGTCTTTAAATCTTTATGTTTCGGCATACGGGGTAGGGTAGTGGGGTTCGATGACGAATTTTGAGCTGTCCAACACACCCTGCACGTCAATTTTGAATTTTGACAGGCAAAATTTTGTTCTGTTTTAGATCAATAAATGTTTGCGCTGCACTTTGTACTATTTTTTTGTATATTAATTTTTTGTTTGACAACCATTATTTTTACTATTTTTTTCTACATATTCATTTTCAATCATACATTTATATAATAAAATATTTTGCACGTAAATTTAAAAGTTTTTTCTATTTTTTAATCACACATTTTCTAAAAATCACTATTCAAAACTTTATTTTTCCTAATTAATGGTTGTCAAACAGTGGCTAAGTTGTTTGATTTTCTTTTCATAAGCGATTATTTAGGCACAAGATGCAGTCTCTCTCTCTCTCTCTCTCTCTCACACACACACACACACACACACCCCGACACTCGGTACATCATAGTTGAACATATACAAAAGAGAGAAAAAGGGGTGCATTCTTGGTTCTTAGCGTAGGGTAATAATGGGGGTGTTAGGTGGGATGAGTTGTCCTTTAGCTTGGCTTGCGCATAATGAGTCACGAGCATGAGCTGAACAACAAAAATCTCTGATGAGTTGTTCGTTGGTTCACTTGCGCACACGAACTATAGGCTTCTCACACATGAGCGGTGAGTGTCTCGTGAGCTTACTCGTATGGTGGGCACAATCAAATCTACGATAGACGAGTCTAGTGACTCAACACATTTAACATCCCTAGGTGCTTAAATGTATTAAAATATATTGTCCTTATCTTTTCTTTCAAATTTATTAAAATAAAAAACTCGAAGCATTTGTATTTTTCTAGTTAATAATCAATCACAAACAATATCACGTGTTACTTTTTGTATACATGCAATATATAATGTCATTTGACTTATAACGTGTCCCAAGCAGTCTGATCATCTTGTAATGGAGTGATGTCCAGTAAATAGTTGATGAATAAGGATTACAACATTTTTTTTTTTTTGGGGCTAGATAATGGGACGAGCTTTGGGTGGCAAGATTGGCCGCGCTACTTCAGGTTGGGACATCGGAGTCACACAAGTCCATTTACAACCATCAAAGATTTTCACCTCTCTCAAAATGCCTGCTTTCTTATCTGTATTTGAATGTCATCAGGATGAGGTATGTCCCACCCATTTTACGCAACCCACGATTCAAAAATTAGTTATTAACTCGATGTGTGAAATCTGGCTTAGGTTTGGGAACTTCCTCCAAAAGCTGAAATTATGGCACGGTCAATCAAGACTGGAATTGAAATGTTTAAATATGGTGACCATTTTATGGGCATCCAAGGTCACCCCGAGTACACTGAGGATATCCTGTTGAATATCATTGACCGTCTTTTCAATCGCAATCTCATTGAGGTATGAAAATAAAATTCTAACATTTTGATTCTTCGAACTTTTGGCGAACGATCTTATTCAACTTTTGTCACCTTATGCATACATGTCTTGTATCTATCTTTTCAGGAGTCTATTGCAGAAGAGGCCAAGTCCAAGTTGGAGACTAGTGAGCCGGATAGAGAGGCATGGAAGAAACTGTGTACCAGCTTTCTCAAAGGGAAATTGTGATAGAAACTTAGAACTACCAAAATTAAAACGTGTAAATAGAATGTTCGGCTCTTTGGTTAGAAAACTAGACTTTTGGGCCTTTTATATTGAGAACCTTGTTCCAACACATTCGATATCTTATTAATGTATGTGTAAAGACATTCCCGGTCAACTATGTTTTCCAATTTACTTAAGCAGATACTTTTTTTTTATACATAATTTCTTCTGTGTGGTCTATGGTTATTCAAAGCTCAAGAACTGATCATGGAACTTGAGTTTCTCCTGCACTCAGCCAACATATCCATATAGAACTGGAACTTGCTAATTTCATTACCATAGCTGTTCAAGCACTGCCGAAGAAATTAAAGACGAAATATTTGCATCAGAACTTTCGGTGGCAATACAAAGAGCAGTTTATATTCATCGTGTTATGAAGATGTTGATGAGAAACTCAAATGTAGAAGCGGAAAAATAATGGGGTAACACTTGAGCTAGGAAAAAACAACAATGTTCCTTTGGTTTTCAATGTCTATATGAACAGGAAGAAGTGATGCAGGATGCAAGAGGAGAATTGTAGGAGAAGGGGAAAGGAGAGAGAAGAAGAGGGGAAGAGGAAGAGAGAAATTGGAGGAGAATGTCAATTATTTCATTATCAAAGGTTGATTTCATTGCAACGCAAAAGACTCCTTTATATAGGGTTTCAAGAAGCCTATTACAAGTAAGAAAGTATAGGTAATAAATCAAATACTAAGAAACATTTCCTAAAGTACGCATTACATTTGGAAACTAAATAAACATATACCTTCTAATTCTCCATCATTTCTCCATAGTTAAGAGAACTCGATGCCGACGAGATAGATTGAAACTTCATACCCCAAGGAGGTCGATCTCTTGTTTCACCAAATGCCTGAATTTGAACTCTAGACAAAAACGTCTGACTAAGTTTGTACCAAGGTGGACGGTCTTTCTTTCTAACCATAGTGCAATATAGAAGTCCAAAAAGCAAAACCTTTGGCCACACATCTTCAAAAATTTAAAATGGTTGTGCATAATGATGAGCAAATGGACTAGCACTACATACTGGCCTGTAGAAAAAAATTATTACAATTTCGAAAACTCGAATGAGCCTTGATAAGGAAACAATCCGTTTACATTGAAAATATGACTTTTATTTAAGTGAGATGTCTAGTCAAAAATACTTTCCTTATGTGCATCATCAATTTATTTATTTATTTATTTTTCTTGTGTTTAGAAAATTGAACCAGGAAAACACGCGTGAAATTATGGCAATTAACATTAAGGTCTCCTAAATTTTCATGATTTAAAAGAATTTTTCTGTTGATTGTCATGAAAAATAGGAACATTGGCTACAAAAGTGGGATATAACACAGTATGTCAATAATTAGTAGGCAATAATCGAATATCGATTGGAAAAATGTGCAAATGAATAATTGCCTTGAGAAAAAATCGTTGCAACTCCAGAGGTATCGATCACATAAGGTAAAGCCACAACAAAATCAACTCTAAAAACACATTCAGGAGTAGGCAAAAATGTTTGAAAGAAATGACAATACTGTAAATAAGTTATCAACGTTGTTATGGTCAATCAGGTCAAAAGTCGGTGTGAAGGGAATACGAGACAAGGCTGACAACTCTTATCCTCACTAGGAGAGTCGATTTGTTCAAGAATAAAAATCTCATTTTCTTTAGTATATGGACTAACTCAACTAGACTTACGAATTGACTGGAGACGTGTGTTCGAGTTTTTACATAATTGATCAAGTCGAAATGATATGTACCAATGGTTGACCAATTGGTAAGCCCCATCTAAGGATTGGGGTCCGGGAATGTCGTCAGGCAAGCATCGATATACATTGACGTTGTGATGTGTAACTACAAAGTGATGCTTAAGTTTAGGATGTAAGATAGAATGATCGAAATCATCAATGTGGATGTCAAAATAACAAGCGACTTCCAGTTCAATCGAATACAAATGTTAAGTTTTCGCCATCTAGTTTTTGTCACGTGCAATCATGTGAGTCCCAGTTTTAAAGATTTAAATAAGTTACAAACTCAAAACCTCAAACTTTGAAGGTTGACAATGCATAACAGCGCCACACGAAAAGAGGTTGTCCAGCCTTCTCTTAATTTTTCCCCAACTCAAGTTATTTTTTAGCCCTTTTTGCGCTCCATCAAAATCAAATTTTGTGAAAAAATGCATTTTGAAGTAGTTAATTTTTGAAGAAATTAAGCTAATTTTTGGAAAAATGCATTTTGAAGAATATGTGGAAGGAGAATTAAGCTACTTTGCCAGAAAGTGTTGGCATCCAATTGGCAATGTATAAATGATTGGATATAAAAGTTGATTGTTTTTAAAACAGCCCAATGACAAAATTCCACGTAAAATTCTATCAAGGAAGATGTCAAACTTTTCTAACAATATTGCATGGTCGTAGATGAGAAGATTTTTTTTTTATTATTATTTACGTGTAATATTATTTTCTTAAAGAATATGCAACTAAAAAGAAAAGAAAAAAAAATGTATTTTAATTTTAATATAGCCCAAACATAGGCTAAGCAACTTACTTGTAGTTTGGCCAAGACCAAACATGTTCTATTGCTCTTAGAATATATTTGATTGACTTTATTTTTTTTTTATTATTAAAAATGTCGTTTTTCAACCCAAATTCTTATTTTTGAAATGTTTAATTAATAATTTTTTTCATGAAATTTTTTTTTCAACTTTTGGTCATGTGATCATATTTTTTCGAAAACATGGAAAATATTTTCCCTAAGGAGATATAATTTTTTTTACTAGGTAATTCACATCTCTTCCTCTCTCACCGTCCCTTCCTCTTATCATTTATCCACTAATAACAAATGGAATTATAATATATTCTAGGTTGAAAAATAAATCAATCAAATATGATTAATTAATAATTTTCATATAAATAAATTAGACAATTGAATTACTTAAAATTTAGCTCCAATCAACCTATCTTTACACAAACCAAAACCCTCCAAAATATCTAGAGTTAAATATTTCAATACTCATTGAACTTTGACATTGATGGCTTACTCATCGATCTTCACAATACTTGTTACTAATCACTCAACTTTAAGTTTTTGCACTTCATCACTCACCGGATTTCTTCGTTTGAGTTTTGGATGACGGAAATCATACATGACAATTAATTCAATCCAAAATTTAAATGAGATACCAGCGTGGACGACACCTCATCAAAATCATTATTCCCAAACAAGGGACACATGATTTGCCCCAAGATAAGCTAGTTATGGACTTCAGAAACAATGACGAATGGGATACTACCTCACTGAATATCATTCTACCGGCTGTAGTTAATGAAATTGTGAAGATCCCGATCACTAAGATACCTGATAAGATATTATGGAAACCCAATTCTTCTGGGGAATTTTCCATCTCCTCTTGTATCAATTTATTCAGGCAGGGTAAATCAGTACAATTAGCCTTTAAACATATCTGGGATAAAAGCATTCCTCAAAAAATTAGTTTTTTAGGATGGAGGCTCTGGCATAATTGGCTACCAGTTGATGATATTATCAAGAAGAAATTTGCCATACAATTAGCCTCCAAATGTCAGTGTTGCAGAAACTCAGAAAGTATTAAACATGTATTCTTGGATGGCCGAATTGCTAAGGAGGTTTGGTCACATTTCTCCAGGGCTATGAATGTGCAAGAGATTAGAAGTGAACATCCCAGAACTTTACTGATGCACTGGTTCCTACAGAAGAAAACTAAGCCGGGCGAGATTAGAAATGTTGTCCCACTGGTTGTCATATGGTTTATCTGGTTGGCCAGAAACAATGCGAAGCATAAACGCTAGATAGTAAGGGCAGACACGATTATCAAGCAAGTATATATCCTGATCAATGCACTCATAAGGGCTGGCAGAATACAACAGGCTGGAAGGATCAGGGGGAAAAAACCCACAGCAGTCAAGTGGATTAAACCGGAATTTGGATGGTATACACTGAATACGGATGGGGCTATGAAGGGTGATTCCCAGATTGCAGGTGGGGGTATACTGAGAAATAACCTGGGAAATCCTATATGGGGATTCCACGAGTATTATGGAGAAGGATCTATCATGGAAGCAGAACTTAGAGCTATGGAAACTGGGTTGAAGTTGTGCTGGTCACAGGGAATCAGGAAAGTATGGGTTAAGACTGATTCTAAGGCAGCCATTACATTGATTAAGCAAAACAAAGGTCCATGGGGAGTCCAATACACATTGCAATCCATTAGATGGCTGCTGGAGAAGATGGAGAACAAGCTTACCATACTTGGAGGGAGGGCAACCAAGCTGCCGACTGGTTTGCATCCAAGGGGTATGATGATAGGAAATTCAAAGTAATTGAAGCTAATGAATTCTTGGGAAGAATCAAGGGTATTGTGAGGCTAGACAGAATTGGCATGGCAAATATCAGATTAGTGAACTAATTTGATCTTGCATTTGTTTTGTATAAGCCGCATGTGATGTATTTCATTAGTAGTAAGTGTAGAGACTTTGATGTACTCGTGGAGGTAAGGCTCTTCCGTCTCCCTCTTTGCATTGTATTGTTTTCTCTTGAATATATTCATACCCTACGGCTTGGATTTTCAAGCTAGGATATTTGCCAAAAAAAAAAAGACTCTCTCCATTTCTGAAAAACACAAAATCAGAGTCCCCAAGTAAACCCTAAGCCACAAATGAGTCTCTGCTCCACAATCGTACGCCCTCCAATTCCGAAGGGGCTTTTATTTAAAAATCCTAGTCAAAGAAACTATTGGTTTAAATAGTCCAACAACAATGTTTTTTTAGCTAGAAGGCCTAAACATACCAGAAAATGAAAAATGAATTTGTAAATGACTAAAATATCATTTTATACAAAAAGACATTATTGCCCTAATTCCTCTTTCATATTTCCATTTAGCCCTAAATCAATTTTGGGTTTCATTTCTTCTTGCAGATGCCGATTCTCAAATTTTCTCATTTCCTTATCATCATCTTCTCGCTTTCATGAAATCCTAATATCAATTTTTGAGTTTCTTCTTGGTTGGAGGTAGCATATTTGTTGAAAATCTTAAATTACTTGAATTCAAATTCTAGGTTTTTTAGCCACTTTGTTTTGAAGAATCAATTGTTTATATCATTGGGTTCTTGGAAATGGAGGGTATATGCATATAATGGAAGTATTTTTATATTCATTTATTGTTTGTGGGTGCCCATAGAGGTTACAACACGACTAGAAATGTCATTGTTCTTGCTCTTGCTGGTTCCGGGATGGTGATTCGTAATCTGCGTCGCAAAACGATATAGATATTGTTCCTGAAACACAAAATGATTTAAATATCGTTTCAACATTATATACATACTGCTTCACTGATTTTCACAACGACATTGATATCGTTCCTGTGTTACAAAACAATATAGATGTCATTTCAATACGAAAATTGCACCGATTAAAATTTAACGAGCTCGAAATTGTTACATTTCAAATAATAACAACAACATTGATATCGTTTCCTTTCATTCAAAACAACATCCATATTGTTTCAGCTAAAATCATAACTACAACGATACTTGTGTAGTTTCCTGTCATATCAAACGACAATGATATCGTTGTACTAAGTTTGATATCTGATGAAATTTTATAATTTTTTATGTTTAATTGCAGTTTTGAACACTATGGATATGTCATGTATTCAATTTGACTTCTAGTTGAATATGAGCAGCCGTTGAAGGCATTTGAGAATGGAAATATGTAGTGAATGACAAAGGGAAAACATTTGTTATTTTTGTTTTGAAAATAATTTCTTGTGTGAACTTGTATGATAAAGTTAGAGAGCTGTTGAAAGTCGATACAATGCTATGCAAAATGGAGATGTCAACTTTTGTCCCTATAACATCTGATGCTCTAACTGTAAGAAAACTGGTCATGTTTGCTTCACTTGTAAATGTCAAACGGCTGATAGTGAGACTTAAATTTGTAAAATTGTCGTGACTTGTAACTTTGTTATTTTGTATTTATTGAAAGCACAAAATGATTTGTTGAATTTTTTTATTTTGTGTTTATTTTGTACTCATGGATGAACTTTATAGTTGGAATGTAGTGAATGATAATGATTTTGAATGTAGTCGGATTGTATCTGCAAATGCAAATTCGCTCCGTTGTGAGACATCAGTAAGAATTCCAGAAAACGAAGATGTACAAGTGAATCGATTGTTTACATTGAAATATGACCTAATATCAAAATTGTAATTGCTAGCTGTAAAATGTCACTTTGAATACAAAGTTAAGAAGTCGAATAAAAGCACTTATACTATCGTTACTGTAATAAAAAAACAACTTCAATATCGTTTCAATATGAAATACACACTGCTTCACTGATCGTCGTAACGATATTGAAATCGTTCCCGTAACAAAAAAAACAACATGGATATTGTTTCAGTATGAAATACACGCTGATTTTAGTAATGATATGGACATTGTTCTGTAATAAAAAATGACTTCAATATCATTTCTGTATGAAATACACACTGCTACATTAATCTTCGTAACGATATTGAGATCGTTCCCGTAACAAAAAAACGACTTGGATATCGTTTCAGTACAAAATACACGCTAATTTACGTAACGATATGGACATTGTTCCTGTAATAAAAAACGACTTCAATATCGTTTTCATAATTTTCATAACGATGTAACTAGAACGACATAGATGTCGTTTCTTCCCATATAAAACGACAACTATGTTGTTGTAGTGTCAAACTCACGAAACAAAGTAACGACGTCCATATCGTTTTAGTACAAATTAGCGAGTTGGAACTCGTTTAAGTCAAAATCGTAATTAGAACGACATATATGTCGTTTCTTCTCATATGAAACGATGATGTTGTTGTTGTAGTGTCAAACCCATGAAATAAAGTAACGACATTCATATCGTTTCAGTATAAATTTGACGAGTTTGAAATCGTTGCAGTTCAAATAATAACTAGAACGACATTAGTATCGTTTCTTTTTACAGAAAACGAGAATTATATCATTATACCTAAAAAATGACGATTCGATCATCCATGGCCACTTGACGTACATTCTTCAATCGTCCTACGTATATTGAAGGCATGTTGGGTGGTTGTGGAATATCGAATCATTATTTTTAGCCAAAACGATATAATTATCGTTTTACATGAAAAGAAACGTTATATATGTCGTTTTAGTTATGATTTAAACTGAAACGATATTAATGTCGTCAAAATTGTACTGAAACGATATGGACATCGTTATTTCATTTTGTGGATTTGATATATAACGATGTCCATATCGTTTCAATACAGTTTTGACGACATTGATATCGTTTCAGTTTAAATCATAACTAAAACGATACATATATCGTTTTAGTTTATATAAAACGATAATTATATCGTTTTGCTAAAAACGACAATTCGACTGTCCAGGACAACTCGACATGCATTCGACATATGTAGGATGATCGAAATAAGTCATCCAGTAGGTTCAATCTCACTCAAAAGAAATTATGGGAATATTTGTGTTCTCATGACTATATACAACCTTCGAACTATTCCAATAGAAAGAAAGTATCTTCGTTCGTTCTTTCTAATTCATTCGAGTGACGTCAAACCACTTGATGACATTTTTCAATCGTCCTACGTACGTTGAAAGCATGATAGGTGATTGTGGACGATCGAATTGTTATTTTAATCAAATCGATATAATTATCGTTTTTCATGAAAAGAAACGATATCTATGTTGTTGTAGTTATTATTTGAACTAGAACAATTTCAGACTCGTCAATTTGTACTGAAACGATATGGACGTCGTTATGTTATTTTGTGGATTTGATACATAACGATATCCATATCGTTTCAGTACAATTTTGACAACATCGATATCGTTTTGGTTTAAATCATAAATAAAACGATATATATATCATTTTAGTTTATATAAAATGATAATTATATCGTTTTTGCTAAGAACGACGATTCGACTGTCCACGACAACTCGACATATGTAGGATGATCGAAATTGGTCATCAAGTGGTTTCGATCTCACTCAAAAGAAACTATGACAGTATATGTGTTCTCGTGACTATATACAACCTTCGAACTATTCCAATATAAAGAAAGTATCTTCGTTCGTTCTTTCTAAGTCATTCGAGAAACATCAACCCACTTGGTGACCTTTTCCGATCGATGTATGTATGTTGAAGGCGTGTTGGGTGATTGTGGACGATAGAATCGTTATTTTTAGTCAAAACTATATAATTATCGTTTTTCATGAAAAGAAACGATATCTATATCGTTGTAGTTATTATTTGAACTGTAACGATTTCAAACTCGTCAAATTTGTACTAAAACGATATGGACGTCGTTATGTTATTTTGTGGATTCAATACATAATGATATCCATATCGTTTCAGTACAATTTTGACAACATTGATATGATTTTAGTTTAAATCATAACTAAAACGATATATATAAAACGAAAATTATACCGTTTTTGCTAAAAACGACGATTCAACTGTCCAGACAACCCGACATGCATTCGACATATGTAGGATGATCGAAATAGGTCATCAAGTGAGTTCGATCTCACTCAAAAGAAATTATGGGAATATTTGTGTTCTCATGACTATATACAATATTCGAACTATTCCAATAGAAATAAAGTATATTCGTTCGTTCTTTCTAAGTCATTCGAGTGATATCAACCCACTTGATGACCTTTTTCGATCGTCCTACGTATGTTGAAAGCATGCTGGGTGGTTGTGGACGATCAAATCGTTATTTTTAGCCAAAACGATATAATTATCATTTTTCATGAAAAGAAACGATATTAATGTCGTTATAGTTATTATTTGAATTGGAACGATTTCAAACTCGTCAAATTTGTACTGAAATGATATGAACATCGTTATGTTATTTTGTGGATTTGATACATAACGATATCCATATCGTTTCAATATAATTTTGACGACATTGATATCGTTTCAGCTTAAATCTTAATTAAAACGACATAAATATCATTTTAGTTTATATAAAACGATAATTATATTATTTATGTTAAAAACGATGTCATTATCATTTATGTTAAAAACGATGTCATTAACTACCACGATATGAAAGTTGTTATGTTATTTCGTGAATTTGACACATAACGATGTCATTATTGTTTCAGTACTATTTTGACGATATTGATATCGTTTGAATTTTAATCTTAATTAAAATGAAATATATATCATTTTAAGATATATAAAACGACAATTATATTTTTTAAGGTATATAAAAAGTATATATTGCACGTCGTAAAAAATTTACGTGGGGGATGAAGGGGAAAAAATAAAAAAATTAATGATTGGACCGGTGAATGATTACTTAAAAATATAAAAAAATTATTTAAAATCAAATTAAAGATTTTAAGTTAATTGTCACTAATTATTTATATATTTCGAAATCATAAATTTTGTAGACATTCAATTCATCTTAATTAAAAATAATTTTTTAATACATAATACGTATATAAAATAAAGTGAAATATTTGACTACAATTTTTCAAGATATTCAGAAATATAAGGTTATATATATGTTATTGCATTAAAATAAACAATATTGTTCAATGTCTCAGTAGTGGGGATAATATTTAAAAAAACTTTTTCTTAAAGGTTGAAGGTTCAGGTTCAAATCCTTAGACCTTGTAAATTTGAATATGATTTGTCTATTAAGAGGTTGAGGGTTTAAATCCTTGAACCTTCAAAAAAAAAAAATTTCCTCATTTATTTGGTTATACAAGAGAGGGTAAAGTAGACATTTGAAATTTTTAAATAATTAATTCTTTTTCCTTTTTAAAGAATTTGGTCGAAGGCTATTTAAACAAAAAATTGTCTAGGTGTCACGGGCTGCAGCTTTGCTTAAGCCCCGTGTTATAAATATTTATTTAATTCGTAAAATAATTAGAAAATAGAAAAGAAAAAGTATGATTCTAGAGCCAAATGACGTCTACTCCCGTCATTTGGGTTTTTGTTGCTAAGTCTATTATAGGGGGTATTGGTCTTTCAAATATTTTCAAGCTTACTAGTGTTTTCCCCCTGCACTAGCCAATTGTAATTTCCTGCTTTCGTCTATTGTAATGTCCTGCTTTTTAGCAATCAATGATCAGTTATTTCCAATGCATTTCAATTTCATGTTGCAAGCTTTCTTAAAATTGTAATCAAAATTTACTTTTGTCCCGACGCGACCGAGGAATAGGCGGAAGGTAGTCTAGCGGAACAGACTACTGCCGCATGGTGTCCCCTTTCTATGCTAAGAAAAGGTTACCCGTGAAAGTTGGTATCAAAACTGCGGCTCAAGATCTCATTAAGAAAGTTATGGAAACTGATCCAAATTCCTCGAACACCACGGACGTGGTAGATGTTCAAAAGAGGAACACCCGACAGCGTTTGGAGGCGCTTGAGGTGACGAACACTAGGTTGTGTTTTGTCATGGAAAACCTCGGGGATAAGGCCGAAGCGGCACAGACGGAAAATCGGGAATTATGCATCCAACTGGATGAATGCCAAGAGACATGCGCAGCTATGACTGAAGCTGTTGCTATCATACCTGAGTTGCAGGATGAGATGGGAGCGTTGAGAACTCAGTTACTAGTTCTTCAGCGCGCGATTGGCAATGGACAAGCCATCGCACATGAGCCGGTGCATAGGCTCAGAATTCCAGAACCGTGTACCTACGGAGGTGCACGCGATGCTAAAGAAGTTGAGGACTTCTTGTTCGATATGTAACAATACTTTCTTGCGACGTCGATCAGGGACGAAGCGAGAAAGGTCACAACAGCTACCATGTATCTAGGTGGATATTCAGGCCAACAAGGTCCGAATTGATTCTTGGGATCTTCTCAAGAAGCTATCAGATCTCATTTTTTTCCCAGAGAATGTGGAATACGAGGCACGTCATGCCTTACGAGAACTGAGACACACAAGCTCCATCAGGGAGTATGTGAAGGCCTTCTCGGGGCATATGCTGAATATCAGAGATATGTCAGAGAAGGATAAGCTATTCACCTTTATGGAAGGGTTGAAACCGTGGATGCGCACGAAACTTCAGAGACAGAAGGTCACTAATTTGAGCGCGGCTATGGGAGCTGCAGAATGTGCAAGTGACTATCAACCTGAGTCGAGAGAGGATCGACATTCAGGAAATAGTCAAGCGGCTGAAGGTGGAAGGAGACCTTTCAGACCCAGCTCGAACTCAAATGGGGGAGAGCGTTACTCTCAGAATAGGGGAGGACCCTATCAAGGCAACCGCCAGAGTAACTCGCAGGGAAACTATCACAACAGCCGTCAAGGAAACCACAATGGCGGTTCCAGTAATGACTGGAATCATGGAAAGGCGAATGAGGGCAGATCTGATGTCACTCCTACATTAAAATGCTTTCTATGTGAAGGACCTCAGCGGGTGGCTGAGTGTCCTCAGAAACGGATGGTGAATACATACTGTCAACTAGCAATTGGGGGTTCAAGTTCGAAGCAAAATACCCCACAAGCTAGCTGTCGTGGTGACACCGACTCCGAAGGAGACGAGGATGTAATTGGTGCATTCTCGTATTCGTGCAATACACTATTGCACCGAACTACTAAAAGGGACGTCGGTCCCTCGAAAGAGCCAAAGATGGAAGAATTGAAGGCTCGCACTTGCAAGGCGAAAGGCCTAATGTACATTGATGTGAGGATCAATGGAAAGCCAATCAGGGCTATGGTGGACACTGGTGCCACACACAACTACCTCGCAAGTTCCGAAGTAGAGCGGCTCGGACTTGCTCTGGAGAGAGGTAAGGGAAAAGTCAAAGCGATCAACTCCGCTGCTCAACCAATAGCGGGAATAGCACAATCGGTGCCGATCAAAGTAGATCCATTCGAAGGAAGGACAAATTTGTCCGTAGTTCAGATGGATGATTTCAAGCTGATTCTCGGATTGGAATATCTTCGGGATACAAAGACAGCAGTGTTGCCGCATTCTGACTCATTAATAATGATGGGGAGCAAACTATTCATTATTCCCACACAGGTTGGGAAAACTGGCGAGAAAGGCGTCCCGGCCATACAATACAGTAAGGGTTTCAAGAGAAATGAACCCTCATTCTTGTGTTCTCTTCGAGTAGAGGATATCGAAGAAACTACTGGCTCTATTCCAACGACTATCACAAGGCCTGAGAAAGTTGAAGACATCATGCCAGATGAGTTACAAAGAAAATTGCCAAAGAGGAGGGCAATTGACTGTGGGATTGGACTTGTTTCGAGTGCCAAACTTCCCACCAAGGCACTATGCCGTATGGCTCAGCCGGAGCTTGAAGAACTTCGGGAGCAAGAGAGAGAAGTGTTGGGAAGTGGGACTATCGTGGAGCACAATTCCGCACTACCACAACATGCAGGCTCACTGGAGCCCCTTTCCATCCTGAATGAATCAGTCGATAGTGGATCGACAAACTACATTAGTGGATTGTCAAGAGTTGAAGACTTTGGCACTATCATCATCGGGATGGACTGTTCATCTAGAGACTCAACGTTCAACACAACGCCCAAGTATGTATCAGCCGAAGAGACAGTTCAACTCTTCTTCAAGCCTATTGTCAAATACAATGGATCTCCTATCGTCAATGATCGAGATTCTCGATTTATTGGCACATTTTGGACCAAGTTGTTCAAACTTCTTGGTTCAACTTTGAGCACAAATGCTACCATCCACCGAAGATCAGACGGACAGACAGAGCAGTTCAATTCTATGCTGGGAGACTATTTTCAGCACTTTACCTCTGCTTCGCATGAAATTCGGGTGAAACTTTCGGATGTGGCTCAGACGTGTTCCAATGTTCAAAAGAGCTCTTCTCTCAACGAGAGTCTTTTTGAAATTACTACTAGCCAGCAACCGTTACTCTTCCAACTGCAGATACCGATCAGAAACAGTGCAAGAAGTCTGCAGATTTGAAGCAACCAGTTCTTAAAGTGAAACGATCAGAAATGAAGGTTGCCGAAGAGATTCTTGGCTACCAAACTACTCGAGCTTCAAGGAAATATCTTCAAGAGTACTTGGTCAAATGGAGCGAATGCAACAACGAGAAGAATACTTAATGGCTCTGAGGACATCGCCAAATCAAATGGGGGAGAATGTCACGGGCTGCAGCTTTGCTTAAGCCCCGTGTTGTAAATATTTATTTAATTCGTAAAATAGTTAGAAAATAGAAAAGAAAAAGTATGATTTTAGAGCCAAATGACGTCTACTCCCGTCATTTGGGTTTTTGTTGCTAAGTCTATTATAGGGGGTATTGGTCTTTCAAATATTTTCAAGCTTACTAGTGTTTTCCCCCTGCACTAGCCAATTGTAATTTCCTGCTTTCGTCTATTGTAATGTCCTGCTTTTTAGCAATCAATGATCAGTTATTTCCAATGCATTTCAATTTCATGTTGCAAGCTTTCTTAAAATTGTAATCAAAATTTACTTTCGTCCCGACGCGACCGAGGAATAGGTGGAAGGTAGTCTAGCGGAGCAGACTACTACCGTACAGTGTCTCCTTTCTGTGCTAAGAAAAGGTTACCCGTGGTCATTCCCCCATTTCCGAACGGGAAGAAATTGAACATGTTGGTACTCGTGGATTCCTGAAGAAGTAAATCCAGAGTTGCATCTTCTCCGCCCGTCAATTGAAGTTCAAAAGTCAGATCGCGAAGGGCACGAACTAGACGAAGTGCGATACATCAACAACCACATCCACGCACTCTGTAGGTAGAAGCACACCTTTATAATTTGCAGAATGAATGGATCATGGTCGCAGCTTTCTGGACGTCTATGCGAGAAATTCCATTTTGCACTTATAGTGCTGGAAATATTTTTAGTTACCTTTTTGTATGATTCATTTTGTAGAAATGCCGAGAAACGTGGGTGCGAAATCGTGTAGATGGAATGAAAAAAAAAAATTCTATTTTTGTTAAGATGAATTTAGTTTGTCGATATCATTTTCTGCCTATGCTATTAATTTGTGGATGGAGATAATATCTGTGCTAAATCTTGGTTTTGAACTGGTAGATAATTTCTGTACTTAATTGAGCAGCATTAATATATCAGCAAAAAATGTGGGGTTGAGAAGATTTGAAGGATTGAAGCATTTATGTTTTGACATGTTCCATGATCTACTCATCTTGATATACTTCTATGGTCATTCTCGAATTCGAGAGCGCATGCTTGTACATTTTGTGGCCAAGATTTCTGGATTCAAGTACGAGGAGGAGAAGGAGAATAATAATAATAATAAGTATGAGCTGTGTGTGTACAATGGTGTGGAACCGGCAACTGCTCTTCGTGAGTGGATAATTTACCGTGCTTGGCTTGGAGTCGAGGGGTGGTTCATTTACGATAACAATAGTGATGGTGGGACTCAATCATTACTGTGCTAAAGAAGCTCCTACGTGTAATCTAATGGTATATGCTATTTGTTCATATTTGATGGTTCATAGTAGATTTAGAGTACTTTATATTGGCATTTAAATTTGAGATGTTGGAATATATCTAATGTACGCAATGGCTTATGGTGTTAGAAAGCTTGAATCATGACTTCAAGATTACACTGTAAACTCTTTGACTGTATGGCACCAATTAAAGCCTCAAACCAGTCATGTTCAACTCACAACAACTAAACTATCCTACCTTCCCCACATTAAGCTATTTAAAAGTCTTTGTTCTACTCCCAAAATAATCTCAATACATTCCATTTTCACACCATAGCTTACATCATTGCTCAACTTCCCCTGTATAACGAGATAGATACAATATTGCACAAAAGTTTCCAAAGCACTTTGACAACAACAACCCAAGACCACACGTTAGTTACAAAAAACTGTCTACCTATACCGTTACAAAATGTTGTCAAAAGTTACAGATGATAGACCATATAATATACTGGACATGAAGAGATCAACTGGAAAAGCACAAAATTTGTAAAGTTCATGAGTCGGGACCGAGACTCTTTAGCTCTGTTCGGATACATACAAAAGCTACATACCATCCAGCAGTAAAAAAAAAAAAAAACACCAAACTGACCCAGTTCTGTAGCCTCCCAGGTTTCCTTAGCATCCTTGTGTACATTTTTAAATGTCTGAACTGACTCAACCCTTTTCAACGAACTCCTTGTTTTACTTTTGAACTTCCTTCAACATATCTTATATAGCTAGCCTGACCCGAAGAATCATGGCAGAGCTGGTGAGCATCGTATCCAAAATATCATTAGCATCGTATCCAAGAGGTGTTTTCTCTTTTACCCTGTTGGCTATTAGAAAGTTGCAGACGAAGTAAGATTTTTTGGTGATCAGTTTGGAGTACAGCTTCGCCTTGACAGGGAGCTGATAGATTAGCCTTATAATTTCTAACTCTAAAGTGGACAGCTTGCGCTAAGACATGCTACTTGGAAACAAGAAAAATCCATAAGTATAACTATTCAATTAAAATCCAAATTACCTAGGCCCCCACTCTAGCAAGGAAAATTCAGGAGCTTCAGAGAAGCCTAAAATAGTCAGGTCCTAAAAGACATCCCACCATCGTCTGTCAACTTCCACCAACTAATATCATCCTCGGCCAAATGCATTCCAACCAATATACATCAAATGCATAGAGTAGCAATTTATACAAGAAAAAATGCAAAAGTGTACTAACTCGTTTGTAGTGTTTTATAAAACAGAGATTGTCCGGTAAATCCGGCAGCAGCTTCCCTTACACCGCTACTCAGGCAAGGGAGCCAGGATTTTCAGTTAATAGTCGACAATTAAAAAAGATAACAAATTTCGAACCGATGAAATTATTCAATATAAATGCTGTGGAATATGGAAATTTTGGCTTTCTTTTATACACAGTGGCTAATTATAGTATTTTGAATATTTTTTCTGGTAATATTGTGTAACTTGAATTATAATTAATCAACGTGCTTGTTCGTTTGAGCTTGGTGAATATGTGAGTTTTTGGTGAATAGGGAGGGAGTTGGATAGACAGAAACAGGGGATCGAGCAAGGGCTTTGGATTTTAATTGAATGATGAGAGTACGAGGTACTTTTTCAGTATAACAGGATTCCTTTTTTGTTGAAAATGAGGGGCTTTAGCATCTTCTGGTGTGATTAAATTGCTTTCTTTGTGTGGATGTGCCGTTTGGGGTTAGTATTAGCTTTCTTGTTCTAAATAAACTTGGAGATTCAGCTTTTGAGAATATACTGGTCTAAGGACAGGTGCTTCTTTGTTTTCTATGTTGGGTTGGGCTGGGCTGTGAAGCTGTGTGCTGTATAGTGGGTGAAATTTCATGAAATGTGTGTGATTGAGGACTTTGAGCTAATTTTTGTTGAAGATCTCCGATACAGGAATCAATTTTTAAATATACGAACAAAAGTTATATTATGCTGCCGAAAGGCATTTTTCCCATATTCATGTTTGTAGCAGGGACTGAAGAGACTTTATCAAATTGGTTCTATACGTTGCAGCTTCTTGGTTTTGGAATGGGTACCCCGGCTACATTTCCTACAAGTGATGTTTTTCTTTAGCTTGAAACAGAAGTATTGGTGGGGGGTGGGGTGGTGATGGAGTTTAAAAAATAAAAAGACCTTTGATCCTCACTACATGGGAGTCATAAGGGGAGTGATTTGCAGTGTTTCCACACTTCTACACTTTCCAAAGGATAAATATAGTTCATGTGCATTATGAAGTTTAGATCCTAAGTTGGATCCATCAATCTGATGCACTGTGCTTACATGGATTATTACTACCATAAATCAAATAGCTTTTTATTTTATTTTATAGTTTGTACTGTTCCCTATGATGCTTTACTTTGGACCATGCTAAATCTGATCATAAGTTGATAGAAATGGTTCTAAATTCGTCATGAGGAACATGCTTTCCAGACTACAGCTCATGCATGGTTTCACCACTCTTTCTCTATTTCTTGGTTTTTTCTGGTTTCTGTTTGTTGAAAAAAAAGAATATAGATAATAAACCGAGTCAAGGAGGAGGAACAAAATATGGCTTGAACTAACCGGTAATGACAGTGACCGGATTTAAACATAACAAACATATGGATAATATACTCTAAACATAAACACACACATATATACATTCTGGTTTCTGGGGAGAAACCAGAGGAGAAGAGGAAAGCTTTAAAGACTACATTTTGATATATTTTCTCCAAACAATTTTGCTCATTCAATGGTAATACACGGCTACTATATATAGCCAATATACAAGACACATTTTACAAGTTTCTTCCTACCAACTATTATCACTTTACCATACTTACAAGATAGATGATTGTACTAGCCCATACTAGACAATAAACTAAGTTATAGTAGGTCATTTACAAGTACAAGACCATACTTTGTCTATCTTTTTCATCACAAAATCAGTTGGACTAAAACCGGATTCTTGTAACTAAATTTAAACTAAAATATATTTGTTAAGTGACAACAAAATATGTCACTAACTCCAACACTCCCCCTTGACAAATTTTGTTGGAAGCTTCAGATTTCTTCATGTTTCAGGCCATGGTTGCTGCTGATCCAACTGGTCACTTTTCTTCACTGTGAAAGTGCCTGAAAATAGGTGTTTACAGCCATGTTTGATGCCTTTACAGGGCTTGATACTGAGATCTTCCCAATGGCAGACTGAAACAACAAAAAATGTGGCTACTTCTTTCTGTGGAAGAGCTCAAATAAAAAGGAAACTAAGGAGGTTTTGAAAATCATTTTGTTCAGAGTTTGAAGCATTTTTGAAACACATTTTTCTGGCCCTTAAGATCATTATAGCTCTGATACCATGTTGAAAAAAAAGAATATAGATAATAAATCGAGTCAAGGAGGAGGAACAAAATATGGCTTGAACTAACCGGTAATGACAGTGACCGGATTTAAACATAACAAACATATGGATAATATACTCTAAACATAAACACACACATATATACATTCTGGTTTCTGGGGAGAAACCAGAGGAGAAGAGGAAAGCTTTAAAGACTACATTTTGATATATTTTCTCCAAACAATTTTGCTCATTCAATGGTAATACACGGCTACTATATATAGCCAATATACAAGACACATTTTACAAGTTTCTTCCTACCAACTATTATCACTTTACCATACTTACAAGATAGATGATTGTACTAGCCCATACTAGACAATAAACTAAGTTATAGTAGGTCATTTACAAGTACAAGACCATACTTTGTCTATCTTTTTCATCACAAAATCAGTTGGACTAAAACCGGATTCTTGTAACTAAATTTAAACTAAAATATATTTGTTAAGTGACAACAAAATATGTCACTAACTCCAACACTGTTTGTATTGTGGATTCAAAAGTGAAATTTTTATTGTGGATAGTAAAGGAAAGATCTCTACTCAAGTACCTGAAATATTAGCCTTTACTTGGAAAGCCACTTGTATCACGAAATGCTCATCTTTGTCCTGACCATTTTGGCATGTTTGCTGATATTGTGAAACTAGAAAATCATTTTAAACTTAGTGGAGTTAGATGAGTTAGATTAATATTATTATTTTGCTTGGAGCAGTGCAATATCAAATACATAATAAGCTATATTTTAAAAGGATAAATAACTATATATTTCCATGATACTTCTGTGTTAGTAGAAGTCCAGTATTTTAATTCGTGGTTAGAACTGTAGATAAATTGCTTCATGTAAACAATTTCATTGATTTAGTTGTTACAAAAAGTATCATTTTGCCTATCTTTTATTTAGATTTTGTTAATAGGTTGTTATCTTAATACCCAGCCTTCTGGAATTCTGTTTAGGCTGAAACCGATAGAGAAGCAGGAGGAAACAAAGGCGTGTCAGAAAAGCAGATTTGTCTGAGGATTTTCTCACCAAATGTTCTAGATATTACTCTTGTGGATTTGCCAGGCTTAACAAAAGTTGCTGCTGGTAACCAGCCATCTGATATTGAAGCACATATTAGAACAATGATAATGTCATATATAAAACTTCAAAAACTTGCTTGATACTGGCTGTTACGCCGGCAAATTCTGATTTAACCAGTTCAGATGCTCTTCAGATGGCAGGAATTGCAGATCCTGATGATAGGTTTAGCTCTTAAATCTTCTCTTATTTAAAGGAATCTATCACCAAAACTTGGAAAGTGATCCCTCTTCGACTTGGTTATGTAGGTGTTGTGAATTGTAGTCAAGAGGTAACATTTTAACTTCAGAGGAATGGGAAAATATTTAATGTTGTTACAGTATTCTATTATGTTAATATTTGGGGCATGGGTTGAGTTTCATCCTCTTCTTTCCTAATTTGAATGGCTGTGTTAATTAATTTCTTACATTTTTCATTCTGGACTCCTTTAAACTTTCACTTGCATGCTTGAGTTCTTATCTATAGTAACATATGATATCTCTTAGTATTAGTAATATCAAATATAAATTTTTCTGATATTTGTTTCTCGTTTCTTTGTTTTTTTTATTGAAGGATTAAGTTTATGTTTAAAATGCTTTTACTAGTGATTTCTCCTATCTTCATTTCATTATTTGAGATATTATGCATTGTGACAGTCCTCAAACTTTTTCTCCTTGATATGGTTTATTTCAACTTTGTGTTTATAGTTCACCAGATTTCAGAAAGAATCTATTGACATCACATCACTCCTTGATTTGGTTTATTTCATACATTTCTTGTTATAGTTTATCATAATTCAGAAATAATTTATTAACATAACATACCATCTCTTTTGTTTTTATTTTATCTGAAATTCATAATTTTTTCATCCAGTAATATAATATTTTGCCTTTTTTCTTGTTTGAAGGTTAAATTGTTTCATGGTGTGCTTTATTTTGATTTCTTACAGTTTTACGAATTTGGCCTCTGCTGAAGTTATAACAATGTATTGTGCAAAACTGCAAATAGTAGATGCTAAATTAGAGGTTTATGTCCTGAGAAGTCTAGCTGCGGCAAGTAGTTGATGCCTGGAAGAGTGATCATTTGAGTATTTGTCTGTTATACGGTAGATGGTAATTGCATATGTAGCATTAATGTTTAGTTCATATGCCTGGTTCCCATTTTCTTGCATTGTTCTTTTGATGAGAGAGAAAAAGGGGAGTAAGAGGGAGTAAGAGAGAGTAAGAATGAGAGAATATCATTTAATGTACTAAATTAGAGAAATGTAGATAATTTTAATATCACTGAATATAATAAATAAATTGGCAAAAATGGAATTTACCAAAATAATGGAACGGGATATTGTTGGGTATTGACACTTTGTTGTCAATCAAATTAAATGTTAATTGTGGTTTCTAAAATGTAAGTCTAGTTTGGTTAAAATCCAACTAAGACATGTGATGAAAATAGTAGGCAAGTTGTCCTTAAATTAAGGGGAGTGGCATGTGAGTTGGTAGTAGTGATGGTTAGTAGATTAGTTGGTAGGAAAATCATGTAAAAGCTGATACCTTTGGCTATATATATGGCTGTGTATCTCTACCTTTAAAGGGGGGATAACACACGAAAATACATCAATCAATATACAAGAAAATCTATTCAAAATGTAGTCTCTTGCTCTCTCTCCCTCTCCTCTGCTGGTGTAAAACCAGCAGAGTTAAGCTTTGTTTTAATTTTGTGTTTTAACTTGTTTTATGTTAATTTCTTGTGTTTTTTGATGTTTATCAATGCCATCTTTCCCTCCTTATGAAACCATGTTTTGTTGAGTTGTTAAACTCTATTTTGGTTAGCTAAAACTAGCCCCATTTTCCCCTCGATCTGACTGGTTTTCTTCAAATGAAGATGGTCATCCTGTAGAAGGATGAACCACTGATTTCTTCACACCACAGAACTGAAATTTCCGCACAAATGGAAGAGCTATGACTCTCCCATATTCCTACAATTGGTATCAGAGCTGAAATGTTCTTAAGGGCCAGAAAAAAACGTTTCAAAAATGCTGCCAAACTTTGAACAGAAAATCAGATTTCATCAACCCCTTTTGTCTTGGATTTTTTATCATTTTCAGAGCACTCTTAAAGAGAGTTGCCATTGTTGTTGATTTAGCTCAGCGTTGGGAATATCCTTGAGATAAGGCCCTGTAATGGCTGGCTATTTTCGAGCTCCTTGAAGCTTTGTTGTTTGGATCAGTAGCAGCCGCCTTGAAACCTTGTAGAGACAGCCCTCTTAACAATGGCTCAAGAACTCTTGGATAAAACCAGTTTAAAGGTACTGTGTTTCAAGTAGTGCAAATGGCTCATTGAAACCTTGGTGTGACAGCCCGAAATATGGCTCAAGAACCCTTGGAAAAAACCAGGTGAAAGCTCTCCCTTGTGGTCTTAAAAAGTAGCTGTAGAACCTGAGTTTCTTTGATGCAAAATGCTGGAAATTAGAGGTGCACCAGCAGCCTTCATTGTGTTAAATGCCTGATCGTTTTTTCAAAAAAAAAAAAAAAGGATCATTTGATCCATTGTTGATCTTGCAAAGGATCTTGCAAGTTTTGTTTTAAATTGAAAGAGAACCAGACGAAGGGAGGTTAAAAAAAATGAAGAAGAAGATGCTGTCAAGCTGAAAAAAACAGAGCAAAACTGAAAAATGATGCTGAAAATTGGGTGAATCTGGTGCGTTTTTGCAAGGATTTTGAAGCTGAAAAACTATCCTTGATGATTAGAGCTGAAAAGCTAATGTTTAGCATAAAAAAAAGTGATAGAAATCAGCTGAAAAAATACTGAAAAAAGGAAAGAAAAACAGAGTTTTTTTTTGTCATATCCGGTGAGTTCATTGAATATACGGTAAGTTGAGTGCAAATCCGGTATCTTCACTTCAAATCCGGTATGTCAAAAAAAACCTGATTATCGACAAACCGGTATTTAAATGTTGAAATACGGTGAGCAAAGCCTGAAGTCCATATCCGGTATCAAATTGTTCAAAATCCGGTATGATACACCAAAATACGGTATGCCACCTAGTGTTGAAATCCGGTATGATAAGCAAATTCAGCAAGCATTCAGCAGCAAGAAAGGCCAAGAAAAATTGAAGAAAACTGAAGAAAGAACAAATTGATGAAGATGGATCGAATTTTGAACCTTGACACAATTTGATTTCCAAGCAAAGTGTCAAAGGGGAGTTTGTTGGGTATTGACTCTTTGTTGTCAATCAAATTAAATGTTAATTGTGGTTTCTAAAATGTAAGTCTAGTTTGGTTAAAATCCAACTAAGACATGTGATGAAAATAGTAGGCAAGTTGTCCTTAAATTAAGGGGAGTGGCATGTGAGTTGGTAGTAGTGATGGTTAGTAGATTAGTTGGTAGGAAAATCATGTAAAAGCTGATACCTTTGGCTATATATATGGCTGTGTATCTCTACCTTTAAAGGGGGGATAACACACGAAAATACACCAATCAATATACAAGAAAATCTATTCAAAATGTAGTCTCTTGCTCTCTCACCCTCTCCTCTGCTGGTGTAAAACCAGCAGAGTTAAGCTTTGTTTTAATTTTGTTTTAAACTTGTTTTATGTTAATGTTCTTTATGTTTTATTGATGTTTATCAATGCCATCTTCCCTCCTTATGAAATCACACTTTGTTGAGTTGTTAAACTCTATTTTGGTTAGCTAAAACTAGCCCCATTTTCCCCTCGATCTGACTGGTTTTCTTCAAATGAAGATGGTCATCCTGTAGAAGGATGAACCACTGATTTCTTCACACCACAGAACTGAAATTTCCGCACAAATGGAAGAGCTATGACTCTCCCATATTCCTACAGATATTTCCTAACTTCAAACCTAATGATCAATGCAAGAAATCCTAAACCCTAGAACAAAATACAAGAAAATAAATTAGAATCTATTTTCCGTGTTTACATATAAAAAGCATCTCTCTGGTAAGTCTTCAATAAATGGATTAGGAGACTGCCTGAGGCTATATCCTGTCCAAAGGTCGAGGCAGAAAACATGACGGGACATCTAGGACATTACGCATGATGTTGCATAGTGGTATTTAACTATTTATAGAATAGGAATGCTGTGGAGTCAGCAATGTTGTTTTATATGAAAATACTATATTACATGAACTACTATTTCATTGACACTGATCGTTGCTTATTGTCTCATTGTATTTCTTTTTGAAGACTTTTGATCTGGTTGGTTCTCATTTTACTTGAATGTCTCATTTATTTTTTATTTTTTGAACACTAATGATCTGATTGGACGTTATTGTATCTGAACAGGATATTATGATGAACCGGAGCGTCAAGGATGCACTAATAGCTGAGGAGAAGTTCTTTCATAGTCAGCCAGTATGACCTTAATCTTTTCATTAACAGTTGATAACTTGTTCTTCCATCACTTAATCCCTCAGGTGGCTAAACATTCTTGGTTGCAGGTATATAGGGACCTTGCTGATCGCTGTGGAATTCCTCAGTTGGCAAAGAAGTTGAATCAGGTACCTATCGTGAGACTGACCCTCTATTTTCTATTTCATCTTAAATAACATGGCTTCTGAAGTACATGGCCTTGTAACAATATATTCAGCTATTTCAGTTTATGCATTTTCTGGTATTTCTTGCTTGATGTTTTCTATTTCACGCAAGCTGAACATTTATTGCCCTTTTGTTCACATGACACCTACTCCACGTGATGCTCGGTAACCTATGAAGTCAACCACACATATGCTCGCCCATGCATATATACATCTCTTGAAGGGTATGCACATCTCAATAGAGCATCTCAGTGCACAAATGCCACTATACCTACTATAGTATACAATATCTAGTTGTAGATATCATGTTTGTTCGTCCTCTTCTTTTGTGTTGTCTGATTGTTCTTCAGTCATATATTTTTGTAATTCATTGTTATTATTGAGTGTTTTCTCCTAATATGCAATTTGACTTGAGCTCCCCCATGTGATGCAGATTCTTGTGCAACATATCAAGCCAGTTCTTCCAGGGTTAAAGTCACGCATTAGTACCGCACTGGTTTCTATTGCAAAGGAGCATGCTAGCTATGGGGGGATCACTGAATCAAAGGTTACATTCTTATATCTTGTTGGGTGATATTATGCTTGATTTCATTGCCAGAGTTAGTGGTGGAACTATGCATCTCAAATTTATTAAATGGGAAGTATTTGTATACAGGTTGAATAGTAAAATAACAGATTAGGCGCATCTTTAGATCTAGTTTTGCCCCCTCACTCTTCGATTTTCCTTGATAGCAAATGGAATTGACAACCAGTTTATAAAATGGTCTAGGCTCTTCGCTTTTAGTTTTAATTATTATTATTATTTTTATTTTGCTTGGTTGGTGATGGCACCAAGCCTCTGTCTTATTAATCTTTTACCTTTTGTGACAATTAGGCTGGCCAGGGAGCAATACTACTTCACATTCTTTCAAAATACTCCGAAGGTATATGACTTCTATTTCTCTTAATTTAAAAATATCTTAGGTTCTACTCTGCATTTTCTTATTTGATTTCTTGTTGAGGGCTGCAGTATGTTCTTTCATGTTGGTCAGCAGATGAACTGAACTGTTTGTTAACAACTTGCAATTCCCCTCGCTGTGTTCATTCAACTTCGTATTGCTTGTTCGATTTTATAATGAGAAACCGACTTTTGACACACAAACTCAGAATACACTGAGAAGGTTAATCTTTCCCTTTGTTTCACTAGTTTCCCCAAATTGTTATATCAGAATTCTAATTTAATTTTTTGCATAACAAGCGTGCTAATAACTTGGTGAATATTATTTCTTGCTTAATTTTTCTTTTTTTTGTTAGAAACATAACGACCAAATGAAAAAATCCCAGCTCAGATCAATTGACGTGCAGCCTTACTTTCACATTGCATCTCATCCCCAAAATATTTCAGTTAATGCCAGACCTTGCTGATGGAGGTGCCATTTTTTTAATGATGGAAACAGCATTCTCTTCAATAATAGAAGAAAAAATAAAGAGATGCAACATCCGAGTTGTCTGGTGGAGTGAGAATCCAATACATTTTCCAAAATATATTCGTGAAGAGCTTGGAGTTTTGTGCTCTAATTTGAATGTGGTAGACTCTTGAAATTGAGATTTCTGCTATAAGATATGTTCCAAGTAACAAAATTTGAATGCAATCAGTTTTTAAGAATCCAACTCTACTTTTTGTTCAGTGTACAAGCAAAAACTTCATGCTCGATTTTCTCACTTGCCTCCTCAAGCTTTCATTTTTCCTAAAACCATGTATATTTTGACTTCTAGATGTTAACCTTACTAGCAGTAATCTGATGTCATAATGTAGAGCGATTCCTTTTGATTTTATTATCGATGATTTATTTTTGGCGGCAGGAGTTTGACGCTTGTGAGGATTTAACTGATGATGACATCCACACTGCCATTCGAAATGCAACTGGTCCTAGTTCTGCATTGTTTGTGCCAGAAGTAGGTCTTCTATACCAGAGTTCTTCTCTGGCTAGTATAGTATATATTTTCTTTTTGAAAAATCAGAATTTCTCCTTTCTTATATGAATGCCCTTCCATTTGACTTTTAAAATATACATTAAATTCAAACTTGCAGGTTCCATTTGAAGTTCTTGTTAGAAGACAAATAGCTCTCTTGTTGGATCCAAGTCTCCACTGTGCTAGATTCATTTATGACAAGTTAATGAAGGTATTGGTAGGAAATTGCTTACAGTTTTTTGGATATTATGCCTCTGCTCATGGACTTTAACTTGAATGTTTTCTTTTAGATGAGTCATCATTGTATGGTCAATGAATTGCAACGATTTCCAATCCTAAGAAAGCACATGGATGAGGTTATAGGAATTTTTTTATGGGAAGGCCTTGAGCCATCAGAAACGATGATAGGACACGTAATCGAAATGGAGGTATGGTTCACCACGAAGTTTAATATTACTCCATTATCTTCTTAGTATTGCGAGCCTCTTCTTTAGTATGCACCAAACACAAACACAGTTTACCCAAAAACTAATCTGGCCGAAATTGAGTTTTACACAGCAGGTATTCACACATAAATCTGCATCTTCAATGGAAGTCGATCCCCAAATGTGTAACAATTACGTGATGTTCATTTATCACTTTGATTCCACCATCAGAATTTTGCGCTTTTCTGGTTTCCATTTTCATTGTCCAGTATGATAAATAGATCATGAAGGGAATTGAATCTTCTTCAGAGCAGGAAAGAATTAAGATTTCACAAATTATAAGAACTACTCAAATTTATTCATTAAATGCTTCCTAGGCTCTTTCTATAAATCATCGTCCTTGGATTACTTTAAGCCCTACTTCTTACTTTTTGTTGCAATTACAAGTGTGATTGTTGGTTTATGTTATTGATTCCTCGATATTTTCTTCAATTTATTTTCTCCATTTCCCAGATGGATTACATTAACACTTCCCATCCAAATTTTATTGGTGGGATAGCATGCCAACAGATCAAGAACCCCGGGGTTGCTGCACCCATTTCCTGGCAGAAGGTAAATTTATACTCCACTGAACTGACTGTTTTTGTGTCTCCACTTGTTTTCTTCACTAATGATCCGTTCCTCAACTTACGAGTTGTACCCACCAATTAGGATACAGGAATTCAGAGATAGCACCAAACCCGGAAAAAAGGCTAAAATCTCGTGCTATTGTTGGAAGGCATGCTAATGGAATTGTTCCTGAGCAGGTAAGCTATCTGTTAGTACTCAGGTGCCTGTGGGACGCTACAAGTGCTCTTGAGTTGCATGTAGTTAAAGTTCACAAGAACTGGTTTCCATTATTCAAATTACTAATTATCTTGTTTCCACTGATGAAAACAGGGTGTTCGACCTCCTGTAAATGTTGATAAAACTATACCATGTGGTAATTCTATTATTTGTTTCACATGGGGGTAAAAGGTTTCAATATTATCTTTTCGTGGAGTAAACAGTTCCCAATATTTCAAGTCCGAGCCATTTCGAGAGGAACCTCGTGAATTAAAATCTGAACACCTGATTATTATTTCAATGTTGTAATATAGAGACCAAAAACCAGCCAAGATTACTAACAAATATGCAAATTGACACCTTAGTCGTGTAAAGTCGTTTCTGGTATGAACAAGGAAGAAAAGAACTAGTATGGCGGGGACTGGATATGGGGTAAGGGCGATGGGATTTGGAAGTTGGGAGTTAGGAGTTAGGGGACAGGAAGTGTAGACATGCGAGCAAGATTTTTTTTTTTCTTTAATTAAAAGGAGGTATTGTTAGGAAATTATGGAAGATCAAAAAATCTTCATTTGTGCGGAAGATTGTGCTCGATGGCATGAAGAAAATGAGAGGTTCATCCTTCTACAGGATGACCATCTTCATGGTGAAGAACAAGTCAGATCGAGGAGTTTCAAGGAGCTGATCCAAGCTCAACAAAATAGAGTTTAACAACTCAATAAAATATGGTTACATGTGGGGAAGATGGCAATGGAGACCAACATAAAAGACATAACATAAAACAAGTAAGAACATATATAAAACATAAGCATTAACTCTGCTGGTTTGCACCAGCAGAGGAAAGGGAGAGAGCTTTGAGACTACATTTTGAATAGATTTTCTTGTATATTGTTTGGTGTATTTTCGTGTGTTACAAGTCCCACTAAAGGAGCAATATATATATAGAAAGATATGGCAGCTAACCTACTACCAACCACCATGCCACTCCCCTTAATTTAAGGACAACTTGCCTAATATTCAAAACCTTTTCATCACATGTCTTAGTTGGTTTTCAACCAAACTAGACTTACATTTAGAAACCACAATTACAACATTTAATTTGATTGACAACAAAGTGTCAATACCCAACAAGCAACAGGTATAATTGTAAAATACTCCTGGTCGTCCAGATGCATGACCTGATTCTGTAGGAAATAATTAGTAGCTAATACTATGACAAACTCCTGATATTGATATTTGATTAACCAGTTAGCAGTACCTGTGCCACCTGGGGAATATCATCATTTTTTGGCATCTCTGATCGTTCTTCTATTAAAGAGAATTCAACTAGCAAGCCATCTAGTGAGCCTGTTCAGAGCATCATTGATCATGGAGTTCCATTAATTCATTTGAGAGAGGTACCTTAAGAGAGTATTCCCTCAGGAACATTCATACAATCTGAAAGTTGAGATCTAATTTCTATTTCTTTGTTTCCTAAAAAGCTTCTTTTTTCACTTTGTCGAAGCCCCCTGAGGCCCTCAGAAACACATTCTGATGAGGCAGCTATTGAAATTGCTGCTACGAGACTGTTATTGAAGTCATATTATGACATTGTGCGGAAAAACACTGAAGATTTTGTACCGAAGGCAATCATGCATTTTCTGGTAATTATTTATCATTTCATGAAATCTCACATTTATGTTCTCTTTTTATTAATTCTCAATTTTTGGCAACTAATATAATGACATAGTACCCAAAAATTGTCTTGGATCTTTAGCTGAAAGAATCTAGCAGTCCAACTCCCCTGAAATATACAGAAGCTATCATAAGCTGTTGTAACCCACCCCTACAATTAGTTGGCTGTAATTATTATCTCTGTATGGAATAGTTCTAGCAGCGATTCAGAAATTTAACTGTACTTTTGCCATCACAATCAAATATTTATTTATCAATTCTTTTGTTGCTTCAATTATTTCTAAGGTGCATTCACCACACCAAAAAAGAGCTTCACAATGTTTTCATCAGAAAACTTTACAGGTATGTTTCTGTTTCAGAATTTTATTAGTTAGACCTACAGAATGTCCAAGGCCATTTTTTTGTGGAATGAAACTCTGCAATTATTGTGTGTTTGAATGAGGAGAGAAAGTAAAAAGAAAGAATGGAGGGAAAATGCAGGCTTTCTCGTTTGCTTCAGAATGCAAGAAATTTTGTAGTAACGAAACAACCTGATGGCTAGAGGATAGAAGTTTGTGGCCCAAGATGAAGATTCCATTCTTTCCTTTCATTTTCTTTTGTTGTATCTGGCTTTGACTAGCATCTTAACTTAATTCTACTTTTTATGGTAGCATTTCTCAATACATAAATTCTGATGCTTGTATATTAGTGTTGTATTTGGAGCAGAGACAACTTGTTTGAAGAGATGTTGCAGGAGCCTGACGAGGTATCATTGAAGAGAAAACATACCGTGAGACACTTCGGATTCTGCAGCAAGCTTTCAGGGCGAGTGCTCAATTCATCTGATTTGATAGAAGAAATCATATCAAGGTTCTGCATCAATATGCTGAATTCTAGATTTGCCTGATACAGTCGTGTTTCAGTAGTCTCCCTCCCCTTTCAATTTTTACTTCTGAAATGGTGGTTTGGTTGAATCTTCCCTCCACTTCCAGTGTTTTTCCGTTTATTTTATTTGGCTCTGTTGAATTGAGAGAGGAGATCCATGCGCATGTATCCATGTGAGCTATGTCTTTGGTCATCCATGCTTTGGCCTCCAAACTGTCTCTGCATAGAATGTCAAATGTCTGTCATTTTTGTAATTTTTTTCTTGAGAAACTTGTTTTGATGAATATGTAGACGTTGGAAGAACTACCACTTGGAGCAGAGACAGTTGAGAGGGCCTACAAATTAATTACCGATCCAACAGGCCTGCCAAAGATCCATGGACTTCCAACCTCATCTTTGTATACCACTAGCAGTGGTTCGACTGAATCCTATTCTGCTTCTCCCAAAAACCCTAAGCCCCGTTAGTCATCACATTCCGGGGAGACGAACTCGCCATTTTATGGTAATGCAGATTCTAATGGGGGTGGAGCAATCTTTATCCAACTGTTGACATGTAGGCCGTATTGGAAGAATTCATTGGGACAACTATACCATGAACCAATCATTTGATGACTCTCCCCAGCATTATTTCGAGACATGGAATCCTACTTTCTGGATCAGGTGCTTTAAGAGATTCGTTATTATACATATATGTCACATAGACAACAAGCCTTTCAACTTGCATACTACCTAGATGGCAACCATAGAATGCATTGGAGATGCTCAATGGTATGGGTGTGTTTCCAGCCAGCCAATTGTTTTCTTATTTCTTCACACTTCCATTCACAAACAAAATGAACATCATGTACAAAAAGGAGCAATACGTCAACATATTTACAAGTTCCTCATGAGGGGGTTGTAATACAACTCCAGACCTACATTTACATTCACTTTATAATAAAACATCAAGTTTTGACAATCAGGTTCTACAACCAAAACAAACAAGAAAGCCTATATATGATACCAATGATACAGAGAATTATGTGTACAATCTCACATAAAAAGTTGAGAGATATTCCACGGGTGTTTCCAGGTTATCAACGCCTTGCTCTAATCGCAAATGGCACTCAAATAACTGCAGGAAACATAATATCTATCTTACTGACTACTGTTCAGCAGTCAAGGCCAAATTGTCGCCATTACAAGTCGTCACGGCCTTAGCAGCAGGTGTCATATTATCTCCATCATTGCTCTGCGAAGAGTAAACCATAAAAAGAACCGTAAGTAAGTTTATCATTATAATTTCAAGGAATCAGGATAAAATTTGTAACAGAGTACAATTTTCTGTTCAGAGGTTACGTACAAGTTCACTAGCCTTCGGAGTATGGTGTTGGGCTCCAACTGGAACTTTAGAAAGGTCTCTCAAGACTCCCTGCAATATTTAGAGATTCAACACGAGTAGATAAGAAAAATGAAAATTTGGAAATATTCTTCCTTTTTTTGACCCAATAGAAGAAAATGACGTAACACAGATTCTTCAGATTCTTCAGAAATCAATCGCATAAAATAAGATAAATTGCATCTATGTCAGCAATGTGTCGCAGATCCCAGAATAAAGATCACCACATGCAACACATAATATATTGTTGTTTCTTAGTCAAACAAAGAACCCAACGAACAGCAGAAGAGAAAAGGCTAGCAAAAGAGTTCACAGTAAAGAAAATTGTTTCGGGTTCACACTCAAATAGGTAGGTATAATCAGATAGAGAATGAATTCAACCAAGCATACATGCACAAATTTGACCAACAGGCTGTAGAATAAAAGAGAGCAGTGATAATAAAATCACTGTTACAGCATGTACAGAAAAGGAATTTGTCCATTTTTCAGGGTCTCAAAGGGTGGAAACACATAAGAACTCTTGATTGGAAATGGAAAAGAGATGTAACTCCAGTTCCTTCGGAATCACTAGTCAATCCTTCAGCTTGGGTTCAATGGAGCAAGTTTTATAATCCTGAAGAAATAACTCGAACAGCATGTTTACATGCTCTCATTTCTGGATGGTTTGGTGTGAATTCACGTACAAATGCAAATTGTTATTTCTCCAGATTATGTACCTCTGATAAATTCTAGGATATGCAGTAACAAGGTTGGTCAGAAACTGTAATAATTTAGGATTTTGCTGCTACTACATAAAAAAATGTACAAAATAAATTACATAATATGATGTGGAGGGAAAAGATTCGATGAAAATGTTGATTGTGTTTTAAACTGACAAATGATAGAGTGCTCATATGGCATTATGTAAATCTTGATGTACATGTAGCAAGCCAATAATTCAAGGCCACTATAAACAACAATGAGAGAACAAATCGTCAATATTAATGTAAGCGGACCTTGTTGGCCCACTTGAGACCGCATGCATTGCACAATGTCCTCGGTCCATCTGGTCCACGTCGCATCATAGGGGTTGACTTTGAGCTTATTCCACAATGTCTACATCTGTGAAGAGGTAAAATGAAACTTAATTCTTAAAAGTCAACAAAGACAACAAAAGCTAGATTAATGTCTATACAATTCCAATAATGCTAATTTCAATCATTCAATCTTCTAATACTAGAATAATAACGAGGAAAGAAAATAAGCAGTTAATGGTTAACTAGATTCCATCAAGTAACAGAACCAGAAAAGTTCTGAAAGAATGGCACTCACAAAGTTTCATGTCCTTCTAGACCAGAACTTCCACTCCAGTCTGCAGATGATGGACCCGGTTCGTCAGAAAGTGACTTGAATGATGTAAACTGACCTTTCTTACGCTGCATCCTGACAGATTGCACAGTGTATAAGTGAAAACAAAATGAGATTTGAAACGAACAAGTTAATAAGAATTTTCTTGCTAAACATACATTTGTCAAATAGAAAGCGCGCTGGAAACTTTGAAGGTCTAAATGCACGGATACTATATTAGGAACAAGAAATTTCTTGATATTTATAATCAGGTTTTCCTTCTCACTGAAAGCTCCCTAGAGATGAATATTACCGCATGTGCAGCTTCCATACTCCGTGTTATCCATTTTATAAGCATGCAAGTCATGCAACCTGCTTAATCCCATTTCAGAATAGCCTATTCTCTGAAATTGTACATCATATAGTGAATTTTACACGTTTTAAGCATAACCATCAATATTTGAAAATCCTTCAAAGACGTCCAGTTACTCACAATCAGTTGGAAACTCAACTTCCTGATATGGAACATTGAATGATACACAGAATGAAGAGCAAGAACAACAAATTATGAGCATGACAACAGTCCCAAACCACTCCATCATCCTCCTGCCACAACAATGTTACATTCATACGAATTCGGTCGACTGTATTTAAACTCACTTCAGGTAATAGGTTAATCTATGGCAAACAAGGCAAGGGACCTCTCTTGACGGATCGGAATGCCGGGAACTAAAAAAGTGTATATTAAAAGTAAGTAAAGAAACACATATCGAACTCATTTCAACACAAAGATAGATACCTATATAAAATATATCCAAAATCTATTCTCACAAAAGTAATGTGCTGTAAGAAATATGTATGACATTTGATTCCATCAGTCCAGTGTTATTTTTCATTAGAAGTGAGTAATTTGCGGACATACCAGGCCACTGAATTACTTGCGCTCTTAAACAATATATGTTTATGCAGAGATAAAAAGTCCATATATAAATAATAGAGAAAGTAACCAGAGCAAAATCGAAACATATGCCAAATATGTCTGTCAAAAGGTGAACCAAACATCATGCTCAGTATCGATGTCGTCATGTAAGATAGAAAATTGTGTGCTGAACTAAGTGGAGCAGCAACAAAGTATCAGTCAATAATTGCCCTCTCCAAACTTTCCTATCTCTATTACCTGAGAGCAACTTCCTTGCGCACAGTATAACGAATCTTTTTATCAAAACATCGCTCTTTTCTCTTTTCCCTGAACCGGTTTAAAGAAGCAGCTCTTTGTGGCTGACTTAATCTTCCAGGATATTCGCCCAACCCCTATAGTGAAAGCAAATGCAAAAGTGAAAACAGACAAATAGTGATGCCATATGTAAAGTTTCATTAACTGAGCTGAACCAGGATATATATACCCTCTGGTTTTGAGGAGCCATCCCAGCAGTAGGAATGCCAGCGGGTACTTCATATCCACCCAATAGTAATAACACTGCCTGAACCTGCAAAATCAACAAAGAAGAATCCTTTTTTTTATCCTCACTACATTTCTTTCAACTGACAATTGCAAGAGATTGAACAGGCAGAAAAGAAGCCACAACTCACAAAATTATTCAAGTGTAAGGGCATGTTTGGCATGGCTTTTGCTTCACGTACAAGAGCTTTTGAAGGAAGTTATCTTAATTTTTGTTTGAAAACTAATTTTTAAGAGCTTTCTATTCCGGAAGTGCACATTGTACCAGCTTCCTACAAAAACTCTTCTAACTAAAAGAAGCACTTTCAAAAAATTAACTAAACGGGTCCAAATCTGTGTTTATCGTAATGTTCCTCACCATTGACCCGAGGTTTAAGCATGGTTGCATTGAATCTAAAGGATCTACATGTTAAATGAAACCAAAAATACGAAATGGGCAGAAAATTGTGTATATCAATGGAGCAACTAAGGATGTGGAAAACAAGACAGGAATTCTCTACAATGACACTGTAGAACATAGAGAAATCGAAATTTTGTATCGCTATATTAATGGTTATGTTCTAGAATATTTACTTGAATTACAACCGTAATGGATGTCAGCTCAATCCTATGTGGAAGCTTTACAAAATTATTATGAAGCTATGGGTGGGCTTGCTACTTAGATGCTTTCAGCAGTTATCCGCTCCGTACTTGGAAAGTACGGTTTCAATATTTCTCATACGTAATCCTTTGTATAGACATTGTGGCGGGCGGTTAACTTTTGGATCTCAAAAACTCCTTTTGCCTTTTCAAAAGCCATGTCAAACAAGACCTAAATCTAATTTTCAGTGCCCACAATCATGCAAACACCTACAAGCACTCCAGCAATTCTTCTAGGAACTCATAATTTAAATTATGTTTCATCTAGTACGACTACAAAATTGACCAATTTCACTCCATTTCATGACAACCAAAGAAAAGGATCAATTCTCAAATTCCACCCCATACCCATATTCTATGTGCATATCTTTGTTTGTCCTTTTTCCCTTTTCCTCCATAAACTTCGTCAAGCATGAACAATCTAGAGCGACCAAGCATAGAAAAATATGGGAACAAAAAATAAATCTTAGCATCATCTACAAAGTTAAACCAAAAGAAATTAACAAGCCAAGCTAAATTCAATTGTTGAAGACCAAACTTTTATCTTTATTACTGCTCAAAATCAAATCCATAGATTGATAACTAAAAACAAAGGTACCAGTACTTAAGATTAAATAGAACAAAAACAGACCTTCTCAGGGGAAACGGAGTCGAAAACATAGACTTCTCCCTGAAACGACAGCGTAAGCTGATCAGAGCCACCCTCCCCGCCAACCGGCGCAACCGCAGAAGTCATATCAGAGCTTCCAGCGTCATAGAGTACAACAGTGTCTACCCCATCAATGACACCACCACCACCCACAGTTTGAAGCGCGTGCGGAGAGTGAGAGTTGTTCGGACCGTCATAACGGATCTGAGATGGAGGGTTGTCAATGGATTTTCCATTAGAGCACTGAACGTCCTCGTCTTCCTCTTCGTCGATGTAAGTTGCGCCCTGATGCTCGGATTGTTGTACGTTATTGCTGCTATTCATGGTGGTATGTGGTCCGTACATGGAAGCTTGACGATTTTGTCTCTCTTCGTCACGTATTAGACCCTTTTTGAGTAAGAATCAATTTGGCCCTCAAACTTCGTATTTAATTTCAATAGAGACCACGGACTCTCTGAAACGACCAAATTGGGTCCAATTAGTGTTGGGCCTAGTATTCACTTAAAACTAGGAGAATTAATGGGTCGTACTGACCCAAATTGGCCCATTTATGCCTAGGCCTTATTCAGCCTGGTGTTAGGATCGAGCATTGTAGGATCATCCCATTTAGTCCATTAATTAATGTTAGCATTACTATATAATTTTTGGATCTTGCTGCATGTATTTTAAGAATTATATAATGAATTACATAATATCACATGTCATTATATCATTTGTCAATTTAAAACACCGTAAGTTTTTTCATCCAATCATTCTCCCTCACATCTTATTACGTAATATTTTATGTACAATTTTTGTGTACAAGTAGCAAAATTCATAATTTTTTAAAGAAGTGTGTAATGGGATGGGACATAAAGTGAAACATAAAATTTCAGAACAATTTAAATTTGTATCTGAACCTACTCTTCTTCATAGAGATAAAAGATTGTGAATCCCAGTGATTGAGTCTAGTAAACTATACTGTTCACGGCTAAATTAACTCCCATCTAAAGAATATGACATTTAGAACTGCTAATTCTATATTTAAGCAGGATTCAACCGCACAAAATTATCAAATTATATCTTTTGAAAAGATTCATGGCAGCAGAACAATGTCATGTAATGATGTTCCCATGGTTAGCATTTGGACACATGCTACCATTCCTTGAACTCTCCAAAAAATTAGCAGCAAAAAACATCTTAGTATCCTTTGTTTCCACCCCAAAAAACCTACAGAGGTTGCCTCCAATTCCGTCCAGTTTAGTCAGCCGAATAAAGCTGCTCGAGATCACAATGCCACTGGTTCCTGGTTTGCCTGAGAACTGCGAGGCAACAATTGACCTTCAAGAAGAGCGAGTGCAATATCTGAAAAAGGCCTATGACAAATTAGCCAAACCATTTGAGAAAATCTTGGAAGAAAACGCACCAGACTTGATAGTAGTTGATTTTGCACCATATTTGATCCCAGAAATTGCTGCGAAATTTGGTGTGCCTACAGCATTTTTTAGTGTATATACAGCTGCCACATTAGCTTACATAGGGCCACCTGCTGAACTGAAGTCTGGCAGTCGACGAACAAGCCCGGAACATTTTACGAGGCCACCGGAATGGATCCCTTTCCCTTCTCTTGTAGCACACCGGTCTGATTATGCACCAAAAATGATGCGTAACACGCACTTTCCTGACGCATCAGGTGTGTCCAGTGGCCAACGTATAGCCAAAATTGTGGAAGGATGCAACTTTGTCATAGTGAGAAGCTGTAAAGAGTTCGAGGGAGAATACATAAATCTCATTGAAGAACTTTATCAGAGGCCAATTCTGCCAATTGGATTTCTCCCACCTGTATCAGAAGTAAACATGAGCCACATGGCAATCGATTCAAGCTCGTCCGGTACTTTTAAATGGTTGAATGGCCAACAACCCAAATCGGTATTATTTGTAGGATTTGGGAGCGAGTATAAGATGCCTATCGAGCAAATCCATGAATTGGCTTTTGCACTCGAGCTTTCTCAACAACCCTTTTTGTGGATTCTAAGGAAGCCAGAAGGTATAGAAAGTTCAGACTTGCTGCCTCCTGGTTTTGCCAACCGTACTTTAAGCCAGGGTATTGTTACTCTTGGTTGGGTACCCCAATCTGAAATACTCGCTCATCCTGCAATTGGAGCGTGTCTCTTCCATTCTGGTTGGGGTACAATCGTGGAAGCTTTATGTTTTGGACATCCACTGATTCTTCTGCCAATGGTAGCTGACCAAGAACTTAATGCTAAGCTACTAACGGAAAAAGAAATTGGCTATGAAGTCCCAAGGAATGAAGATGGTTCTTTCAATCGGGACATGGTTGCCAAATCAGTCAGAAAAGTTATGTTGGAACCAGAGGGAGAGCCATTGAAGTTGAATGCATCACACATGAGAAATGTTTTCAACAATCAGGATCTCCACGACAGTTACATAAACATGTTCATCCAGCATCTGAAGAAATATAAAAATTCTAAAGGGCACAAGCTAGTATAAGTTGTAAGAATGAAATGTGCAGATATATATTCACCGTCATTCAGAAAGAAATAAGAGTAGAATCCAATTCCCAGTGCAATTGTAGGGGTCCTCTGTTTTTATACGTGTGTATTGTGATATTGTAATGCCCTAATATCAAGCAAGGTCAAAATTCAAGCACCCCTATCAGAAAGTTTCTTTTGATGTTTATTAGTAACACATGGATAAAAGAATTCACATTAAAAGAAAGAACAGCTCTGATACAAAGACTGCTTAATATCATATCGTGAAAACTAAAACATTGATGAAATTGCATCATGCTTCTCGAAATTCGTATCAAATATACAACAAATGAGAACAGAAGAGAAAATGCAGGAAAGATAATCTCTGGTGAATAAATGTAATGGCAATTATTTATACAGGAAAAAAAAGTACCTGGTTCTCCGCTAAATTTCAAGCAAACTACGGGGCACCATGTGTTTATACCTGTCACATACCTACGATATTAAAACTAAAGCTTATGGTGAAAACACAAGAAGATTCCAAAAAGACTACCCAACTTGGATATCAATCTCAAAGGAAAGGGTATATCTTAGAGCAAAGTTTTTCCGAACCGCGTATTTGAACATTTTTATGTGCTGACAATCATACATTCATATGTAGAGATGCTGTAAGTTCAAAAACTAATAATGGCAGTTAGCCACCTGAATCCAATGGTAATCCTTTACTGAGCAAGGCTTCACTATACAATACAAACTTGTTTGGTCATGTAAGAACTTCCATACGTTTAGAGAGAGAATACAGTACACAGCATTTATATGATCACAATTTTTTACACAATTCTATAATATACAATCTTTTCTGGGATACAAAATGCAGACAGTGGAGAGAATCTCCCATTCCAAAAAACGTAATGAAATTGAATAGAAATCTCGGAACCAATTCAACATTAGCACAGAAAAACATAGAATTACTGCCGCTTTAGACTTCATATCCAGGGTTTACTTTCTGTTGAACGTTCCCATAACTCTCTAATTCTTCAATATCATCTGGACTCCCCAGAAACAGAGGAAGTCTTTGATGTAGCTTAACTGGCTGGAGAGACAATATTCTACTTTTACCATCAGAACCTCTGCCTCCTGCTTGCTCTGCTAGGAAACTGAGTGGATTTGCTTCATAGACAAGACGAAGATGGTCCCTTGGATTCATTGCAATTCCCCCATATAGGAGGGTACGATGGAAATCAGCAACAAGGGAACATATATATCGCGCTGAATATTTCTTAGGGTGTAAGCCCTTGCCTTGTCTTATAGTATCAATATACCGCCTTAAACCTTCAGGCCAGTCAAAATACCGTGCATCATTGACAGAATAGATTTGCCCTGGCATAACGCACGGTAAATATTGATTTCAGTCAAATCAATTAGCAGTTTACTTCTATGATTAGATTGACTGAACGTTGCACATGTTTCAAATGCACTGCCATATTAGATGTTAGAAGTTAATATTAATATCTCTTACCTCGTGGAGGAATTTTAATGTTTGGGTGTGTAAGAACAAAATCTCCCGTTGAGCGGTCCAGGGTAAATGCATGTGTTCCTGACCCAAAACTGGTGCATAGTATAGTAGCTGATGAATAAAGGACATAAGCAGAAGCAACAAGCTTTTTCCCACTCTGAAGGGAATTAAGGGTTGCCTTCTCCTCCACTGGCAGATGATCTAGTTCCACAAGCCTGTTATAAATGCCAAAGATTGTTCCAGTAGGAATAGAGGCATCGATGTTTCGGGAACCATCCAGAGGATCTAAAACCACCACAAAAGGGCCATCATCTGCTAGCCAAACTGGAGCATCATCTTCTTCAGAGGCCATCACAGCAACTTTTCCAGAATTTTTCAGAGAAGATAATACAATATCATTCTGCATCACGAAAAAGTAAAAAAGGATTAAAGACCTCAAATTTATCATAACAATACTCGTGAACTTGCATTTGCCTAACTATTATAGACACAGGGCAGCAAGAAAGTGGAATTACTTTGTGAATCACGCCATGTCACAAAAACTGATCTGAATCAACATTTTAAACAAGAAACTTAAGAACATCAACTAAAAACTCAGCGCAACCAGATTTCTAATCACATATAAGAACATCAACCTCAGTACCAAAATACCGAGAATCCCAGAACATAGAACAACAAAGTTATATACATCATGAATTGAACAATCGAGAAAATAATAATTAACATTTTAAACAAGAAACTTAAGAACATCAAGTACCAAAATACCGAGAATCCCAGAACACAGAACAACAAAGTTATATACATCATGAATTGAACAATCGAGAAAATAATAATTAAGCCCACCGCAACTATGTCAAGTGGCTTCGGTTTATCTCTTTCAGCGCTGCCTACTGAAACGCTGAAACTTTTCCCAATACTGCAGTTTAAAGGCGAAGCCACAAGAGCAGAAATCCTCTTGCAAGCACACTCCAAATGACTAAACAACACCGCCAATTCATCACTCACATTTAACCCATTTTTCCCAATGTACTCCATCAGTGTACAAATCCCACTACCACTATCATCACCAGAAGCATTGACATCATAATTAGCCTTGATTCTCAAGTTGAACCCTCCAAGAAAAGATGAAGGGGAAGTCATTCTGTATGTGGGTGGAGCCCAAAGTTTGAATCTTGGCTGGGAATTCTGAAGTTTTGGCTGAAAGAGGTTGGATCTTGAAGAGCAATTCAAGATGGTGTTTAAGGTTACGATGGCTGCGTACATATCAGGCAAGCAGTTAAGAGTGGATGAGTTTGAGGAGAATCATCGGATTAGGATTTTTTTTATATATTTATTTCTTTATTTCTTTTTTATTTGAGAATTATGACAGGAAAGGATAAATCTATTGTATATTATCCCCTCTCACTTGAGCGCGGTCCTGCGTGAATAAAAAAATTCCAAAGATATGTTTCTACCCTCTGTTGTGAGTAGTAGGTAAGGAATTATGTAAAAATATTCGGTACATCTAGTATGACATGACGGGAAATGCAACTGCACAAGTATGATTTTAACTACGGGTGATTAACATGATACCCTTAATCTTTGCATGTTTAATGAATAATAATGTTAAGTATACATTCCATAGTTAAATATTGTTATATACTGCGTGGGAATTTAAAAAATGTTGGACAGAAAATTGTGTTTTCTTTAAAACTATCAAATCATGTGTCGTCACGTAACACAATTTTAAAAATGATATAAAGAAATATGTACTTGTAGCATGATTGTTTGTTGAATATTCTTTTAACATTTTATTTTGGTACAAAACTTTCTTAAATAATTCAACGAAGACAACATTTTCATACATTTTCTACATATAGTCTCATAAAATGATGAATTTAGCAATAAACAAAAAAAGAAAAGGAATTAATTGAAACCATAATCACTATTTTTCCGCTATGGAAGAAAGCAGCAGCGACTGCTGTGCAAGATGTCACCGCTGCAATTTGTAGCGGCGACAATCGTTGCTGCTGCGAAATTGCAGCACTTCGCGCTGTTGTTACGCAGTGGGAAGTGCTGTTGCAGCGACAAAACGTCGTCATTATATGATAGCGGCGACGATCCGCAGCACGTTGTCGTGGTGTCGCGCTGCCCTGACCAAGTTTAGTGTTAGGGTTTTTTTCACAAATCAGTTTCGAATTGGGTTTGATGGAAAAGGGGGGCCCCTTGATGCAATTTGTAAAATTGCAGGTCCATACGTGTAATTATGATAAAAGGGATCAATTTACAATTTTTAAATAAAGGGCATGTCGTGCAATTAAGTTAATAGGGGGCATGTTTCGCAATGTATGAAATTGGGAGGCTCTGTTTGTAATTTTAAACGAGGGGCCAATTTGCAATTTTCGAAAAGAGTTTTGAATTTAAATTTTAAAATGGTTTTAAATTAGATTTTCAAATGGGGTTTGACCAAAATTTGAATTTTGACCAGAAATTTCAAATTGACTCGTTTAAAATTATATTTAACACTGACAACTTTTATTTTTTCATTAAAATTGAATTTTAACTTAAATATTAAACTTTAACCATAAATTAAATTTTATTTTATTTAGGAGTTTTATTCTAAATTAAAATATGAATTCGATTATAATTAGAGTTGGACTCTAATTTGACATTTAATTGAAATTTGATTTTAATTAAATTGTCTCACCCTATTTTCTTGGAATTAGAATTGGACTATAATTTGTTATTTAATTAAAATTGGATTTAATTAAATAAGTTTGCCCTAAATTTTGAAATTAGAGTTGGATTCTAATTTGATATTTGATTAGAATTTGATTATAATTAAATTGTCTCGCTTAAAAACTTTGAAATTAGAATTGAACTCTAATTTAGTATTTAATTAAATAAATTCGTCTTATAATTGTGGAATTAGACTATTAGTTGTGGACTTTAATTCAGTATTTAATTAAATAAACCCGCTAAATTAAATTAATTGATTAATTTGATTAATTAATTATTTAATTGTTCCGATCCATTTATTTAAATTAGTTTAGACGACCTTAATTGTTAGAAACCTAAAACTTGTTTGCATATAATATTAGATATTATATATAGGAAAGTATTTATGTGATGAATGTTTTATTAGTGGATGATTATGAACTCGACCGTATGGATGTGTTGAATGATTAGGTTTATTGTTGTTTTATGGAAGTTGTAATGTACGTTGAAAATAGGTAAATGTTGCTGCATTGCTTGTAGGAGCTACTTTTTACCTTTGCATGTAGGCTTAATATTAGAATTAGAGAAGTGTTATTTTTTATTACCATTACCAAGAGTATTAAATAAATTTCATGTTTGAACATTAATTATTTTAATGTTAAGAACAATTAATGTTTATTTTTATTTTGATAAGATTTTAATGATTATGGTAAATTATAAATGACATTTATATTCTAAATATTGAGTATTCTATAATGAGTATATGATAATTTGAATAACACATATATCTGGCATTGCAGATTTGGTCATATAAATAAGAATGCAATTCCAAACTTACATGGAGATGTATATTTAGGTCAAATGATTTCAAATCATTTGACAAATGCAAATCATGTCTGTTAAGTACGGTGACTAAATCTCCTTTTACTTGAAAAGGAGAAAGATCTGCACAATTATTGGGTCTAATATATAGTGACGTATGCAGATCCATATCAATTAATGCTAAATGAAATCTCTCTTATCTCATCACAGTTATTGGGTCTAAGCTTGATGGCTTCCAGGGGTAAGAAATTCTCGACTATGTCTTTTGTATAGCGTCCGCTTCTGATTTGCCTCGTAGTCTTCTGATTTTGATGTTTGCTTACAGAAAATTTTGACAAGAGGAAACTCCCCACCCCCGATATGGAAACTATCTTGGCCGCCACTTCAACCTCTGGCAGGAGGGGGGTGAAAGGCACGTCTACTGAGGGGAGGCGAATTAAGAAGAAAATTGAGGGGGTCAACAAGGAAGCTGTACCCCAACATGAGGGTGGGCCTCCTCCAGCAGATAAAGGAAAAAGGCCTTTCGCGGAGGAGCCTAAGAGAAAGGTTAGGATATCCACCACCGGGGTGGGTAGTTCCTCCGAAGCCTTACCGCCCTGATCCGGGGTTCCCGCAGGCGAGAAATTGTTGGTGACCTCCATTGCCGCTGCTAGTAGGGGGGAAAAAGCGTCCTATCGCTGGGGAGCCTCTGAGGCAGGAGTCTGCCAAGAAGAACAAAACCTCAAGCGGTTCTGCTAACTCCACTAAAGGTCCCATGGCCAAAGCAGTCCACTGAACTTGACCTCAGGCCATCGTTCTACTGCCTCTCGAAGTCCAGACTGCCTCGACAACTTTCCATACTTTCTAGACTGAAAAGTGGCACAACTTTGTCGAAACCAGATATGTCGTGGACGTTGTCGCCACCATGGTTGCCCAAGCGACAAGGGCATTTGGCATGGCCATGGAAACAGAGGCCATTTTCAAGACACTTCAGAGGAAAAATAAAGAGTTTGTGGCCAAAGCCTCACAAGCGGAGAAATCAGCTGTTAAGGTCATGGCTGAGGCTGAAGCTTTTAAGAAGAAGGAGGCCAAAGGGTCTGTCAAAATGGCTTCGATTTTGGTGGAGAATGAATCTCTGAAGAAGGAGGTTCATGAGTCACAGAGTGAGGTGGCTGCCTTGGCAAAGCGGGTGGAGACTTCCGATGCTCATAAAAAACTTTGCCGCCGAAGCTCTTGAGAAAGCTAGCCAAGAGAATGTGGATGAGGCGGAAAGTGGAGGAGCTGACCTCCCTAGTAACCGGCCTTACTGAAGAGGTAGGAACTATTCACAGTGAAGCTGAGCTTGCCAATAAAAATGCTAAGCAGAACTTCCTAGCCAACTTCCATCTCACTAACCATTACCAGCGGTTTGGCGCCTTCTGGGGAAGGTATGCGTATAACGAGGTAATAGAATGGCGGAGGTGCACAAGCAAGGGGTTCAGACATCCGACCTGAAGGCTGAGTTCTTGGATGAGGAAGAAGGAGAGCCTCGGACCCCAGCGGAGGCAGAAGTTGTTGAAGAGGCTAATCGTGCCGAAGCTGGGGCTATAGTGCCCTTTGAACCTTCCTAGTCCCCCTTCGTTAGTTCATTTTATGTAAACCTATTTTTATGTAAATCTATTTTTATTAATGGAATTCAATGTTGGCATCATATAGTCTTGATATGAATGTTTAACTTTTGTACATATTTTGCTTGTACCGATTCACATCTTTTAAACGATTAACAACCTTTAACGTCATCACCTCCGATCTGGATTTACCAAGATAAATGCCATTCAACTTAGTCGTTGGATTATAAAGATAAATGTCGTTTAACTTAGTCGTGCAGACGTTACCTATTTGTTTGTCAGGTCCCTCTAGGTCTACGTGAAATCCCAACATTAATGAATTATTTTTCTGAAGTGATAATGAGCAGTACTACTTTTTCTTTGAAGAGGACATTTATAGAAAAATGTTGATGTAGGGTTGAGCTTCTTTAGGAACCTCATCTAGTCACTTGACGAGCTTCGGCTATATACTCCAGCTAGCCTTTTTGGGAAAGCTCTGTTAGTTACTCGTTAAGCACCTCAGCTAGGCACTCGATGAGCCTCGATTTTGTTTGATTTCACGTGGGCCTAATAGTCCCCCAATTTGATGGACAAATATTTATGTTGTGCATGGAATTTTGAGAAGACGACTTGGAGTTTGTTGGCTCAGGTGTGTGATTTGATGATTTCGTGTGTTTCCCAAGTGACGACTGTATTGAATCAATTCCCAATACATATACAACCGTATTGACTTAAATGCAATAATAATAATAGCTAATTATTTGCTCACGTGACCTCTAGTATTCCTGCGCATGCTAAAATCCTGTCGTGAGAAATACGCGCTGAAATCGTTCGGATTCTGCGGCCCAGATTACATAAAAATTTGGACGTTTCTGATCATTACGATTTCAATCAACGGTTGTGACTCACTTTGTTTTCTTATATAAAGCCATAAATCTCGTCATTTTGACCTATATGTTCGTTACGGTTCTTTGTTGTTTTTCTTGAGGGTTTTCGAGTATTCTCATTTCATTCGTAGTCTGATTAAGGAAATATTTCGCAAAGTTTTGAACAAATGGCACCCAAAAAGGAGTATCCCAAACCTGATATGGCCACCATTCTTAACGGCACTTCCTAGAGATCTTCGTCAGGGACCTAGCAAAGGGCCGAATGACTTGTCAGGGGCTCATCCGCAGAGGATGCGGATAGGGATGCCTCTCCAGACAATCGGCTTATTACTGACAAGGGCAAGGGGATTGATGAAGGACTTTCGAGGAAGAGGAAGTTATCTGGTGTTGGTGGGAGTTCTAATAGCTTCGGAATGGTTGTGTCCTACGAGGAGCGTGCAGCTCCTAGTCAGCCCAAATTGTTGCAAGCTTCAATTAACACTGCAGTCAAAGAACAACGTCGGGAGTTTAGTGATGACACTGAGGATACCACCTCGACCAACACAGAGGCCCTTCAGAAGGTATTGGAGAGGACCCCAAGAAAGTTCGAGAACTTTCTAGGGGGTCGCGATAGCAAAATTGCTTCCATTATGATAGATATGCTGCATACTGAAGTCCGAAGCGCTACCGAGGCTTTCAACAAATTTTTGATTGAGAAGTGGCAAGACTACGTGGTCACCTGTGATGCGGTGGACCTTACCTCCGCTTTGGTGAGCCAGAGTGCCAGGGCCTTTAGGATAGCCTTGGAATGTCAGGAAGTTTTAGTTGACATCCAGCAAAGGAACAAAGCCTCGTATGAGAAGGCGAATGTTTCTGAGGCTATTCTAAAGGAAGTTAGGGTAGAAGTTGATGAGTTGAGGACCCAGAAAGCTGAAGATGAAGCAAAATTAACCTCTACCCTAGCTCAAATTGAAACTATGAAGCAGGAGGTCTACGTGTCACAATGTAACGTGGCTTTGCTGACTAAGAAAGTTGAGAACTCTAACAACCATCAGAGGCTCACCGCTGAGGCTCTGGAGAAAGCAAATGCTTTAAGCATCTCCGAGGCTGAGCTAAAAAGGGTTAGAGTGGATTAAGTGAAGTTATCCTCTACTTTGATCGAGATCGAGGCCGTAAAACAATAACTTCATAAATCACAGTGTGAAGTGACCTCATTGAACAAGAGGTAGGAGGTTTCTGACAACTATTAGAGGCTCGTTGATGAAGCTCTGGAGGAGACACAGATTCAGTTAACCGCTAGCAGGAATGCTAGGGATTTCATGGAAAAACAAGTAAAGTGGTATGTTGAAGAGTGTCGTAAGTATGAGCGGGATGTTGTTGAGGCAGACGACATAACCATGTGGACTTATGTTGCCGACTTCCATAATACCGAATAATATCAACGCCTCGGCTCATTCTGGAGGAAATATGCTTATAATGAAGTGGTGAGTAGGGTGGAAGAGTTGTTCCCCAACCTCGACACTTTAAAGTTAAAGGCAGAGTTCATTGAAGAAGAGGTTCTTCAGTCTTCCTAGGAGGATTGTGTGGAAGTGGTGCCGGCAGAGGCTCATTTGGAGGAGATGGCCTCGACTCCCGCTGTTGCCGACCCAGCATCTCCCAAAGGATATGCTAGATTTTACCATTTGTAAAGCCTTCCGGCCTTCCGTTGTATTCTTTATTTTTAATGAATAAAAGCTTTGTTTTTCCATCACATTCTTTAATTTATCATTCATATTTGGGAAGTGAGTTTTAAATGAAGTGGAGTTAATTGGATGTTGCCGTAAAAAGCCCTAATTGAGGGCCGTCTTTTGGCGAATCAATTTTTTAATTGGCTGAATTATTTGAACATGATTGAATAATCCAAACCTAGGTTGAGTTGATAAGAGTGGATGTTATGTTCAAGCCCATTCATTAGGGATGAATAAAACTACAACTGGCCGAACTCCGTCCTTGACGTTTGAGTCTCGTCCAATAAAGGCATTTGAGGTCAGCTTCCAAATTCATGCGAGGAGATCCTTTCTGAGAGATGGCACCCTCTCTTCCGAGGTACCTATGGTTCCTTGTATGGTGGATGGTTCAATCATATAAGGGCTTCTTTCTTGACGCTTAAGCTTCGTCCAAGGAAGGTGTTTGAGGTCAGCCTCGGAGTTCATGCGAGGGGATCATTTCCGGGGAATGCCGCCCTCTCTTCCGAGGTACCTATGCTTCCTTGCATGGTGGATGGTTCAGTCATGCAAGGGCTTCTTCGTTTGATGTTTAGGTACATACATCTAATAATAAAAAAAGGTTTTATTTATTTACAAGAGCTGGAGAAACCCTTCAAGTGCAACTTCCATTCATTGGTAGTACATTCGCAGATGTTCAACATTCCAGGAGTGAGGCTGGACTTTTTTATCCATCTCTGCAATCCAGTAAGTCCCTGGTCGAGCTTCTTTTCTATGCGGTAGGGCCCTTCCCATTTGGGTCCCAAAGTGCCCGTTCCTACTTTGGAAGATAAGAAAACTCTTCGGAGTACTAAGTCCCCTATCCCAAATGATTTCTTTTTTACTTTGGCATTGAAGTATCTAGTCATCTTCCGTTGATACATAGCCATTTTGACTTGGGAATCATCCCTTCTTTCTTCAAATAGGTCAAGACCACATCTCCTCATCTCATCGTTGTCTACTTCATTGAAGTGCATTCGTCTGTGAGATGGAAGACCTACTTCGACATAGCTCATAGCTTCGGACCCGTATGTCATGGAAAATGAGGTTTCTCTGGTGGCAGCATGGCTTGTAGTCCTAATTGCCCACAAGACTTGAGGAAACTCGTCCACTCAGGCCCCTTTTGAGGTATTGAGCTTCCTTTTCAGGGTATATTTAATTGTTTTGTTCACAGATTCGACTTGTCCGTTCGCTTGAGGGTGGTGTGGGGAGGAAAAGTATTTTTTAATGCCTAATTCCTCACACATCTCCCTAACTTTCCTATTATCAAATTGCCTGCCATTGTTTGAGATGACTGAATGGGGGACTCCAAACCTGCAGATGAGATTTTTCCAAAGGAACTTCGAGGTATTGGCTTCGGTTATTTTAGCAAGTGGCTCGACTTCCACTCATTTAGTGAAATAATCTATAGCGACGATGGCATAGCTGGCACTTCTCCTTCCCTTAGGTAGAGGTCCGATTAAATCAACCCCCCCCCCCCCCCCCCCCATTTTGCAAATGGCCAAGGACTGAAAAACACATTCAATTCTTGGGAGGGTTGTCTTTGGACGATGGCGAATCGCTAGCATTTGTCACATTTCCGGACAAACTGTTGCTCATCTTTCTTCAAGGTGGGCCAGTAGTATCCTTGTCTTAGTACATTTTGTGCTAATGACCATCTTCCAGCGTGATTGCCACATACGCCCTCATGAATTTCTCTGAGTACATATTCCGCTTGCTCCCCTCCAATGCATCTCAACAGGGATAATGAAAACCCACGTTTATATAGTATGTCGTTTTGAAGAATGAAATGGGTATCCCTTCTTCTGTTTTTTGGCTTCTTCTTTCTGTGAGGGTAAGGTCTGAACCTTTAAATAGGAAATGATGGGTTTCATCCAGAGATGAGTATCTTCCACCCACATTATTTTTTCGCCCACTTCGATTGAGGGACTGGACAGGTGTTCCACCAGGACGACATTGAAGAGTTCGGAATCTTTGCTACTTGCCAACTTGGCCAGTGCATCAGCATGAGTGTTGTCACCTCTTGGGATTTGTATCAACTGGAATCTCTCGAAGGAAGGGATGAGATTCATAACTAATTTCAAATAGGCTGCCATAGTTTTGTCCCTTACAGAAAAGTTCCCGTGAACCTGGCTAACTATCAGCTGGGAATCACTGCTAACTACGAGCCTCTTGACTTGCAGTTTCGTAGCCAGATGAAGTCCGGCAAGAAGGGCTTCATATTTCGCGGCATTGTTAGTGGCCTTGAAGCCGAATCCTACGGTGCAAGTTAGGTTGTGGCCTTCTGGACTAACCAGAACAACTCCCACCCCCGATCTTGTGTCCCCGGAAGATCCGTTGACTGAGAGTTTCCAGCTCTGAGGTTCGGAGGGCTCCATTTCTTCTTCAATAATTGGTACAGGGGTGAATTCTGCCACAAAGTCAGCCAGGGCTTGCCCTTTGATGGCCACCCTAGGCTTATAAGTGATGTCGAATTCCCTGAGCTCAACAGCCCATTTAAGCAACCTTCCGAAGGCGTCGGGCTTTTGAAGCACCTGTCTGAGAGGATAATTGGTCAGAACATGGATGCTATGAGCTTGAAAATACGGTCGTAACCTCCTTGACGCTGTAACTAACGCAAGAGCTAATTTTTCCATGTCAGGATATCGCGTCTCTGCTGCCACTAATGCCTTACTAACATAGTATACTAGCAGCTGATCGTTGTTTTCTTCCCTCATCAAAACTGAGCTCAGAGCCCCTGAGGTTACTGCTAAGTACATGTGCAGTATCTCGTTGTTCTTTGGTTTGGAGAGGAGTGGTGCCTGACCCAAGTGCTTTTTCAGCCCCTGCAGAGCCATCTCACATTCTTCTATCCATTGGAACTTGTTTCCTCCCTTGAGAATTTTGAAAAATGGTAGACACTTGTCTGTTGCTTTAGAGATGAAACGGTTCAGGGCTGCAACACGTCCATTGAGGCTCTGAACCTCATTTGGCTTCTGAGGTGACCTCATTTCAATCAATGCTCTGACCATTTCAGGGTTCACCTCAATACCTCTTCGATTGACAATGTACCCAAGGAATTTGCCCGATGATACCCCAAATGCGTACTTCAAGGGATTGAGTTTCATCCAGTACCTTCGCAGGATGTGGAACGCCTTGCTGAGGTGAGTAATGTGATCCGTTGCTTCCAAACTTTTTACCAGCATATCATCTACGTATACCTCCATCGTTTTACCAATGAGATCTGCAAACATTCTATTAACCAACCTCTGATACGTAGCTCCGGCATTTTTTAGCCCAAAGGGCATCGCTTTGTAACAGTAGAGTCATTTGTCCGTGATGAAGGATGTGTGTTCTTCATCTGGTGGAAACATTGGAATTTGATTGTACCCAGAGTAGGCATCCATGAAGCTAATGAGTTTATGTCCAGCAGTTGAGTCAACCAGCTGGTATATTCTGGGAAGCGAGAAGTTGTGGGACATGCTTGGTTTAAGTTCGAAAAGTCAATGCAGACCTTCCATTTTTCGTTGTGCTTCTTCACCAAAACTGGGTTGGACACCCATTTCGGATACACAGATTCTCTGATGAAACCACCATCTATCAATTTTTCCACTTCGTCCCTAAGGGCCTCGTATCTTTCCTCGGGTGTAACGAGCCTCGTTGTTTTGCTTGGTTTTTATCATCTTGGGCTGGAGAGACGTCGCATAGACCAGCACTTCGGCGTTTGGGAAAGCCTCGGACAACCGCATTTTAGCTGTTGACTTTGGCTCTATTGCCACTTTAACTACGAGGGATCTATGACTTCTTATGTGGATAAATTGATCACATGTCGTCTACGTGGAACATCGATTTATGGGCTTCATTTTCGGGGGGTAACAATATCCTAAGTCCAATCAACTTTAGATATCAACTTTTGATGATTTGTTAATTATAAGGAGTTGTGATTATGAGATACAAATTACATATGACTGGATTTTAAATCATCCGTGGTCGAATGTAATAACGAGATACAGATATCGTTATTATGGATAGACGTCACGTGAGGCATTTCTTACTTGTGAAGTAAGTAGATGATCTCACAAGGTAAAGTGTGGTAACATTTGAATGAACATGTTGATGTTTTGTTATAGAACAAATTATTGGAGACCCGCTGTGAGATTTCATATGGATAACTATTTGAGTGTCAGTGGTTAATTTCTAACGTTCAATAGTAGAATTGGTCATTTGATTTGATATCATAGTCTTATATGAGGACAGTCATACTTTGGTGATATTGGATGTTGCTCTGTCAATGGTCGATAATACAGCATCGTTCAGGTATATCAAAAATCATTGAATGTTGTGAATAATCAATAGATGATTCGTCACTCTTAAATAGTAAGATATTATAATCTACATTTCATCCAGTTAAGTTGATAACGTAATCCTTGGCAATGTGTACTATAAGTCGAAAATGAGTTTTCGACTTATATTGACTTAATAGTGGAATGAAAGATATGATCAATAATTGAGATTAACACATATCCATATCTCATAATTGATCGGATCATATTGACGAAGGGATTATAGTTTCATGGTAAACGAATAAGTTTGGTTTTGTCATACCACGTGACATTTTCGATCACATGTATTGCCTTGATATGTTTCTAGATGTCAATCTAGGACAATGAAGGTGAATTAGTGATAAATTAAAATGAGTATTTTAATTTATCGATTTTGATTAGATCAAAATAATAATTTACGTCGTTAGGTATCGTGATCGGGAACCTGTTGAGTAGCACACAAAAGGAGAACCAAAAGAATGAGATTCGCCAATTAATTAATTACTCCACAAGAGTTGGACAATTAATTAATTGAGTTGCTTGTTAATATGTCCGAATTAATTAATTGAATTAATTAATTCATGGACCGAATTTAATTAATTTGTAATTAAATATTAGACCGGGCTAAGTTTAAAAGACAAGTCAAGCGTACTTGGACTTATATTAATAAGCCATTAGGGTTTTAGGGAAAAAAAAACAGAACATAATTCATATTCTTGGTAGCACAAGAAAAATAAACTCTAATTCTCTCATTCTTGTTCCCTGTGTAGATTTTCTCTGAAGGCTAGACGATTGAACAACTGTGGATTACAGTTCGTGGTTGTGTTCGAGAATATGTAAAAGATTTTACAGAATTCATCAAATGTATATTATTCTAAACACAATTTCTCTTTAAACACAAAATAGATCCTTGACGAAAATTGAAAAATTATTTATTTTTCATTGTGCATATTAAGTAAATTCTCAACACCCTGCTCGGGTTAATACCCTCAATGGTCACTGAACTTTGTCGAAAGTTCCCTAGGGGTCACTGAACTCCAAAAATCCCATAATCAGTCACTCAACTTTGCCAATTGGTCTCCCATCCATCATTGACCTGACTCCGTTAGTAAAATTTGATAATTTTGTTCCACATGTCTAACAGAAGAGGTGGCGTGGCTCGTTTTGGCACAAATTCATTGCCAAGTCAGTTTGTTGTTGCTGAGGTGGAAAAAACTGTTAAGTTGCAAAGAGAGAAAACACGTTTTTAAAGAGGGGAAAAATGATCATTTAAACATTACAAACCTTTATTTTTCCCCAATTTCAATTTCTCAAACCACTTCTTCTCGTCACCGGTGAGCAGTGTCTCTAAGCCGGAAACCTACCTATCTAAACACTGAAGATCTTAGCTGGAAAATCGCGAGCCATGAAACTCCAAAGCTACTTGTTCTGGATGATTTCGCGACCCATTTATGTGGGCGAGTTTGCGACCATGGCTAGAGTTGAGCATGAATCTACTGGTATTTTTTTTCGATTTTGCCGTGCGTGTGCTTCCTTTTTATTCCAACTTCCACTCTCTTTCTGTCTGCGTGTCTTTGTGTATGTATATATAACCTTACAGCTGTCAAATTCATCCTTCCGCTGCTGCCATTTCTGTGCGCTTATGTATATATATATTGTTTCCTTTTCATCCTAACCCTGTTGTGTGTGTCTGTAGTCAATGGATATGTGGATTTATGTACTTGTTTTTATGATTACAGAACTTGTTTTTATGATTACAGATGTTCTAGTTGACATACAAATAGACGAAGACCCCGACTTCAATGACTCGGACTATGATGTATATGATGATGATGATGATTGCCTATTTGATCGTAACGTGACCGAAGGCATCGAAATAGGTATGCATATTGTGGAACAAGAAGGCCAAGAATTAGATAGTTCGTCGAATGCATCGTCAGAGGAGCTAAACTTCTTAAGTGGTTCGGATTCAAGGGAAAATAGTGGTAGACTCAATTTTCCTGAATATTATGTTGGTAGTGAAAAGAGGAATCCTCAATTTGAGGTTGGGTTATTGTTTGCGACGTTTGAGGAATTAAAATCTGTGGTGAGGGATTAAGCGGTATTCAATTAAGTTGAACCAGTTTTCAAATGCAACAAGAAAAATAGATTGCATTGTGTTTGTAAGGATGGTTGTCCATGGAATTTGTGTGCTTCGAATGTACAAAGTCGAGAAACAGTCCAGATTAAAACATACGACCCTAGGCACACTTGCTTTAAGGCACGTATGAATAAGTACGTAACCTATAAATGGTTGGCCAATTACTATTTGGATAACTTCAGATCCGATCCTGATTGGAAGACAAAAAATATGAGAGCTACAATTAGAAAAGATTTGGGAGTGCACATTATTAAAAGCGTGGCTTGGAATGCTAGAAAATACCCCAAAGTATTAGTAGAGGGGAGTGATGATGAACAGTTTGCGATGTTAGGGTGCTATGTTGCGGAATTGAGGAGAACAAACTCAGGTTCAACTGTGTCTATATCTCAAGTAGATAGTGTGTTCAGAGGTATTTATGTCTGCATAGAGGCTTGTAAGAGGGGTTTTCTGCAAGGATGTAGAAGCTTTGTCTGTGTTGACGGTTGTTTTCTGAAAGGAAAATATGGTGGTCAACTGCTAGCAGCAGTTGGTGTAGATGCGAATGACTGTATATACCCGATTGCATATGCGATTGTAGAGAAAGAGAGAACATTAGTTCGTGGAGGGGGTTTTTGATGATGTTGTCTGAAGATCTTGCTATGGAGAATTGGCCATCTGTGACCTTCATGAGCGATTGACAAAAGGGATTGATTAATGTTGTTGCTGAATTAGTTCCAGAAGCTGAAAATAGATTTTGTGTCAGACATATGTATCAAAACTTCTTCAGGAGTGACTTTAAGGTTAAGGAATTGAAAGATTATTTGTGGGGTGCTGCAAAATCTAATCACTTGGCATCTTTAAAATACTGGATGGCTAAGATTGAAAGTGCCAACAAGGAGGCACATGGATGGTTGATGAAGAAGTCACCAAACGAATGGAGTAGGTCTCATTTTTCAGATTAGTCGAAGTGTGAAATGCTCTTTAATAACCTCTGTGAATGCTTCAACAACTTCATTTTGGAAGAAAGAGATAAATCATTGATAGATATGTTGGTAGGCATTCAGATGAAACTCATGCATAGAATTCAGGTGAAGCGGGACAAGTTAAGAAATTACAACAAATCCATATGTCCCAAAATACAAAAGAAGTTGCAGAAGTGCTCTGATGCAGCTCATGAGTGTATCTTGAGATGCAATGGGATACACCAATATCAAGTTGAGTGTTCGTATGGAGAATTTGTTGTGGACATGGACAATAGAACATGTGCTTGTAGAAGATGACAGATTTCTGGCGTTCCATGTCCTCATGCCATTGCTTGCATTTTGGATATAGGTAACGAGATAAAAGACTACGTCTCTGACTGGTATAAGGTTGTGACCTACATGAGCACGTACAAGAATGTCATATATCCCATCAATGGGAAGGTGTTATGGCCTGAATGTCCACATCCCCTCGTATTGCCTCCCCTTTGATATATTGCTTCAGTAGGAAGAAAAAAAAAGAGAAGAAAAGGACTTGAGGAAGATGGACAATCCCAGTCACAGACACATTCACAATCACAAGTAGGAAAAAAAGGTGTTGTGTACATAACATGTTCTGCTTGTAAGGAAAATGGACATAACAAAAGGCACCATAAAAGTTGAGAGTGGCTAAATGGAGATTAGAAGCTGCCAAATCACTTGCAGTGATGAAAATGTGGATATCTTGTGTTTTTGTATTTTGTTTAGAAGCTGGAAAAGCACTTACAAGGATAAAAATGTGGATGTCTTTTGTTTGGGATGAAAACTTGGATATCTTTTGTTTTTTTTTTTGTTCAGAAGCTGCCAAAGTACCTGCAGGGATGAAAATATGGATATCTTTTGTTTTGTATTTTGTTTAGAAGCAGCCAAAGCTATCTCGGAGTTTGTTTTGTTCTATTATGTACTCGTGTATTTATGTGGAATCAAGATTAGGTCTTTGAAATTTCAGTTGTTTTTAATCAAGTAGTTTGTTCAGAATTTTATTTGTTTTTACATAATCTCATTTGGATATCAAATGTATCATGGAATTGTGAACTCTTAATTTTTATTTTGGTGAGTGGAAAAAGGCAATGGAAATCAATTTTCTCTGGTTCTACATTCAGTCAGGGTTAATACCCTCAATGGTCACTAAACTTTGTCGAAAATTCCCCAGGGGTTACTAAACTTCAAAAATCTCATAATCAGTCACTCAACTTTGCCAATTGGTCTCCCAACGTGCCACAAGGTGCCACGTCACCTCTTTTGTTAGACATGTAGACAAAATCATCAGATTTTCCTAACGGAGTCAGGTCGGTGATGGATGGGAGACCAATTGGCAAAGTTGAGTGTCTGATTAGGGGATTTTTAAAGTTCAGTGACCCACGGAAAACTTTCGACAAAGTTCAGTGACCATTGAGGGTATTAACCCCACCATGTTCATATCCTATTTCCCGCGTCTCTCTTGAAAGAAGCAAAATGGGACTTTTAGTTACTTTAGTGCTTGCAATGGTGGTAAGTTGTTGTCAAGGAGAGCACGAAGACAAAGAAATTTCAATTCCGCCATGAAGCTTCGACCTTGATCTTTAGGCGGAGCCAGAATCTCACCTGCCTCAAGCTTTATGGTGGCAGGGAGATTTAAAAAATTTATTTATTTTAATTATTTTAATTGAGACTTGTTTGCACTTAATGAAAAAAAAAATGGGATTATGGCTCCAATTAATTAATTCATTAATTTGGAGAGAGAGGATAAACTCGTCATTTTATAAGACTTTTAAGTGAAAATATATATAAAAATGTTATATTATGCCCAAATTGGTTGATTCAAGGATTTTGCATCCAAATGAAAGATTACGAGGTATTTCACACAATATGTAAACGTTGTTTCAATTACTCTTGCTGAATTAATTAAAAATTTGTATAAAATATTGAGCTTTTTCATGGTTTGTTACAAACTTAAAAGGCTAAGGGCGTGTTCGGTCGTACTTAAAATCCAATTAAAATTGAAAATATAGTCGTTATTGGGTCTCATTCGTCTAATAAAAGTCAACAATAACGGCTAATTTTTCAATTTTAATCTCTACCGAACATGCTCTAAATTTCACTCTGAAGTCCTCCAAGTGAATTGTCCAAATAGTCACTGAACTTTACGTCATGCTTTCAAGTGGCCACTGAATTTTAAAAATCGCTCAAGTCATCACTGAACTTTACAAAAAGTTTCCACGAGATCACCGAACTTTAAAAATCACCTCATTCATTACTGAACTTTGCAACCTTTTGCAAAGTTCGGTGATGACTTTGGTGATTTTAAAAGTTCAATGACCTTTTGGAAGCATGGCGTAAAGTTCAGTAACTATTTGGACAATTCACTCGAAGTCCTCCCCATGGAATTAGATCTTCATCTCTCCACGGAATTAGTAAACCCAAGTCACTAGTTATTACCACTTCAATTAGATCTTGTTCTATGCAAATAACTAATTTAAGTACTTGAAAATAATAGAAATAAAAAATAAAATACTAAAGCCCTTGTTCGGTTGGGATCGAAATTAGATTTTTAGCATATTTTAATAAATGTTGATGAAATATGTGATTAAAAATTTGTGGATCCTATGAAATGTATGATCAAAATTAATTGTTGGCTTTGATTTAAATTAAAATATTGATTTTAATCAATACCAAACCTGGACTAAATAAAATAGGCTGCCTAATTGTATCAGTAGATAAACACGGAAGTGAGGAGAAAATTCAAACCCATTGATGTGATGCCACCCAGGTTTCAAGAATCTCTCTCAATTATAGGGGTTTTAAAAGATAAGATCAAGAAAATAATGACAATTTTTTAGTCAAACTTTAGTTGCCCTAAGGGACAACACGAAAGATATTTCACAATGATGCTATCCATTGATTGACGATATCGACGTGTCAAAAAATTGTTGGTTGAAAAAAACGACAGCTTTTCAAACGGTCTAATGACAACAATAATGTTGACAATTAACATTATTCACCAAGCATGGTTCGTCGTTTTATGTTTAGCGACTCAACTCCCGAAAGATAGAAGGTTTTAATGGTACATCAGATTGAGATTTTTCTCAAACAAGTCGTCTCAATTATGATGCAACTTTTTTCACGAGGAAGTCATATCAGCAAAAATCAGTCATATATAATTGGGATATGATCGGTTTCAATTATTAAGGATGCTTAGCATATCTAGTCTATATATATATATATGTGGATGCCTTGAGGTTCAGATGATACATCTGAGACTTCTTAAAGGGGGAAAATTAGAATAAGATGGGACTACAGACAGTTGACATATTGAAAACTGAAATTCCCTTGGATGAGGAATCAGTGGTTATACCTGAAGATGCTAAGGCTGGTTTAGTTCTTGTGGACATCATCAATGGCTTCTGCACTGTTGGAGCTGGCAATCTGGTAATTGTTCTACTTCTTTCTTCCATCTTCTTCTCTTTCTTTAATTTTGATCCTTTGATATCGAGATTCTTAAGAACATCCACTTGTTGGGAGTCCATGTCCGGTGATCTTGGACTTCTGAAAAGGAATAGTCTACTACATGTAATAGTTTGTTAGAATATCAAAGATTTCATTCATTACAATCAAAATTTGCATGTAAAACTTGGATCGCTTGTGGTTATAAATGTTCAGGCCCCGACAGAACCAAACAGGCAGATCAGTGAGATGATTGAGGAATCGGCAAAACTGGCTGAATTATTCTGTGACAACGAATGGCCTGTGCTAGCCTTCCTCGATTCGCATCACCCTGGGAAACTGGAGCACCCTTATCCTCCACACTGTATTACTGGAACTGATGAATCAAATTTGGTTCCTGGTACTAAACTCCTATTTCTTTGTGCATTAATTTGTCAACAGTCTATGCTCAAGCATAGAATTTCCCATTCTTGTCAGTTGAATTCATGAATATAAGGTGTAATCTGCAGCTCTAAGGTGGATAGAGACGAAACCAAACGTGACAATCAGGCGTAAAGATTGCTACGATGGCTTCATTGGTTCAATTCAGGAAGATGGTTCTAATACTTTTGTCGATTGGGTGAAAAACAACAAGATTCAAGTTGTGAGTAGTACTCTATTTTCTATCATTCTTCGAATAGAAATGAATATTATTTATGCTACGTTATAATGTATAGACACTTTGGTTGAAGAAATTAAGGAGGGTGAATTAGCCACGGTACTGACTGGATAAAATTTGTCAAGTTACTGGTGGTAGGGATCTGCACAGACATCTGTGTGCTGGATTTTGTATGCTCCACATTATCAGCTAAGAACCGGGGTTTCCTGGAGCCTCTGGAGGATGTGGTAGTGTATTCTTCGGGATGCGCCACTTTTGATTTTCCGGTTTCACTGGCAAGAAACACCAAAGAACATTTGCCTCATCCCCAGGTTTATAACTACACATAGTTCTCATTTTCCATCATTTTTTCTCATATTTAACTTTAGCAGAACCAACCAAAGTGATGGAAAAGAAGTCATTTAGCCGATCCCAAATTTATTTGAGAAAAACACGTTGTGGTGCAGGAGGGTTGAACTCTCTTGCATCTGCTATTAAGTTCTGAGTAATTCATGTTTATGACAGGAATTGATGCATCATGTGGGACTTTACATGGCCAAGGGAAGAGGTGCAAAGATTGCAAGAGAAGTGTTCTTCAATACATCCAAGAATCTGTGAAGTGTAATCACCGGCGTTTATAGCTAGTCTTGACATATTCTGTACCAGGATTTCCTCCTGTTGGAAAAGTCATGTATCATAGAAAAAATAAATGTGCATGAAAAATAAAACGCATGAAACTTTCGCCATTTGATGGAATGAAATTATGCTCGCTGTCGCCCTTTTGAGAAAAAAAATGAAGAGAAGACTTGTTGAATCCATCGAGATTGACAGGGTATGTATCCAACTCTTAAGACTGGCACTTTTCCAGATCCTAGATTTCTAATCTGAAGCCACTAATGAGAAGAAACCATATATAACTAGTAGAAAGCTTAGATAGAGTAGTTTAACACTATACCGTGTTGGACTTTTGATGCAGAAATAACTGCAAATGAACAAGACAAAATATATACTTGCAAAGAATATATCAAACACATTCAATAAAAGATGCCATATAACGGTAGTGAGGTGAACCTTTATTATCATGATCTTAAAAAAAAAAAATACTTTTTCCATCAACTGCCCATCAAAAATATTCTTCACGGCCCCACCAGATTTGTATCCACACTTGGTAGAATGGCAAAATGTGATCAATAATGTCTAATGAATCACAAAGCTATATATACACCCAAGAAAAGTTTTCAAACCAAAAATTAAAATGTTTAACACAAGATTAGTAGTTTTCGGACATGGGAAGCTTGCATTATTTCAGCAGCTAAGATTCTTCTCTCATCCTTATAACCTTAAGAATTAGTTCTTATGTAACAACGGATCAGGAATGACTTGGGGTTCGAAATCTGGCTTCAGATAACGAGCAAGTAAATCCGAATACATTTCATATCGAGCAGTCATTCGGAATCCCCACTTGTCCTTCAGTTGCCTGCAGAGGTTAAGATCCATGTCTGATATCATCAAGCCATCCCTGTGACGAGATAGAGATGGTGTGCAAGAAGAATCTGGTGCTGAAATATGACTTGAACCATAGAAATGCCCGAAATCAGAATGTTCTGGCTTTCCATCACCTGAAGTGAAAGGATTAGGGAAGATCTCTGTCCCAACACGGTTAATGGAACACACAAAATAACTGTTTGCTATCGCTGCATTACGAGCCTGCAAAACCATGAATGTAAATCATTTTAAAAAATGTTGATTCTTATTCTTGCAAAATTAAAGCTGCCAAAACATCAGTTATTGTTTTAGCAGTTCATATTAAAGCTGCCAAAACATCAGTACTCGTTGCAGGCTCATTTTCATTTAAGAACTAGACTGCTCTACATTTAAACTATCATGGAAAAATTTAATCAAGGTGAATGTTTAACAAAAGGAGAAACAATAAATTGATACCTCAATGGGCCACATTGGTTCGCTGAGTTCACCAACAGTTGCCGATGGGTTGAAAACAATCTCAGCGCCGTTTAAACCAAAAGCTAACCAATTGAGAGGATGATGTCTTCCATAACATATATTAACTGCAATCTTTCCATAAGCTGTTTCAAATACAGGGTGCCCAGTGTTCCCCTCCATATAGTAGGTACTCTCGTTGAAGTCTCCGACTCTAGGTATATGATTCTGCAAGTAAATTATTTTCAAAACAGAGAATATTGAGGTGCAAAGATTGGGAAAATAAAGTTTGATGTCAGCATCACCTTCCTGTGCTTCCCTATTATGTTGCCATGATTTCCAATTATTACAGCAGTATTCCAGATAGTCTCCCCATGTTTCACATCCCTCTCGAGGATGGGACTTATTATGACCATGTTGTATTTCCTGGCAAAGTCCTGAAGAAACTGTGTTGATTCCCCGTCAATTGGCTCTGCAAATTCACACCATTTCTTCTCCCTAGTACAAAATGCAAATGGCATCATCCATGCCTCCTGCATATGAATTATACATTATAATTTTTAATTTAACAGAAAGCCAATTGTTGTACATCTGTAAATAGAAATAGAGAGCCGTAGAATTTGAGAGAAAAATTCAGTATCATTTAATATCATGAACCAATTTTAATTATCCAACAATACAATTCCCACTTACACATAAAGTTCCTAACAAAATAAGAATGCCACCATGACTATTAAGGGGAAATTTTCTAACTCAATAACTAATAATCATTAAAATCAATCAAATATTTACTTTCTGAATTTATACCTAAAATGAGTGCATGTTTACAGTGTGTAACCGACAACATTATGAAGGCAATTTCCTTCATGGAGAAGTTACCTCCAATGTAATCTCCATCAAGAACATACCTGTAAGCATAACACATTGACTCCTGAAGTGCCTGCAGCTTCAATGATGGGGGTCAATTTCTGAAAGATGGCCCTCTTCTGGTCCAAAAGGGGTGTTATTGTTGGTAGAGCAATAGAATTCTGAATGATACCCACTCTAACAATACGAGGCTCTCTCAGCGACTCATTTTCAGCTTGAAATGAAAATGCCTGAATGGAAATACACAAATGAACATTTTGAATATAATATAAATCCACGGGAAAAAACAATTCTTTTTATCAATTTGATAGAGATGAGGATTCTGAAGTATGAATGAATATCATCTCCAATGAAATTAAACAGTGTCAGTACTTTTCTGGGACTCATGGGGTAAACGCCTATGAATATGATGATCATGTATCTATTCTAGTCTAAATGAATATAAAGTTCAAATTAGCAACTAAAATTGTGCACAAAACATACAAAGAACTTCCACTCTCTCTCTTCCCTATGATGATTAAAAAAAATAAAAAATAAAAGAAAAACTTCAAAGGTATATCTATTTACCTGAAGATCAAAATCATGTTTTGAAGAAAGAGCTTTAGCAGGCTCGGGAAGAGCGAGAGCTCCAAGAGCCTTCGCACTGTTTAGCCCAAGAAGCAACCGGCTGACTTCCTACGATCAAGACTGTATGATTCACGTAATGAAACTCAAATATCTAAAAAATCATCTCGATGTAACACACTATCCGCATAAAACACACGTTCAGATCAAAATAAACTAAAACCGAATAAAGTGAACAGAATAGTAGGATTAGAAGTTAATTATGTCCCAAACTGTCTGCAAACAACAGGAGAAGAATTCAGATTCAATCCAAGTAATCAATATCAATCAAACTAATCTAATTAACAGTTAACCTGAAAAATTTGGGGGCTGAGGGAGGCTTGAAGGAGGCTGTGAAGAGAGTCGAATCCACAAATCGAACCATCTTTTGCGATCTCCTTCTCCGGCTCGGCTTTTCCATGTGCTGTAACAGTTCCATAATCATTTTTATCCATTTTTCGGTATCTCACCAAGGAATCGTGAGGAAACGATGATTATTGATTGATTGATCTGAGTGACGTGTTTTGGGGAGGAACGTGATTTGAATATTATTGAGCTTACCATTTCTACCTACTCCAAAAAGGAATATGTATCGCATTGAATAGATGCCACATAAAAATGTATTCTGGAATAATATGTCGATGGAGAACGTATGGTTGAAAAAAATAAAAAGTTATAGATGTGACGAAAAATATTATTTATTGAAAAATGTGTGGTTGAAAATGAATAGAAAAATGAAAATGAAAATTTTAATGTGTACCAAATGGGAACTTAATTGGTTTTGATCCCTAAATTTTAAAAAATATTGAACGTTATTCATTGACATAACTTTCGTTTCAAATATCTAACAAAATTGATGACGTGATTGACGGAATACACACGTGGCATCCCATCATGCTATTAAACTTCGATGTGGTCGAATTTTGGCTACTAAACTTTGAAATAGTCGAATTTTGACCACTAAACTTTGAGATGGTTGAGTTTTTGTCACGAAACTTTGAACAATATCTTTTATGACGCACAATAAATTTGGATTTGATCTTATTTAACAAAAAATTTATTGTGTGTTCCGAATATTAACATGAAAATAACTTTAAATTCTACAAAGATAAATTAAAATTTAATTTAATTACCATGTAACTGAGAAATTACTTTTCGTGAAATATACAATGCTTGCAAAGGAAGTGACTGCTAATTGCAATGAAACACACAATATATTTGTTGTTAAAATTAAATTAAATCTGAATTTTAACAACAAATTTTAGCCCCCATTTGATGACCATTATTTTAAAAATGGGGTTTTAAATAGTGATTTTTTTGGAGAATGTGTGATTTTTAGTTGAGAAAAATTTTGAGTTTAAGTTTAAAATATTTTATTGTATAAATGTAGTTAAAATGAATATGAAAATTAAATATATTTGTTTGAAAGAGAGATAAATGGAGGCTTAATCAAATCCAAATTTATAGTGAGCAATAGACATTTTTCAACGTGAGCTAATCTTGAAGGCGCAGAATGACAAGGCCGTATTCATTGTATATAGTTCAATCAAGCCACAAGCCAGTCAAGAAAATTGCTTTAGAGTTGATGACCTGATGAAATCGGGCAAAATGATTGTAAACCGAAGATATGATGGAGCAAAATTTTGGGAACAAGGTATAGTAAAGATTTGGAGAGTGAAGGAAAAACCTTGCAAAGTCGATAATTACAAACAATACATGGGTTTCAAAACTTGAACCAACCTGGCTTGATCGATCATTTCAACTAAGTAAATGACCTTAAGCAAAACTTATTGAGAAACAACCAAATTTTCTTACCCTTTTACTTCTTATTTTTCTCGTTATTGGATTAGATACGTGTTTGAAATTTTTATTGAGCATTATGCAGTCGAGGTTATCTTAAAATTGTTGATGTTTTTCCGGTACCATCAAAGAATAAAACTATCACTCCTACAAACTAAGCCATATGCCATCCTATCACTAGTGGCGAATCCAGGAATTCGAGTAAGTTAGGACGGATCAAGACGAGTATATAGGAGTTCGAGTAAGTTAGAAAGGATCAAGACGAGTATATATATATATATTCCAAACGGAGCCAGCAGGGTAGCCACCACGACTCATCAGGTACTGGCTCCATCCCTGCTCATCACCCCACGAAAGTTCTCTTTCCTTATTCTTACTTGATTCATAACATTTGGATAATGTTGTTTTAAGTTTGAGGGTGTGACATGTTGATCTCATGTGTTTGTGAGCCTGTTTGGTAGAGCTACTAATCCGATTAAAACTGAAAATATAGCTGTTATTGAGTCTCAATCATCTAATAAAAATCAACAATAACGACTAATTTTTCAATTTTAATCCGATTTTAATCTCTACCAAACACACTCTATGTGTCTTCATGTTTTTAAGTCTACTTAGGTGGTCAAGTATTAATGTCATCTAAAATTGTTCCAAATTTCAACCAAATAATAATAATAATAATAATAAATCAAATACATTGAGAAATCCAAACAAAAAAATTTGAAAAAAACAAAAATAGAAAAAAGTAGTTGTGTAACTTAGTTGAATAGTCTTGTCGACTAATAATGATGTAATATGTATTGTTCGAAACTAGGTTTAATTCATTAAGAATGGCTGAATGTTGCTACTAGTTTATATTTACTTGTTGCTTATCAATGATACCCTTGATGAGTTTTCACTTTTGCTTTTTGCAAACTTGCTAAAGGCTTGTTATATCTGCTAAAACTACTTGTTAGAGTGAACCCAAAAGTATTTTCTAACCAAAAGTAATTCCAAAACAAGAGGGGGGATATCGCAAACAATGTGTTTTCGGATTATAGTAAGTTCTATTGCAGGAATTAGAGATGCAAAAAGCACAACTCTTTAAAACCTAGGAAAAACGAATGGTCATATTGCAAGATCTAACAAACATACAGTCCAAAAAACTCTTTTCAGCAAATTTTTCTTGATGGAGCTTAATGCAAAACGTATAGTGATTAGCTCTAAAAGATCAGAACCATTTTGAAGGTTTGATATAGACTAGGTGAATTGCTCGAAGAATGAGGAGAAAATGAAGGTTATTCTTCAGCGGAGGCACTTGCAGCACTCAGATCTACCGACAAATCGAGAACCTGAACCAGGAAAAATAGAAAATAAATATATAAAAAGTAACTATAAAATTTCTGAAAGTTATATACACTTCATGCAATTTTCACTTATGTATATCCATCAGTTACCTTTCCAGTTATCTTGGTGTACATGGCTAGAACATCAGTTACAGTGGACTCGAAGTGTGTGGTTGCATCGTAGCTCTGCAACAAATGACAATATGCAGCAAGTGATCGGTGAGAAACACTGTGGAAGGTTTAGCGAAAATGGAGATTACTAGTTTTTCTTCCTAACGTCCATCTATCTTATCGTACAAAAACAGCCCCCTCAGATTCCTCCATATACCTTAGGAAGATAGGGCACCCTAATACACAGATATGAAAGCCCAGTATACCCTTATAAGAAAAAGGTCAATCCACAGTTGAGGAGATAAGTAAACAATAATTAGGCTCCACAAAGTTCAACAATTACTACGTTTATCACATAAGAGTAGCACAAATGATGAGCATCTAATTCTCACTAGCAAAGATGCATACATTATAATGGACAGAAGCTTATATACTTACTGTGGAAATGAAACAATTGTCGGCATCACTCTTATTAGAGGGTACCAATCTGTCATAAGTTTCATAAAAGATCTCGTCTACTGGTCCAAGGAGGTCTACTCCTGGCTTCAGTTCAACTTCGGGGTTGTCTGTCTCGGCTTCTGCTGAAACAAAGGCAATATATTTTCCTTTGGGCGCCACATTGTGTGCATAAGAGCAGCAGAACAGATACCTGTTGTATATAAACAAATATGTCTTTACGATTATCCAGAACTATGACTTCGTGCCCGGAACTTCTATTTCCCATTTGAGATTATAATGTAAACTAGGTAAACATACATATCTGATTTACGACCAAGTTGCTTCTGTGGTAGAATGACTTGGACCGAGTGAGAATCTTTAGTGTCTGGGATTGGGTGGCTCATTATGCATATGGCACGAGCGACCTTACCAACCTTCTGGACCTGTGACAAATATTTACTTTAAAAAGGTTCTGATGTGCATCAGAAATGTATATTCATAATACTATTTGACAGATGAAAGCTAAAATGATTGAATTTCAATGCATTTATCAATTAATCAGGGGGTAATAAAATACTACGTCCCAACTCACTGGAAGTTACCTTGTCGGGTAAATAGGATGGATCACAAACAACTTTTATGCATTTAGCAGTTTCTCCTTCAGATGTTACACCAATAGCTTTTCCATCCCCATCAAACTCTACCTGCAATCAAAATATTTCACTTATAAAAGGTCCCAATATAAGCAAAACTTTCTCGTGCCAATTTGTCTCTGTAATGGATAATTTAAGATATGCACAGAGGGGCTGGAGTTTCAAATTCCTATAAAACCTACATCTAGTGCTTGATTAAATTATAGGAGAAGCCAAGTTACTATAATATCGTTTCTTCCATTTCCTTATTCCCTAATGCAAAAAGATGACATCTGAAATTAAGTCACTGGGAGAAGTACGGCCAAAAGTATCCTTAGTTGAGTGATGAAAAATTACCTTACATTGTGGCTTGTTTAGCATGTAAGTCCCACCATAAACTGCACTTAGACGTGCAAATGCCTGCAAAGTTCGACATGAACCAGACAATCAGATCAATACAACAAAAATAAGTTGGGATAGCTATCAGCGCAGAAAGATAAATAAGGAAAAAAATTACAAGCAGTGACAAACCTGAGGCAATTCTCCCAGTCCATACAATGGATAGATGTAAGGTGAGCCTGATTGAAAGCGTGCCAAAGACTCTGCATATAGCTTTTAGAAAGAAAACAAGAATGGTTACTAATAAACTCCTTGAAATATACAAGCCTGCACTGGAAAATAATAAGAAATTCTCATTCGTCGACAACACTGGGTGGACCCATGGCTGTTGGTTGTAGTTCAATGGATTATGGCTGGTGTCAATATATATAAACACTATTTTCAGAAAAAAGATGTAAATGCAGAATCCTACATTTTCTAATAATAAATCATCTCCAACTACCAAAAGAAAGACATGTATCTCTTACCAAGAAGAGACTTGAAGATTCTGATAAAGAAGTTGGTAGCAAATAGTTAATAATGTATTTGAAAATAAGAGTATATATGAGCCATAATACCAATTAAAGAACGCCCAAAAAAAAGTTACAACCGATTATTTTCTACCAGCTATGTACTTGGCGTACCTCCCGAATCAGAAAATCCATTTCTTTTCATGGATCAACGTCTATAACTCGTAATATATTTTATATTAACAATATCAATGTGAAATCATTTAACCTTAGGTTCAGAAGAACTAGGCACAATGCTGGTGCTACTAAGGAGATCAATGCTGACATTTATTCAAATAATCCAAACTACAGTAAAACAAAATTCCACCTTCATTCTCTTCACAAAATCCAAAGCTGGCTGGTCCAAGTAACTATCGTCATTATGAAGTGCCAAGGCATGGCCAATGAAATCAATTGTGTCATCTTCAAGTTCATATTTTCTGCATTAATGGTTTAGACAATCAATAATTCTCATAAAATAGCAGCCATTCACAAATATCTTACTACAAAATCGAAATTTTTTTTTTCCTTCTATCTTCTCTCTATGGACATGACAATAAGCATGTATGCTTTGAATATATCTCATAAGAAATTGAAGTTCATTAGAACACTCTGCTTGTTGCTTTTATAATCAACTTCCAGTGAGCGCCACTGTTTTGTATCTTAATCTGAACGTCAATGCTTTATAATTCCTACAATTTCTACCTTTCTAAAGCAGTCAATAATAATCTCCTATATATTTTTAACACCCAAACACCACATAGTACACGTATGCTAAAAAAAGGAACAAAAGAGAATAGTATATGAATTGAACAGATTGAGACAACCTCCAATGTATTGCGTCTCTAATTTCTCCAAAATATTCCTGCACCATGCCATAAGACCACCAGTAACATTCTCCAAATTTGGTTATCTTAACCCCATGGTATCTACTACATATTACTCAAATTTCATTATACAGGCAACAAAAATGTTTGCTCATTTGAGCTTTTCTGATGCATCATTAAGTTTACTGGAACAATTTTGCCTCAGATATTCAAAGTAATCAAATCCTGATATCCAGCCAAACTATATGAGATGTGACCAATTGCAGATATACTTTCTACTCAATTATAAGGTAAATTCATTTCCCTGTATAATGACACGTGACTTGTCAAAGAATTTGAGGTGAAGCTGAAGAAAACAGGAGGAAGAAAAAAATCCATTAACAATATAAATATTAGATGTCAAAAAACTTATAATAAGCAGAAAAACTCAAAAGAATTCAACAATAATTAGGGATGAAATACTTACGCAATAAGTTCTTTTCCTGTGGTTTTGTTCAAATCCATCCCCTCATGAGTTTTGGGGTCACTCTCTTCAAAGTCTTGGACAAAAATAAAGAATTTTCGAGCACGACGCTTTTCAAATAGCCCCATCAATGGGGATTTCAGGGCTTCAACATCACTTGCAGGAACCTTGTAGATCTACAAATCAAATTTTGCAGGTATGAGAAATATACAAATGTGTTGCAAGCGTATCATAAAGACAGATCGATGGTAAAACCTTTTCAAGTAGTATACCTTCCCTTTATTGTATACAAAACTACCATCTACAGCCTTGAAGTTCAGATACTTGGTAACATTAGCATGGATAAGCACACGTACCAAAGTTCCATTTGCCATCATGAACTAACAAAATGCATAGAAAAATGTTAAACAACATAGAGAAAATGAAAACGACAAAGAAAGATGGCTATGCACTGGGAAACAATGCTACACTTTGAAATAACACTCAACATTACAGATATTAATGATTGATTTAAATGTAAAAAGCTGGCTTTGCACCATTGACACGAACAAAAAAAGTGGTTAAATATATATTTAAAAAAAAAAATTGAAGACAAATGTACATCTACCTTGGGAATCATATCAACATTGTAATCTCTGCTAGCACCTAAATTCTCTGGGGGCTGTTCATCTCCCCTGAAGCGCTTCCAGAGCTATAAGAAAGAAGACTGAGTTGTTATACAAAGAGGGGAAACTTAAAACAGAAAATAAGGATCACTCTTGTGGTGTGCTCCAATTTTTCCTTTTTAACTTTGCCATTACATTTTCATAAAATCCCAAGTTAGGATGCTGAAAGAGCATCTAATATTTGAAAGAATGCATATTTAGATTCTCAAAATCAAATTTACCTGAATCAAATTGAGGGAGCTGGACTCTCCTCCATAGTAGTCATTTTTGTCCATATGTAAAACCTGCTCAAATAATCTCACAATTGAAACTTAATCTAATCTAAAGAAATTGGTTTATCGACAACATAGTGGGGGACATCAAACATTAATGATTGCAATAGTTTATTTAATCAAAACTAGAAGAGAAACTCTTGAATGGGATAATAAAGAGTCCTTGCTAAATCTAGAAGACATGAGAAAAAAAATTAATATATTTGATGAATCTTGGCCTTAAGGAAACAACTACTATTCCTTCCATGTACTAATCAATTAGTACTAAAAGATTATGCTGAATTTCTTCGGTGAGTATTAACTCGTATCATTATTTCAGCCATTGTATTGAACTGTTGTTGATTTCATTCATTTTCTTAATTCAGCATCAAGTTATTATTAACAACGAAAAATTCGAAGCCAAATAACTACTAATTCAATAGTAATTAATTTCATTTTGAAAATACAATTTGAATCTGAACAAGTCATTTCTGTTTTCAAATTTAAGGCCTCCCATAGCATTAGTTTCTCATTTTCAACAATCAAGAATACACAACCAGATGCTTCACAGTTCACAAGGCAGCTCTTATATTCAGATCGATAAAAAATCATTAGAAACCAACAAAAACTTAGGCCTCGAGATGAGAATTAGAAAATCAATCCAAAGCCGGATTTGAATTTTAATAACCCCTTCAATTTTTCTTTTCCAACATTAGGCGAATCCAATCCTGAACACTCAGATCACAGTGACGCCAGAAACAACAAAAGCACAATTCTATAAATTAATTACTAGATCTTTGATTGTAACTAGCTATTATTAAGAACATGCAACTACCTGCAGACGGAGACAATTCTTGAATGAATTCGAAACAAGATAATGCTGGGTCCAACAAAAGAACACGTAATACATCTGCATGTATGCGCATTACTACTTACTTTGAGTCCATCGACGGAGAGGAGGCCACTAAGAATGCACTCCTTGAGGCCGGTGCCAAGAACAATGACGTCATATTGTTCATCCATGACGATCGATGAGAAATTTTTCTAACAAACAAAAAAAAAATCAAAAGAAGTTTAAAGAAAGAGAGAACGAATTGAGTGAGTTTAGAGAATGAGTGATGGATGAATATTAACGGTTTTATTTTGGGGGAAAGGAACGAGTCCTTGGCGCGGATTTGTATTTGCTTATTCATTGATTCCGCGATAATATTGGAGTGCTAATTTTGATTTACATTTTTTTATTTTGAACCTCATTTTCTCTTCAACTTAATATTCTTTTAACACCATTTATTTTGAATCGAAATCTATGATTATTTTTTTGATGTCCATCAATTAATCATTGACACGTCATTTTACGTTAAAATATCACCATTTTATAAGCACAAGTAGTTAGAGAAAAGTTGGAAATGTTAATTTAAAATAATGTGTCAAGTCATTTATTTAATACGTTGCACATGGACTCGGGCGGAGTTAGCCTGTCGAACTAGGGGGGCCTAGAGGTGAAGGGGTGGGGGCCATGGGGGTTCGAGGGCAGCGCCCCCGAATTTTTTTTTTTTTTAATACGTTATTAATTCATTCTTTATATACGTCATTAATTCATTCTTTATATACGTCATTTCCAACCTAAGAACGTATTTACGACATTCTCCACTTTAGGTAAAGGAGAGAAACAAATTACTAAATAGTTTTATATCCATTTCGAGTGGTGATATAATTAAGAATAAATCAAATTGGAGTTTATTAAGGACAATTGAAGACCATCTCTTCTTCTTAAATTTTAGAAATGGAAAGCCTTTCTCTTCCTTTTAGAAAAAATAAAAGGGAAGATTACATTTATAAGGGGTTTACTTTACACCATTTCAAAAATACAAAAACAAGTTTCAAATTTCAAAAATCAGGTTTTTAATATTTTTATTTATGAAATAATAAATTATTAAATCAATTTAATATTACATATTTAATTCTAAGAGTTTGGTCACAATCTAAGAGTTTTTAGGTCACAATTAACCATTTTATTAGTAACAAATTATTTTTTGATTACAAATCAAAATTTTCATGTGTCACATTATTTTATAGTCACAATTTAAAAATATTATAAGTCACATTTTGTTCATCGATTACAAATTAAAACTTTAAAGTCACGATTTCTTTATCGGTCACATATTACAAATATTATAAGTCACAACTTATCATACCGTCACAAATTATCAAATTACGGTCACAAATTAAAACTTTAAAGTCACGATTTCTTTATCGGTCACATATCACAAATATTATAGGTCACAACTTATCATATCGTCACAAATTATCAAATTACGGTCACAAATTAACAATGGTCACAGATCAATAAAAATTATATGTCACAAGTCACGTATTTTCAAATTTGTGGGTCACAGTTCGATAACTAAGTCACAGATTAATAGTTAGGTCACAGACACAAAAAAAAAACCCACAACAATTCAATAGCTAGGTCACAGCCACTAAAAAAATCATTACAGTTCAATAGCTAGGTCACAGACACCAAAAAACCCACCACATGTTCAATAGCACGGTCACAGACAAAAAAAAAACCACAATTCAATATCTAGGTCACGAACACCAAAAAAATTAGGTCACAGACCCAAAAAAAAACATCATAATTCAATAACTAGGTCACAGACACCAAAAAAAGCTAGGTCACAGACAAAAATAAAAAATCAAGGTTCAATAACTAGGTCACAGATCAAAAAAAAAACCAATCACTGCCACCACCCAAAACATACCACCGTTCACACATCCGCCACTACACCCACAGATAAGCTACCCACACACAGATCCATCTCCAAACATACAGATCCCCACAAACAGCGCACACACATAGCACATCATCTCACACCCATTGCACTGCCTTTCTACCACTCCAAAATTAAAAATCTGCTCAAAATTAAAAATTGAAAATTAAAAAAAATTTAAAAAAAATATGCTGCTGAACGGCAGCCACCCTCGCTGCCGTTCAGCAGAGCCACGCTGCTGAACGGCAGCGTTCAGCAGCGTCGCACCGGCGACGCTGCTGAATCTCAGCAGCGTCGCCGCTGCCGAATCTGCCAGAAATGGGGGGGTCGCCGGAGCGGGCGAATCTGCTGAGAAGAAGGAGGGGAAGGGGAAGGGGAAGGGGAAAGAGGAGGGAGAAGGGAGGGGGAGAGGCGGCGGTCGCCGGAGCAGGCGGCGGTCGGAGTGGTCGCCGGAGAGGCGGCGGTGAGAGAGGCGTGAGAGATGAAATGAGAAAATGAAATGAATTAGGGTTTAGTATGGTTTTATATTTAAAATGTGGTGGGGGTAAGTAGTAAGGGTAGGTATATAAATTAATTTAATTTTATAATATTATTATTAATTAATTAAATTTATAAAAACCTGATTTATGAAAAGTCAAAGTTAAATTTGGAATTATGAAAATGGTACATTAAAAGTAGGGCTGGATGTAATTTCCTCAAAATAAAAAATAAAATAGCCCAAAGTTCAGTATGGGCCTGTGCCCACACTGGACTGAACATGGCTCCGCCCCTGCATAGACTTAATTATCGATAGTGTATGAAATTCATATAAATTTTATTTTGACAATATATTTTAATGGATTCATAAATACTATCCACTTATTCATTTACTTTTATCTATTTATAAATTTAATCGTTCATAAATTCTTCCAAACAAAGTCTAAAATTTCACACTATATGGACTAATGTATTTATTAATGGGAAATTATTAAAAACGTCCTAATTGATTGAAACGTTGATGGAGTACAAATTCACTTCACAATTGCACTATATGTACAAAAAATGGAGCCACAGAATTCTGCCAGAATAGACACATTTTTTCTCAATATTAAGGTAGCATATTTTATTAATGACAAAAATATATATAGTCCAAAGACGGAGAATACAATGAAAAGCTAAAGAACTTTACTTTATGCGTCATGGTCCTCAACACCACACCATACATAAAGTGTGATGTCTCTATGACTATTCTTTTTCGAATACACTTCCTGAAATGGATTTTCTAAGTTATTATCATACTCCAAATTCGATTAGTCCTAAATTTCTTCATCATCATCATCTTCATGAATATATTAAAAAGCATCCCGACATTCTCGAGTTCTGCTGGAAAATCATGAATCAGGTATAGAGGTAAGGATTGAAGAAGCGCACTTTCACCTAAGTTTATTTAATCAATTTAAGCTTATAAAGTAATGTTAGTTTTAATATTTTATACGTACTTCTATCACATAAAAGAATAATATGAAAATCATTCCACGAATAATCGAAATGTATATAAAGCCCAAACATGCATGCACTAATCTTTTTGTTGATTGGAGAAGGACAAGAATTTAGCCTTCTTGGCAATAACTTGCATTATAATTTATAAATATATCCTACTAAGGAAAATAGACAACTAATCTTCTGGGTTGGAGTCTCCTGGCCTCATCTTCAGTAGGTGAAAGGTAAGCTGCCAAAATTAACATTAGCATACAGTCAAAAAGATACATGACGACCCTTTTTTTATTTTTTTTGTGTAAATTTGAAGTCGAATACATGAATTTAATGAACCTACGTACCCCAGCCTGAGGGAAGTATCAGAGCCATGAGAAATATTGGTGATGCACTCGGATGAATTGCTTTGCTCGATACCATTTCCAGCGGCTTCAGATTTCTGCACACACAGTTCACTCAACAACTTAATGCTGATGGATACAGTGAAATTTTTTTAATGATTACGTAAATATGGAAAATAAAAGATCAGGCAACTCTCACTTCGGCTTGCTGCTTCAACTTGGCATTTTCTTCCTTTAATTCAGATTCCTGAATATCAGAAGAGTTAATTAATTAAATTAGCACATGATAAGTTTGTATTTGGAATGAAACATTCCATTATTAATCGATATTATGATTGAAAACCATCCTCTCACGTCCATTAAGACTCGAGATTCCATCTTAAAACATCATTTACGTTGAAAGAGTAGCCCTAGCCCTAAATGTGGGATTTATTCTTAAAGAGAAAGTTTGAGGACTTGCCTTTTTCTTGAGCAAACTAATCTCTTTCAAAAACTTGTCATTCTTCCCCATTGAAAGAGAGAGGTGTTAGCACAGAAAATCTCAGTGGAGAGAACAGAAATACAAAATTGTAAGTAATAATACCTTTGCTTCAACGACATGGTTTAGTCCTCCCAGTACCATCTTCTCTAGTCTGATCAACTCTTCCATGTCAAGTCCATGGAGATCTTCTCCCTTGAGTTGCCTATTTCAATTACTGTTGTATCTCAACTGTGCAATGCATTTGAATAAGCATAACCAGAAATCATTAACTTACACACATGTTTTACCTTAACTCACGAGTCTTGTCCACGATTTTCTTGCTGAGCATGCCATAGCTATTATTTTCCTGCAAAAAAGATGGTAATAGGGTTATCCAAATGTCAGAGTAGCACAAACAAAATACATAAGCCAATGCATACAACACTTTTCACTTGAAAAATGATGGTTGTACACCATGCCACCATGAATAAAAAAACTCGTGGTCCCCCTCTATGTGAGGGGGTCATACAAACATGATGTACATGTAACAACTCTCTTTTCACTTGTAACAATATCGCTTTTTGACATAAAATATGGTGTTTCTTGATATACCAAAAGAGCTTTAACGAGTTAAATTTTATAAATTCCATCACAAAATAAGAAAAAAGGTTATTGATATCACTCCAAGTTAAAAATAGAATATGACAAATAATATTTGAATTCACAGAATTCTTAATTTTTTGAGATGGAATTAATCAATTTAAACTAGTCGCAACGTATTCTTGTTTAGTCTATTTAGGCCTCCGTTTGTTTCTCATTTTTCATCCATAAAAATGAAAAATATGACTGTTATCCATCACATCAATCCATCAATTTTGAATTTCTATCTCTTGTGTGGGGTCCAATAACGACTATATTTTTCATTCTCGTTCTACATTAATGAGAATCAAAGGGAGCCTAAGTTATAATACTTTTACCTAGTACAAGATGATTAAGCCCCAGTTGGGCTTCATTTTAGTCCATGTTTGACAAACATTATTTTTAAAATCTTTTTTTTATCAATTCATTTTCAACCACACATTCACACAATAAAATATTCAATAGATAAACCCAAAATTTCTTCATATTTTTTAACTACACATGCTCCTAGAAATTATTATTCAAACCATTGTTTTTCCAAAAAAAAAAACGGTCGTCAAACAGGGGCTTAATTTAAATAATTTTTCTCTTTCTTCATTTTCAACTATACATTCTTCAATAAAATAATATAACACGTAAACCCAAAACTTTTCATTACTTTTTAACCACACATTTTTTTAAAAAAAATTACTATTCCAAAATACATCTTTCCCAAAACCTCGTTAAAATGGAATCCAAACAAGGGCTTAGACTTTTCTGCAACATTGCCCAAATATGGAATTGGATGGTTCATGAGATGGATTTAGTTAGCTTCGTTGGGAAAAAAAAAAAAACAATAGAACATATGACAATCTACCTTTAATGAGATAAAAACACTTTTGTTTTCGATATTTAGGTTTTGTTTGGTATTACTAAAATCAACTTTCATCGTGTAGAGAAAAAAAATCAGTTAAGAATTTGGCAAGCTTATTGAAGAATTAGAGCTTTATTAAATTTATCAAACACGTAAATCAATCTGAAATGAGAATTTAAACTCATTTGGTAAAGTTAAAATTGATTGCATTAATTTGATGCTAAGTACAGTTCTTTTTCATCTTTATTTTCTTATCATAATTTCAGTATATAAACACAAAACAACAAACAAAATGCAGAATACTATAAAAATGGTTTGATCTCACCAGAAGTTGGAGAGATGGTTGTGATCCTACTTTGTCTGAGCTTTCTGTTTGCCCTCTATACCTTTCAATTAGTTGCATCATGCTGCAGAAGAGAACAAGTGGAAACAAAATTCTCAACAATTGAAACAAGATTGAGACCAAATCAAATTCTATGAAGTTACATACATAGAGTTCATGGTTGGCACATACAATACAGATGTGATTAAAGAATGAAAAACTTGTTTGTGCCACTACTTTGGAATGTCCGAATATATAATATTTAACAATTTAAGCTATTAGACATCATAATTTCACAAGTACGAAGAAAAATGCACAAATTTCATTATTATGAGCGGTTGAAAACTTCTACTTCGGTACTATTTTAAACCGCATTATTATGAGAGGAGATATGCATATTATTTTCATTTTAAGTTTAGTCTTTAATTAGTAACTTTGTGTATTGAACTACACTATCCATAAGACAATTGAATAGGAAAACTACTAATTTCTCACATATCTTGGAACCTCAATTGTGCTTAGTCTAAGGTACGAAGCATGAAACTTAGACACAAAAACACAGAAATCAAACCATCTCTCAGGGCACTCTTACACTTTTGACTTGTACTGCCCACAGTCCCACCTTGACTCTTCAACGAACATATTCTTTTAATTTTGACGTCCTTGTGTTCTCATTTTCCTACATGATCATTGTAGCTTCAATTCTACAGCTCCCCCGCCCCCACCACATTCACTGGTTAGCTAGTTTACAAACACACACAGAAGAAAAACGTGATATATATCAGTGTGCCCTTCTCCACTCGTTTTGTTCGATTCGTCGTATCCATATTGGAGCAACAATTTTCTACATTAGAATTTCCATTTCTGCCCATATAATTCGTACAGTCTCTCTAGATATTTTTACTGTGGTTTTACTACCCCATTAAAATCTTTAGTTTTCAATAATTGATTTAAAACTCAGTAGCCAGTAGCATGTTGTGTGTTTGTGTTCAAGAGAGAGAAGAGAGGAAATTACAGAACCTTGAGCTAGAATAATGGAAGAGTTTTCCGGTGGCAGAAAAAACAATTAGGGCAATCTCAGCATCACAAAGAGTAGAGAGTTCTTGAGCCTTCTTAAAAACCCCTCTTCTTCTCTTTGAAAAGGTCACTTGGCGTGCAGTCAAGTTATCAATCTTCTTGATCTGAATCTTCTGTCTCACCATTTTCACAGTACACTCACTGCAAACAAAAATTATATGTATATTTCGTTAGTACATCATAAGATATATACAGAGATCGAAGGACGAGAAAGAACATTGATCTTTGATAAAAACAAGGAAAAAAGAAGCAACGCATATCTTCAAGTACAAAACAGAATCTGAATCCACAACCATCCTTACCAAAAAAGAAAAAAAAAACATGTAAATCACGGCCAAGAGAGGGAGGTGGGAGAGAGAAAAAGGATCTATCTTTATCTACCTATATAAAAATAGAAAAGAAAGAGGGAGACAGAAGAATCATTCAGTTTTTTTGCATAAAATAGAAAATCTTAAACAGTGTAACATTTACTAATTCAGGGAAGAGATGACCACCACCACCTGCAAAAGGGAAACCCTAGAGAGAGTAATTAGAAAGCATCTGAAATTAGAAGCACAGGAAAGAAAAATAAAGGTACTTGTGCAAGTTGCCAAAGGGGGGGGGGGGAGAGAGAGAGAGAGAGGTTTCTTCAAATTACCTTTATGAGACTTTGGTTTTTTTTTTAACCTTAAAACTTGCCACACCACAGGATATATATAATTCTACCAATAAATAATGTGTGTCCGTACAAAGAGAAATATCGATATCTCTCTCTCTGAATTTCTATTTAGGAATAATTGATATTTGACCATAACAAGATGTTTAAAACATGTCAAAAAATAAGAAAAATATGTTTAATAAATACTACCCATTTACGTACGGATGGAAAATATGTTTGCATCGAGGTCGGACAAGCCTCCGTCCTAAGTCTGCATTCATTTTATTCTCGTTGATAACAAAAACATTTCATTTATAGTAGGTTGAATAAAAAAAATGGTATTGAGACGTGTAAAAGATTTAAGTTCAAGTCTGAGTAGCCGCTTATTTATTGACGTTAAATACGTATCATATATGCTTCTATTATAATAAAATGAAACACGCTCGGAAGACAAAATTTAAATAAATAAATATGTATCCTATCTAATTGCTTAGATTTTTAAATAAGATAATGTGACACAAATTAAGCCATTGTTTGACACCCATTAATTTCTCTTTCTCTTTCTTATTCTCATTCTCATTCTTTATTTAAACCACACATTTTTCAAATAAAATAATATTACACACAAATCAAAAATTTTTCTTCACTTTTCGACCACACATTCTCACATCAATCACTATTCCAAAATTTTTATTTCTCCCGAAATGGATTTCAAACAGGGGCTAATACTATTTCTTTATCTCAAATCGCGTATTGCTACAATATTGAAGAAATTTGTTATTTTTAAGGAAATCGCAAATACAATTTATTTTTACCCTACTCTTGTCAAATAGTGTTCAAAATTATTAATTTAATAATTTCATGTTAAATTCTGATACTTGGCACTGTTCGTGGAACACGTTATTTTTCCGGTACAGTTGGGACCATTGCCCATCGAAGTAGGGTCGGTCGATCGTAATATCCTCGTAATGAAGGTTGGTGCACATTACTTTTTCTAGTAAAGTTGGGACCACTGCCCATTGAAGTAGGGTCGAACGTACTCCATAGAAAAGCAACCTGCATGTGACTGAAAATGTAGTGACAAAGCTTGAAGACTTCAAGTTGGAAGACTTTTAAACACAATTGAACAAGTTTGTTGTTGAAGTTATTAGAGTTTGGCACAATTCGATTCTATATCGATTTATTTATCTCCTGTTTGGTGTAGTTAAAAATCAAATTTTTAGTGAATCTTGATAAAATTTGTGGTTAATATTAATTGTTAACTTTAACTTAAATTTTAATCTACGCTGAATATAAGCTAAGAATATGGAATGTTGGCTTTCAACATACAAACTCAAATGAAGAAATTTCAATACTAACACACTCTAAACCAATTTCTAATAATCACGATTGAATGCTATTTTACCGATGCAACCTTCTCTAAACCTCAAGACTCGATGAATATCAAAGTTCATTAAACTCAAGTGTATGGCTTTCATCTAAAGCTTAGAAGATTGTTTCAATTTCAAGATTAAAAATGAATCGCAATCTTGCAGGACATGTTAAAATTAAAGATATAAAACAATTTATAAAGACGTAAACTACTTCTTTGAACAAAATTGATATATTTATAACCTTAAGCCTCTATAACAACTAAGTTACATGTATTATTGCCTAATATTGAAAAAGTTAGACCAAACAAGATTGTGTGATTCAAAAAAATGTAGAAATTAGCAATTTATAATTATTACATTTGTCCAAGATAAACATCTTGCCCATGATAAAAGTAATATTGTTAGTAGATTTTGATAAAATTGATAAAATATACGATCGAAAAAGTTTTCAAATCCCATAAGATCTATTATTAAAAATAAATTTTAAAAAATTAGCCAAACAAGGACATAACGAGAAGTTATATGTGTATATACCACATAACCCATGTTTGGTACAAATTATAATTTTAATCAAAATTAATAATTAATTTTAATTTACATAGTTTATAGAATTCATAATTTTTATCATATATTTGATTAACTTTTATCCAAATTTATAAGAAAAAAATAATTTTAATCCCTACCAAATAATAATTGATAATAACAATTGTTCCAATATGAATATTATTTTAACTAACAAATAGCTAGCAATAGCATGAAAGTATTGTCCGTACAAATTCCCTGCCGCGTCGCTGCAAGAAATAATGAATGGTGTTGTACCTTTGAGGGCACCTCGCTCCACAGTCCCCACTCTTAAATTCTCTTTGACGTGACGTTTCTGGCTGTAATATGAAGCTGGAAAATGAAAACCCTATCTGTTTTCTTTGAAAACAACGATCAAACAAGCTCAAAGACAGACACGCTAATTTGACCGCACTTGTTTGAGTGTTTGTAATTTTTATTTTTCAAATTGTTCAATTATATGTCGACATGTGTCTTCCATATTTTTTTACTCTGGTTTTGAGCATGTTATGTAGCATATTTGATTCTCTCATTTCATCAATTTTTTAATTATTACTAGCTATATGTCTGTACAGTGTACGTGCTTTTGTATTTTTAAGGTAATGTTAGTATATCAAATATTAATGAGAAGCTAAATTATTATGGAACTTCAATAAGTTTTTATCTAACATAATAATAATTAATAAAATTTCATAATGATAATATTCTAGTAAGATTTAAATGAAAAGTTTTTGGTAGCCAAATTTGTTTCCAATGAAGAAATTAATGCGGACAATATTAATCTTTCAAAGTTTGCTAAAGTTTGACAATTCATGTTTGTGCTCTGTACCAAAATATTTATAGTACCCACTGAACAAGGAAGAAAATTTAATAGAAAATAAAAGAGAGAAAATATTATCTGATAATCATAATGCCAAGGAAATGCAAATATAGGTTCGATTTATGTGTTCAGTTGGTCCCTGCAAAAATGGAAAAGAGTTTCTATTATTTTCATAGAATTTAGTGATATATTAAGTGATTAATTACGTAATGAGAAGAATAGATGGAAAACGTAGAGAGGAAAAAAATTACAAGTATACTCATTTGTATATTAGTCGTTGCAAGTATATAAGGAGAAGTAAAAGAGGTTAAAACACACAATTATACTTCGAAGTTATTGGTTAATTATTTGGTGTCACCAAAAGTAATTAACTAAGTCATTACTGATTTTACAACTGAAATATTACTTGAAGGAACAAAAAGTACTACATGTGAATGGTTAAATAATCCATACATTTAGCCTGCGATGATCACGAACAATTTTGATCACGAGTTTTATATGCACCTTGTCATTAAGAAGATCATATGTCTCAATGTTGATCATGGTAGAAATTTTCGAACTTAAATTCACAAAAGCATATGAAATTAAGAAGCACATGTGATAATGTTTAACAAAAAAAACATTACTAGTTTATAATTAAACAATAACACATATTCGTTATGAATTTTCATTACAGTTATTATTTATTTTTATTTTTTACGAAAAATCCATTTTTGTCAATCTGTTTTTCACTTCATCATGTCTTAGCACCATAAATTTTTTTTAAACTATCAAAGCATTTTAAACATTGTGTAAAAATAAAAAAAATAAAAATCTTCTAATTTCTCTTCTATTTTTAAAATTACTTGTTCTTTTTATTTTCATTTTTCTTAAATATAAACTTCCCTCCATCGATTTTAAACTCATTAAAAAAACATTTACTTTTATATTTTTTAAATTACTAATTTATTTATTTTTTATGTAACTAAAAATTAAATATTTCAATATACATTTAATTATTCAATAATACACTACTTTTTGTTTTTCAATATATATTTAATTTATTAATAATTTGAGTAATTTGAACAATATAATTATTAGTTATTTTGTCAATTATTTAGTTATGATGAATGTAAATTTGACACGTCATTTTTCAAATCTCCTAAGGGTCGTGCATATTATGTTTGACAATAACAAAATGAAGATAATGATATTTGTTTTCGTCAAGAATTTCACAGCATACTATTTTATCTACATCTATAGCAAAACAAATTTTGTGGTCACATTTGAAAATCAACAGAATGATATGTTAACATGATTTTAAAGCTAAAAAAATAATTCAAGTACCAACACTAGAAAATTTTATTGCTAAAGTTTTACCGAGGCAATCAGAATATCACATTGTTGAGCAAACTTCAAATTTAGCAGAAAATCATTAGTTTGAAGATAATATATTTTTTCATAATTTATTTATTAGTATATTGTTGTCATGCAAATGGTGTGTCGCTTCGAAATGGGAATGGACATGTTGAGTCAGGTACCGAGGGTTGAGGGGGCAGCGCCCCTCGTGGGGTTCGGGGAGACCATTAGTTTGGAGATAATATACTTTTTTCATAATTTGTTTATTGTTGTTATGCAAATGATTAATTTGTCGCTTTTAAACGGGAATCGACTTGCCTAGTCAAGTCGCGGGTCGAGGGGGCTGGGGCAACACCCTGAAAGGCGAGGATCAACCCGTCCGGTCAGATCGCGACAGTCGAAGTGTTCTAACATAACTTGTTCATTTCTAGTGAGCACTTGTATTTATCTTTTTTCAAACACAAATCCATTTCCACCCATCAATATTCTTCTCGCGATTCAGAATTTTGCAACTGAGGTTGATAAAATACACACAAATGAAAAAACGTGAAAATTCCGTTAATAAACCACCAAGAAGGTATACACATGTAATGAGAAGTCACTCGCCTAATCTAATACGTCCAAATACTTGTGAGGAGATACACAATTTTAAAGAATTGCTTTGTCCAAAAATTAATCTCAACAAAAGATATATGATAACATGCTTATAGTTTTTCCGTGCATTTCCTTTCTTTCCAGGACACCCCATGATACACTGCAGCCCAATATCCCAAATCCTCTATCTCCACCAAGTTAGACAACATAGAGCAAACAAAAGAGATTAGAGATCCTGATATTTTAGCCACTCACAGTGCGACAACTCGTGATTTTAGTTATTTTAGTTCTTCTGCCTCTCCTCACCACTGTCACTAGCTCTATCCTCTTCCTCTTCCTCCTCAACAATCAACATCATCCACTATAAACTCATATTTCTCATATTCATTATGCATTTCTTCTGCTCAGAAACACCACATCACAAAAATAAAAAGGAAATCTCAATTGGAAACCTTAAATTATTAACAACACACCATTTTAGATAGAAATCTTCAATAATTGCTCAATGATCTTTCGATCCACAAGCTGTTCGAACTTTAAAAAAAAAAGAACAAATAATGATATCACCAAAACAATATGGAACCTTACCTGATGGAAATCGTTTTGCCACTTTACAGCGCCGCTGAGAACAAGTGAGAGAGAAATAGTGAGAAGTTAAAAGCTTTGAGAGGAAGAATGAATTGAAAGATATTTTTACGGTAGAAGATATGTATTAATAATTGAAAACCTTGAGTTATTAAACAGCACCAAACCATTTGAGATATAAATCGATTATCTTCCGATCTACAAGGTTGTTCCAACTAAAAAAAAGAACAATATCAAACACGAGAAATTATATCACCAAAACAATATGGAACCTTACCCGATGAAAATCGTTTTACCACTTCATGACGTCACTAAGAACCCGCGTAGCGCGGGGTAAAACTCTGCACAGTTTCACTATACACTGTGCGGAGTCATTCCGCACAGGCACAACGTGGCTCCGCACTTGTGCATAGTTTTCACTCTGCACCGCAAAGTGAATACTTCGTGTAGGTTTGATGAATGTTTATACAGTCAAATTCAGTTATTTCACAGCAAACATAAATGAGAAGAAAAAACATGACAAATATATGAATAAAAAACATTTTCTTCCTTTTCTTCTTCTTCTGCCTCTCCTCACCACTATTAGCTCTGTCTTCTTCCTCTTCGTCCTTGACATTATCCACTATAAACCCATCTTTCTCATTTTCATCACGCCCTTATTCTACTCAGAAACACCACATCACAAATAAAAAATCTCAATTGAAAACCTTGAATTATTATTAACAACACTAAACCATACTCGATGGAGATCGTTTTGCCACTTCACGACGCCACTGAGAACAAGTGAGAGAGAAAGAGTGAGAAGTCAAAAACTTGGAGAGGAATAATGAATTGAAAGATATTTTTACAGTAGAAGATATGTATTAAAAATATTTCATCCATTTAATTGTTATTATATTGTATATTCAATTTGAAAAAAATATATATATTAACAAATCAGTTCAAAAGAGGTCAAGTGTGAAAATCGGTGTGACAAAAATGAACAGTAATCAGATGATTCCTTCTCTTTTTAAGAGAAGAGGGAAGTAGATTATTTGGTTGGTAGGGGGATGGGGTTCACTAGGATAAGATAAAATGCACGTGAAATCTAATTAATAAGGTTGGTCTCACTTATTTCAAGAGTTCATATCGTACCTTCAAATATCCACTAAACAAGTGGGGAAAGCTGAAGTTGGGCACGAGCATAAAGTTGTTCGGAGAATTTCATGAAATAATTAAACGAATTTTCAAGTCCTCTTTACAGTTCCATAAGATGAAATAATTAAATGCATTATCAATCGTAAATAAATATAACTACACAAGTCATGATGAAAACGGTATTATTGAACAAGGCAAGCCACCTTGAGAGATCCCCTTTCAGTGAAACAAATGGCAACATGTGAAACTAAAAATAAGCAAAAGATTTACCCGAAGGTCGAGAACCTATTCCCATGTTTAGGAGGCTATAAGCTGTACATGAGGAAATGACCAAAATGTGATTCTTAATCGAAATCAGTTATCAGACTATCACCGATGAGCAACCATTTGGCACGACACAAAATCATCAATCTACCCTAACATTTGAGGAGGAAAATCTATAAATACTCCACTCCCTATTTGAAAAAGACATGCAATTCAAATATCTCGTTCTCAAATAACTATTCTCCTCTTATTTTTGTTTGCATCTAGACTAGTAAACTTATGAGGTGAAATTCATAGTTAGGTGAGAGGTTTTGTTAATTGTATTCACGTTGATCTTCGATTGTAATTATTTGTCAACAAAATTATTTGATCCAATTCTTACCATCAACGGGGATTAAAAAGGAAAAGGGTATTAGGTTAAAAAGCCTAATCAACAATTTTTTTATTATTAAAAGGCTTCCGCTTAAAGATAAACGATCTAAACACTTAGGATGTGTTTGATTGCATTTATTTTTCGTGGGAAAAAATAGCAATCAAACACTTCAAAATAGGAATTTGTATAGAAAACTGACACTTTCTATGAAAAATAAATACAATCAAACACACCCTTATAGTTTTATGAGTAATTATATTCATAAGGAAAACAAAAGTAATTATCCATATACATTTTAATTGCAAGGAAGGTCCTTGATATTTGCTCACTTTGCATTTATGTCCTCCATTTCTTTGTTGCATTTCTGATTATTATTCATGTCCATTTTGCTAACATTCCATGAAATGAGGGACGATTATTTTTTTAAACTCTTGTATTTGTTTTTTTTATTTTGATTATTTAAAAAATACAATAGGCGCATAAATATTTTTACACTCTCATAACACATCTTAGGATGGAGACTGTGCAAATTGATAGAATGCTAATTATATGAATTAAAAGTTGTTATTCATAATCAACGACTAATGTAGTCATCCTATTTGATATATATTAATTATTATTTTTAATTAGGTTTGGACATCGGGTGAATCGGTTCGGATATTTCAATATCCTAAACCACCCACTATACTTCAGGTATTTCATAAATGAAACAATTCGGATTCTTGTAATTATTGGAACCAAATACAAACTCGAACTGTCGATTTCAGTTCGAATTTACCCATAACATTTTTTTATATATATTTAATAAATACTTCCATATGGACCCTTTCAATACGTGTACCTAATACGCTGCTACTCTACAATATTTGACAAAGGGAGAAAATCTGGCTAAAAAAACTTCAAAAAGCTAAGCAATACTAAAATTTACGCAGTTCGACCCTAACAATATCTAGAGGAGGTGAATATGTATTTTATGCGGAATTTAAATTATTAATTAATTAGCAACAAGTCACCAATTAATTATCTCTAGATAATTATTTAATCAAGTCAATTAATCATATATTTAAATACCGCAGTTCATATAAACATTAAGTAAAATAGTAAAAAATACAAGAATGATAACGGAGAATTCTCAACTGAGTAAAAACGCCGGGCACTTTACCAGCCAACAATCCACTATAAACGATTCGTGACTTACAGTCCACCAGACTAGACGGCGACACGTACTAACTGATTTCCTGACTGTAATTTCGACAACTCTCCTGAATTATGTGCTCCTGCATTAATTCCAGTTGCAATTTTCAAAGCTATAATGAATTCTGTCTTCCTGCAGCAACTCCTAGTTTTGTGGAATCGTTTATCTCCTATGGAATCCGAAGAACAACCCGTTCTTCACCAACTGGAACTCCAGTTACCTTCCTCAATTTTCAACAACTCTGACAGATATGTGGGAAGAAGTAATTTGGTATTAGATTAAGAATATGATATTTTTAACCACCAAGAACAATATATCAAAAAAACACGAAAGTTGAAAGCTCCAAAAATTAAGAGAATATGACAGCACAATGTTTGATCAATGTTCAACCTTAAGAAATTTCATTTTGTGGCTTTAGAATACTATAGGTAGGGTAGAAAACAGATGAGCCAGGAAAAAAACCTTTAAAGCGCGAAATAAAAATTTCCTGTATAACCACGTTGCTCGAGCGAGTAGCCGCGATAGTGTGTCGTTCGAGCGAAGGAGGGACAACAATCTGCGACAATGTTTTTACTTTTGTAGCTCGAGCCGACTCTTAGTTCACAGAATTTGATAATTACAAAATTAACTACATGACTCAAAATAGTAGAGACTAAACATCATGAAAAGAGGGCAAAATAAAAATATCAAAAATTATATTATATTTTGAGAGTAAATGATTTTTTTTTCTTAGTATTTCTAATTCGATCCATAAATGAGGTATATTTAGCTTAAAATTTAATTATGAACAATACTTAAATTCTTCTAATTTTAAAACGAACTAATATAAAAAAAATACTAATTAAATACATAAACATATAGTACCAAGAATTAATTGCAGTTCATGTATTGAACAAGAAAAATGAAAAATTATATTTCAAAAGAGAACCATAAACTCGATATAAACAAAAGGTACTCCTCAGCCCAACTGTAAATATATCAAGTTTAATGTCATGAGTTAAAAAAATTTGAAAAAGTTCCCTTAAATTTGTAAACAATGCAAGAAAATAAAAAACTTGAATTGCAAAGAATAAATGTTTTGATTAATCAAGTCACACCACAACCACATCTTGAAGTTTTTAATTCATAGAATGCTCAAATTACAAAGATTGACATCTACTAATTTTTGAAGTACAATAATCTCATGTGAGACGAAAGGCAAAATAGTAAGAACAAATCATGATTTCTTAGTTAGAGTCTAGAGTTTTGACAATTACTATCCAAATTAGAGTTTTTAAGTCTTGTATTTTTTTTAAACCAGCCTTTAAATTGTAAAAAATAAAAAATCGATTGCATTCGGTACCTACAATTCTGGTTCAGGAACCCAGAATCGACTCGGACCCAATCGGTTATCGATTCCGATTCCTAAATTATTTTTTTTGGAACTGGATCGGAACCTTTGATTTTTAAGAATCGGACCGGAACCTCCGATTTCGACTCAATTACGTAAAAATGCTCAGGCATAGTTTTAATAACTAAAAATAAAGGAAATAAGAGCATGTTGCTCCATTTTTATTTTTTTTTTTGAAAATAATGCATTTTGAAATTGTAGTTTGATGAAGAATGTGTGGTTAAAAAATAATGAATTTTTTTGAATTTGTGTGTAATATTATTTTATTGAAGAATGTGTGGTTAAAAATAAGTGGGAGAAAAATGTATTTTGAAAATAATGGAAACTAAACAATGACGAATGGGCCTTTGATATGTTAAAAATCCTAAATACCCTTTTACTTGAAATATCCAAAATGTTTCCACTTAACTCTATCATTAAGGATGTGTTTGATGAATATTATTGAAAAAATAATGTATTTTAAATAGTGATATGATGAGAAATGTGTGATTAAAAAGTAAGTAAAAGTTACTGATATGATGGAAAATATTATTTTAGTGAAAATATGTGGTTGAAAATGAGTTTTAAAAAATGTATATTAAAAGAATGTGAGTCAAACAGGGACTAGAGCCCTAAATCCTCAGTTTCATTCCCCAGTTTTCGTCCATTATGAGCCCTAATTTCTTCGACAAGATTGATTCCATCAAGGACACGAAACTTAACATCAGTTTTATAGCAAAATTTGATACTTTGAAAATTCAAACTTGAAATAAAGTATTAAAAAAAAAAACGTGCTCCACCTTCATTGACTTTAACGCTAAAGAAACGACTATGTTCCCTACTTTTTATGTTTTCAATTTTACCCTTGATTAGGATGTCAAATGATCAAAAATGCCCTGAACATCAATTCGAGATGTTGGATTTCAACATTTCAACAAAGATGATAGACAAACTAGTTGCTAGGTGATTGGAAGACACACAATTTTTAAGGTTCTAAAACCTAACATAATCTACACCTTCAAACGTTTATGGTAACATTCATCTGAAGTTCGGCATTAATATCAATTACCATATAGCATGGTTGGCTAAAGAACGTGCTTTAGGCCTAAGGAGTTCATCTGATTTCAATTATGAAGTTTTAGCCCTTATTTGATTCTCATTTTTTTTCAAAATATATTTTCTCATTTTTTCTCTGATCATACATTTTTCAATAAAATAATATAACATGCAATACAAAAACTTTTTCTTCATTTTAACCACACATTCTCTATCAATCTTACAAAATGCATTCTATACTAAAAACACGGCTCAAACAGGCCCTAACTGAAGTAATTTAATGAAGTTAATGACTTTTTTTAAATTCGGTCTCATGCATAGTTGATCCTTTAATAATTTGAAAGATAAAAAGTTTAATGAAAGAAGTATAGTTATGTTATACCCCCTGTTTGGTGTGGTTTAAAATTTGGATTAAAAACTAAATCCAAATTAATAATTAATTTTAACCATACGTTTTATCCAAATCGAGCGGCCCGCTACTTGTCCCGAAAAAAGTCCGAGTTGGCTCGGCTCACGAATTGTTTTCATCGAGGCTCGTTTTCGTGGCACGACGCGAGTCGGTATTGACGCGGGCTGTAACGCCGGCAAAAAGCAGGCAGTTACAAAGCTACAATTGCCTATTCCGACATACATAATTGCTCGTTAAAAAAATTTCAAATTTCGCGACTTAAAAAATAAAAATCGACTCGGCTCAATAAGGCCCGAGCCGAAAGCCAGAACCAAGTCTTTATTTTTGGGTTGAGCTTTGACTCGACTCAGCTTAGGCCAAAAAATCCTGAGCCGTTTTTTATTCAAGCCAACCTTCAGCTCGACTCGTTTACATCCTTGACTGGTGCGAGCTGGCGCTCGAGTGCCACGCCATTTTGAGTTTTCTTTGTTTTGTTTATCCCACACATTTTTTTTACTTAGATTCCATTTTTAGGGTTATTATTAGGATTTGACATATACCTCTATATATAATTGGCTTCTATTCATAGTTAGAACAAGGTTTTACCTCATCATTACTATAATTTAGAATTGTGTAGGAATACAACATCGTTGTAATTTCTCTATCTATTATTGGGGTATAAAATCTTCAATTCCTTGGCCAGATTACATTTTGATTTCTTGTGTTCTGTTGTTGTGATCAATATTTCATATCGTGTCGTATAATTTTGTTTTGCCTTCAATATATAGGGTTCGTCTGATTGCAAGAATGAACTTTGAGTGGAAAGAAAATGAATTTCAGGAAATTGAATTGCCTAGAACTTATTTTACTGAAAATTGAGAATTAATTGTCAATTAATTGGTATAATTTTTCACATGAAAATTATAGAAATTTTGAATCTTTCAGTGTTCGTTTGACCTTGGTTTCCATGGAAATTGTCCATTAAAGAGGTAGAATTATTAGGGATAGAATTTGTATCCATTGCAAAAATAAAATAAAAAATGCCTAGAAAAGCTATTTCCACCAAAGAAGTAGGAAAATTTTTTCCTCGAAAACCAAGAAAATGTGAGCATGTGGGTGAAAGATAAAAAAATCAACTCTATGGAAAATTTGTGTAATCAAACATAGAAAAAAGTGGAAAATGAAATTTAATTTCCATCTTTCATGGAATTGAAGTGCAATCAAACATGGCCTAATAGAAATATTATTTTCCATTTAACGAGTTTATGAGATGGATATGCACAATTGCTTTCAATCACGAGCTCATGAGATTTTAGACAATGGAAAACTAGTGCGTTTTCCATTATGAAGTTCTTAAAAAAAATCCGAGATTATTGTTACGCACATAATTGGTGCAAGTAAACCAAATTAAAAACAAGATTTTGGACTGGGCCATTAGATACCTGGAGGCCCAACTCGCTCTCCACATAAAGAAAAGTGGAAATTACTCATTTCCCTACTTTTGGAGATCCAAATTCTAAAATCAGATTTCATGTTTTAATTTTCAAAAATCAGATATTTTAGATATAGATACATGTTTTTTATATTTAATTAAATATTAATAATTAAATTAAAAAAATTAATTTATATACACCCCACCCCACATCAAATCCATAATTTCTCATTTCTCCCTCACCCCACCTCTCTCTCTCTCGACGGCGTGGAAGGAGCATCCCTTTCACTGCATCGCCACCATGCCCACCAAAATGCGTTACCCACCGGCAACACGTCTCTGCACGCGGAACAAGGAAGCGTGTGCACCGTTTGGAGGTCCCATCGCCGCCATCCGCGACGACGCCAAGATTATCCAGCTCGTCGTCGAATCGGCCATTCGCAAGCTCCGCATCTTCACATCCTCCGGCCGATTGATCTCTGAGACCGTCTGGAAGAATCCCGGTGGTCACCTCATCGATATGTCATGGTCCGGATTTTTGTGGTGCCGGATTTGAAGAATCCCATGGCGATTAAAATGGTTGATTAAAAATCAATCACAGATCTCATAGAAATAATATTACATTGTCATCTCTCCCTTGCTTCTCTTGTCTTGGTTGTTGTGGTTGCTCCGGCGATTAGATCTGTGATTGATTTTTTTTTCGGTTTTGATTGTTGGTGTTTTTTTCCGATTTTGATATGTGATTGTTTTTTTTTTTGGTTTTGATCGTTGGATGTGATGGTGGTGTTGACAATGATGTGTGTTTGATGGTGGTGTCGTGGTCGTGGTGATGGCAGTCGATGGTTTTGGGTGGGATGAGATGGGTCTTAGTGTCTGTGAACAATTATTTGGCTGAGACGTGTGGAAATTGACTTGTGACCTTGGGTGTGACTTGTGACTAGTCTTGTGACTTGGGTTGTGATGAGTTTCCGGCTGTGGTAGCAGCAATAGAGTAAGGTTAGGGCATGTAAGACAGTGGTGGTGGTGGTGGTGCTGCTGCTGCTGTGTAGTCTCTGTGACCAATGTTGTGACCTGAGTCATGGGCTGTGACTTATGTTGTGGCATGAGCCATGAGCAAAATATTATATGACATATGCTGTGACTATTACCAAGAACCTGAGCCATTTGCAAAAATATTATGTGACATGTGCTGTGACCATTTGAAATAAACATGTGACTATCAACAAGAACCTGAGCCATGTGCAAAAATATTCTATGACATATGCTGTGGCCATTTGAAAATAACATGGGATTATGAACAAAATCGTGAGCCATGTGCAATATATTATGTGACTTGTGCTGTGACCATTTGAAAATAACCCGTAACTATTAACAAAAATATGAGACATGAGCATTATTATGTTATCAATTATTATAAACAAAAAAAGCATGCGTTGTGACTTGTGACTTGTGACTTATGACTTGTGACCTGGGATGTGACCTGAGTCGTTGTCGGAATATTCGTCGAAGTTGGAACTTAAAGTAGGATTTATGAATTTTTCCCTAAAGAAAAATAACAAAGATTAATGGTAAAAAACCCCCATAAAAACATTTCTATTTGCAATATATTTCTCTAGTTATTGAAAATAGCAAAAAATCCTTGTATTTAAAACTTTTTGTGCGAAAATCCTATCGTCAAATTTGCTGTTAAAATCAGACAAAATGCCAAAATTTAAAAATAATAATTGTAATTTTAGTATCTAAACTTTTTATTCTTTTACAAATTATACCCATTTTTTTTATATACAACCCACAATCCCAAACCTTTAAAATTTATTTTTCACCCACCCCACTTCGTTTTCATCCCCAAAACATCATTATTTTATTTAATCCCTTCCAAAACTCTCCTAAATTCTTCACCCCAAGTTAAAAAAAAAAAAAAAAAAAGAAAGAATACTTTTTGTCCTTGCGTGCATTACGTGTATGAATGTTAAATAGAGATTAAGTACTTGTTAGTTCTTAGGGTTTTTGTTATGTTACACGTATTTGTTAGGATTCATTAATTGTTTGGACTTTGGTGTTTTTGTGTTGTGTTCACATTGGGATTTGCTATACATTCATCAGGATTTGACACATACCCCTATATATAATTGGCTTCTATTCATAGTTTGAACAAGGTTTTACCTCATCATTACTGTAATTTAGAATTGTGTAGGAATACAATGTCGTTGTAATTTCTTTATCTATTATTAGGGAATAAAATCTTCAATTCCTTGGCCAAATTAAATTTTGATTTCTTGTGTTCTGTTGTTGTGATCAATATTTCATATCGTGTCGTATAATTTCGTTTCGCCTTCAATATATAGGGTCCGTTTGATTGCAATAATGAAATTTGAGTGGAAAGAAAATGAATTTTAGGGAATTGAATTGCCATAACTTATTTTACTGAAAATTGTCAATTAATTATGTTTGATTAGTATAATTTTTTACATGAAAATTATTGAAATTTTGAATCTTTTAGTGTTCGTTTGACCTTGTTTTCCATGAAAATTGTCCATTAAAGAGGTAGAATTATTGGGGATAGAATTTGTTTCCATTGCAAAAATAAAAAATGAAAATGAAAAAAAAATGCCTAGAAAAGCTATTTCCACCAAAGTGGTGGGAAAAGTTTTTCTTCGAAAACCAAGAAAATGTGAGCATGTAGGTGAAAGATAGAAAATCAATTTTATGAAAAATTTGTACAATCAAACATGCAAAAAAGTAGAAAATGAAATTTAATTTCCATCTTTCATGAAATTGAAGTGCAGTCAAACATGACCTAATAGAAATATTATTTTCCATTTAACGAGTTTATGAGATGGATATGCACAATTGCTTTCAATCACGAGCTCATGAGATTTTAGACAATGGAAAACAGGTGCTTTTTCCATTATGAAGTTCATAAAAAAATCCGAGATTATTGTTACGCACGTAATTGGTGCAAGTAAACCAAATTAAAAACAAAATTTTGGACTGGGCCGTTAGATACCTGGAGGCCCAACTCGCTCTCCACATAAAGAAAAATAACAAAGATTAATGGTAGAAAACCCGTAAAAACATTTCTATTTGCGATATATTTCTCTAATTATTGAAAATAGCAAAAAATCCTCATATTTAAAACTTTTTGTGCAAAAATCCTACAATCAAATATGCCGTTAAAATCAGAGAAAATGCCAAAATTAAAAAATAATAATTATAATTTTAGTATCTAACTTTTTTTTATTCTTTTATAAATTATACCCATTTTTTTATATACAACCCACAATCCAAAAAAAGCATGCGTTGTGACTTATGATTTGTGACCTGGGATGTGACCTGAGTCGTTGCCGGAATATTCGTCGAAGTTGGAACTTAAAGTAGGATTTATGAATTTTTCCCTAAAGAAAAATAACAAAGATTAATGGTAAAAAACCCCCCATAAAAACATTTCTATTTGCAATAAGTAGAGGGGTATATTGCGAACGAAAACTTTCCAACGCCAAAGTAACAAACTGTGCACGGTGGGTAAAGAGTCACCGTTTTGCACATGTCCACAATCCAGTAACATACGTCTTCAATTTTGAAACATGTCAAAGCCTAAACCCTTTCAACAACGTCACGACCTATACTTACACATATGCATACACTCAGTTTTTATTTACTTTTATATCCTCATTTCCCCAACTACCCCTCTTTCTTCTTTTTCCTAAAAACGCGTGGGCTTTTCAGTCAAATCCTTGCTTCCCCTCTTTCTTCTTTCACTACTACCCCAGTATGGCCGTATCCCTTCTCGGAGAAGGAAAAAATAATTATTTTCTGAAAAAATTAGGAGAAAAATGGAGCACCCATTTTTTCCGACGACCACCACAAGGGCGGAGGCGTTGCGATGGCTGACGATCGCGGAGAAGCTTCTTGCGAAGCGTGACCTGATGGGGAGTAAGTCGTTTGCTACCCGGGCGCGTGACTCTGACCCGACCCTATTACCCGCCGACCAGATTCTAGCTGTGGCTGACACGCTCCTCTCCGGAGACCGGCAGATCGGGAGCAACCTGCAGGACTGGTATTCGATTCTTCAGGTCTCGCCTCAGCAGGGCAGTGACCAGGAGCTCGTGGCGGCGCAGTACCGCCGCCTGGCTCTCCTCCTAAACCCGCATAAGAATAAGTTCGCATTTGCTGACCAGGCCTTCCGCCTCGTGCTGGAAGCCTGGACTGTGCTTTCCCATCCTTCGAAGAAAGCTTTGTACGACAATGAGGTAGCTTTCTATATGCAGCCGCAGCCCGACCCGTTTAATCCCTTGTCTGCTCCCCGGGAACATTTGAGCATCCCTACATTGCAGCAAAACTTCATTTTCTTAGGGGGTAATAGTGTTGGTAGTGTGAATGATCCCTCTCATGCTCCTCAACCACATGTTCATGGTGGCAGCAGCAGTGCTGCGACTCGTTTCCATCAAGTGCAGGTACATGCGCAACCGGTCGACCCGGTGACTTCTGGGGGAATTCGAGAACGAGCAAGTAAGTTCCCACCGCAGAATTTCATTAATTTTACTTCAGATGCTAATATAGCTTTTGAGTCTGGTTCAGTGTCGACTCAAGAACCCTTGAATAAGCAGCGACGGCAAAACTACCCGGCTTTCACTGGTAATGTACAGTCTGTTTCTGGGTCAAATCTTAATGTGCATGCCAATGAGAATGTGCAAGATGCGAGAGGAGATGAACAGGAGGTGGAGAGAATGGTTACACAGGAGGAGGTGGTGGAGGAGAGAGTGGATGTACCGTCAAATGACAGTGGCTCTACTTTCTGGACTTCGTGTCCGTATTGCTATCACATGTATGAGTATCCTGGGGTGTATGCGGAGTGTACCCTCCTCTGTCAGAATTGTAAAAGGGCCTTTCAAGGTGTGGTGATTCCATCACCACCGCCAATTGTGAATGGGCAAGAGAGTTACTTCTATTGCTGGGGATCTTTTCCGTTGGGTGTTTCAATGGAAAATATGGAGAAAAATAGGAATCTGGCTTCAATATGGACCCCGTTTTCGCCTATGTTTACTTGCCCTCAAATTCTGAATGAGAATGATGTGGATAAAAAGGGTAAACGGAAGGCTTCGACTCCTAGGGTATATGTTGAAGATGATGAGGTTTTTGTGGAACTTTCAGACTCAAGTGAGTCCGATGTTGATTGGCAGGACAATAGATCGAAAAAGAAGAATAAAGTGATGAATGCGCAAGGAAAGAGTGCCAGTGAGACGCCCAAGAAAGGGATGAATGTAAATAACGAGACTGCACAAGTTAAAGCAAAAAATGCGAATGCAGAGGATAAATTTTTACCCCCACAAAGAGGTGAGATGCCGAATAAGTCAGTGGGTGAGTCCAGTAAGAAAGGAGGAGCTTCAGCTAATGCTCGGAAGCGACCTGGGGCGGTTGCGAAGAATTTTGAGAAGTTGGATTTGAATGTGGAGTTTAGCAATGAGGTCGAGGAGACTGCACCAAGCATGAACCAGGAAAATGGACCAGGACGTGGGGAGGATGATAACATTGAAGGGATTGGGTTTTTTGAGGGTCTTGATGAATTCCTAAACAGTCTTCCAATTCTTAATGTTGTAGGTGACGACAAGGTTGTCAAAGCTGCTTAATGAAACAATACTCCTTTTTGTTGCAAATGTATCGATGGCAGGGTTGTCGAGGCTGCTTAGTGAAACACAACTCCTTTTTATTATAATTGTACTTGCCGACCAGATTGTCGAGGCTCCTTTGTGATGTAAGAATCTTTTTGTTGTAAATTAAGCTTTTTTGTAATGAATGATGTAGACAAACTTTGGTAGTTTTCTTAATAATTTTGCTGTTATCAATTTAATGTATACATAGTCGTGTAGTGCTTTTCTGGTACGTTCTATAGCTGTTACAATTATAATACCATTTTTGGCGAGTCTATAACCTGTTTTTGGCGGTCTCAAGCACTACGACAGTAGCTGGACTCAGCTTCCCCGCCCTTCTACCTAGTGAAAATGTCTCCGTGTTAACTGAAAATATAAGTCATTTTTATGATCTTTATTTCTACCCGAACTTGTAATTTGAAATGGAAGAGGTTTTTTCCTGGCTCATACTATTTTGCTTATGGTAATTGCCTTGCTAAATCCATCTTTTACAGTTATGTTTAGAGATTGTTTTCTACATCACACATTTCTTCTCGAATTGAGAAACTTGGGATTATTTAGGCAATATGTGATGGAAGTATGGAAGTTTCTGATTGTCAATGTTGCATGTATTCACATCTCTTCTCAACATGAAAGAGAATATAAGTAAAAGTGTGTACTGTGTACCATATGTAAAGCTTTCATTTATTCCCCTTCTCAACAGAAATTGCTATGCCGATTTTTCCTGTTCTCTATTTTTAAATGGCCGAAATGAACTGATCTGTCTTGAAGAAACTTCACTTTGCTTTTTGAGCTACTGGTTTCTTGCTATGGAAGACCAAGTAAGACTTTACAAAATTAGCAGGGAATGTTAACAGGTAAAGGTTTTGGGTTATGTTTTTCACTTGGCTTACGTTCTGGTACTATTCTGCTCATAGAAAATGCAATATTGGATCTGAATAACATGTTTGGAGGAAGAACCTTCTGTTGTTCTTTTATGTTTCAAGTACAAATGCTACTGGTTTTATTTTAGTTGATTTTTCTGGGCATGATAGGTTATCTGCTACCTGTACAATTTGTATTAAAGAAGCACTGATTACTGCATCCCCATTTGATTTGGAGCCTGCTCCAGCATTCTCTTTCAATTTATGATGCAAAGAAGCTGCTTGCACATTGAACTGAATGATGAACATGGTTGTGTTCTGACAGATGCATTTCTGTCAGATATTGTGCTATTCGGCATCTATTCTATCATATAACATCGAAGTTGGATATCTTCTTTGTTACTTCTTTTTCTGTTGTTATAATTTTAGAGAGCCTCCAGTGACAAGGAGCACTACTTGGGAGGAAATTATATGCCTACATGTAACCTTTATATATTTCTCTAATCTGATATATGTCAACTATGGAGACATGCTTCCTTGAGTGACATGTCATGCAGCACACAGTAGTTGCTCGTGGATCTGATCATAGATTTGCATTGAAGGCGTTCACGTGTATGCCTTCATTACTTCTGTTGATTTCTGACTATATAATGGCTTTTTTCCTCGTCTTTTGGATTTCATTGTCAGGTAAGAAAGGTTGAAAAGTTCATGTTGGTAGTTTCTGAACCTGGAATTCAGTTAATTGATATTGCTGTTCTTTAGATGCGAATAATTCTGCTGTTTCTTATTTGGGTAAAATGATGCTCGAATTTCATAATGACATTATCTTCAGCTGATTTTTGGAGAGAGGACTGAAGAGGATTAGGGTTACCATATACTGTTTGTTTCCACATACCGCTTCGTTTCCTTAGTTGGCTGTAGGGTGTAACTATAAATATGAAGTGACTACCCTAAATGATTATACACATAATAAAACACCATTTCTCCTGTGGACGTTGACCCATGCCGAAGCATAATATATCGTGTGTTATTATTAATGCTTTATTTTAATTCAACGTGCTGTTAGGGCGAGTAACGAATGATATATTTTTTTTGTCAATCTTAATATTGACGGTTGATTATTCTGCCGAAGTCCACCATAACTTATGTTTGGTTCAAAATCCTTGTGCCACTGTTGCCGACCTTTTTGGTAGTTGAAATCCTTATCGGTTTTATTTTTAAACTGAAGGAGATCTTTCCGATTTGCTAATTAAATCGCTGCCATCTAGTACCTCTGTTTGTTTAAGAAAGTGTTGATTGGCCTCTCTATCTATTGCTGCCGTGGATTCTAGTTCATTGTGCTGCCACTGTCGTTTCTTGTCAGTTCGACCAACAATGTTTTGTAGGCGGTGCCATGGGCAGTATTATTTATTAATTTTTGGCATTTTTAGTGATCTTGGCGACAGTTGGGCTGTGTAGGATATCACCTTCGATAATTTTACTTGGTTCTCATCAACACAGATAGCTAACATTGAACCCTGTGTTCGAAGTTAGAAGACTGAAAAGAAAGAGAGAAAAGGAACTTTCTCTGTCATTCATAGTCTTTTGAGTTCTCCAGCTACCGAAGGTAGTTCGATATAATAAAGGTTTCCTCATGTACAGGATGCAGGTTAAATGCTTACATATTTTACTTCTATATGTATGTACCATTCTTGTTACCAGTAGTTTTATGATGGCGATTATCCAACCAGCATGAAATGACTACTAATTTGCCACCAAATCTTGTGGATTGACCCGGTAATGCTCTTGTCCTTTATTTACTTATAGTTTCTTTCTTTGTAGTAAAATACTTGTCATTGCCACGCTATTCTATTGCATTCTGCAATTCTTACAGGCAACAAGGCATGATTTTTCTGAACCGCACCAGAACTGAAGTAAGTTATTATAGTATTGCAGCTTCTTGATACTGTATATAGTATCTTCTGTTGCTATTAATGTGGTAATTGTGTTCAAATGAACATTTCTCAGGCTTCAATGTTGAAAACTTCTAGATGATAGAACAGTTCTGAACTTCACGGAATACTGTCTGTGTTGCCTGGGCAACAATTATGACTACAATATGTATCCTTTTTCTTTACCTTCCCATCCTTGTCCTAAAGTTATGGAAGACAATACTATGCTGCTGTGTTACATTGATCCTTTCCGGCTCAAGTACTCGACCCACTACACTGGACTCGTGGACGGTGGATCCTTTGGCTCGAGCACAAAATTATAAATTGTTATTGATCTCGTCTTTAGAAAGGACTAAAATGAAAAATAATTTCCCATTTTCTGCTTTGGTTGTTCATTGTTATTCTTGCTTTATCCTGCTTTATTATAACTGTCCATTTCTCAACTATCTTGAGCATTTGTTACACCCATATGATTACGTGTCATGTTCAGATGGAGAGGATCCCTCATTGATCGACTTGACTATTTATACTTCAAAGTCCGACCTGCACATGAATGTACGACTCAGACTTGGAGGACTGATATTACACTCATATATTATGTGTCATGTTCAAATGGAGAGGATCTCACATTGGCCGACTTGACTATTTATACTTCAAAGTCTGACTTGCACATGAATGTACGACTCAAACTTGAGGGACTGATGTTACACCATACATTACGTGGCATCGACTATTTAGTTATAGTGGATATATTTAATCAAGTTGAATATTTTTGGGCCTAAACTTGGGTCCGACCCATTAGGCCCACAAGCTCATTTACATTTCACTTCTCTATTTATATACGTATCCATTTCATTTTAAAGGAGATGGTTCTAAAACCCTATCATTTTCTCTCCACGTGGAGGGGACGGGGTAGAGATTCCGTTTGACCATTTTTTGGGGTCAACAGATTGACGTCGTCCATGGGAAACGGTGCGTTGACCATATTTTACCACGTACCAAGAGGTCATCGGAAAAGATTATTTTTTCCAGACGGTTTGTTCTATCACAACAACAAAGTCGGCCACCAAAGAAGGAAGAGGAAAAATATGAAAAGGCGAGGTGGTTTTTGCTGCTGGGAAGGTTTCAGTTGGTTCTGGGAAGCTCAAGGAAGATCACCTCATTTATCCTTCTTACCACAAAAATTTCTACCTTTGGCTTTCAATCGCAAAAGACATGTTACACTAGTAGAAGGAGATTAATAAATCCAAGCCTCGTGAAAATTCCACACACCCAAAGGAAAAATCCCCATAAACCTTCAAAAGTAAATTACCACAGGGGAATGACTGGAAAACAATCGCCTAACATTTACATCACCAACAACATAAAGCCCCTACATGGTTTGGAATGGGTCATTCCTAATGAACGTTGTCATGGTGAAATTCAAATGCATATGTAGTGATTTGTGGAATCAACTTCATACTCTACCAACCCCATAAAAAGATTTGGTCAAATTTTACTCCGACGACCATCGCTGAGGTATACAACAGTGCATTAGAGGTCACCGTGACAACTGAAGAAGCAACCGTTGGCTTCTCAACTCCGATTTTGCACTAGAAATCCGTTCCTTCATTGTTCAAAAAAAAAGGGAAGGGAAAAACAAAGAACCTCCGGCTAAGGCCGTAAGGAGAGTTGTTGTCGTTCACAGCTTCTTCAGGTACGGTTGGTTTTAGCTCTTGTCGAGGAGGCATTAATTTTCTTCTACGGGGACAAGACATTTGGTGGCTGTTGCAGACTTTTTATTGAAAAATAAGCATTTGCAGGTTATTGTCTACTTTTGCTTGCTTTTTGTGCTCTGGTCAAATGTATCAATCCTTGTAAAATGTATAGGAGACAACTTTTGGGCCGTTGGATATTGTGGACTTTCTATGAGGCCAATATTGGGTAAAATGAGTCTATGGGCTTCAATCAAGGCTGGTCCAATTTTTATTCAAAATCGGGCCCCAACTATTTATTACCCTTGACCTCCATAATTATTTCTTTGGTCCAAGCAGTCACTTATCCTTTGGAACGGACTTCGGCTTCCATTTATTTTAAATCACGTGGAAGAAGGGAAGAAATACTTAATTTTGAGAACTAGAAATAAGTAGGAGGGTTCACAAAGAAAGAAGACTTCCAAGTTCATGATCATTAGCCAGCCTTTTTTTTCTATTTGTTTTTCTTGGGGCTATTTTTTCACGAAGAAAAAAGGTGTCTAAAATCTATATGGTATTACTCCATCATTAAACTTCTTCAATGATATAACATGCCAAAAACCTGGTTATTAATTCTAAAGGCTGATTTGAAAAATTTCCAGAGTAACATGGAGGCCATTATGCTTTTATTTTAAAGCCATGAAATCCCATTTATTTATCCATTGGTGACTTGTAAAATTATTATAGCACCAAGTGAGCATTTGTTTATTGTTATTGGGACCTCAATATTGAAGATAGGTAATGGCAAAATTTGAGTTCGAAATGGCAAGATTCTTCTATTTGCATGTTAAATTTACTGCAATATACCATCTGATTTGTGCATTAAGAAATACAATATCCACAATGAGGAATTGTGGAAGTATGTGAAATTTGCTATTGTAATTCTTGATGGTGTCGTCGATGGGTTACAAAACTCAGTCATGCGAAAGGAATTATTATTATTGAAAGAGCACGCTAAGTGTTTCATAAATTGCTTAGCTCGGATCTCTCCTATTCAAATGCATTTTTTATTTCACCTCTATTAATCTATCATTTGAGGCAAGTTCTAAGACCTTGCACGTTGAAGGCCATCTTGTAAGACCTTGCACTATTGAAGGCGAGCCTAAGTTCGTGGATTTCTTATTTTTTTAAGGTGAGACTTAGCTCGTGTTTTTCCTATTATCGGAGGTGAACCCAATCTTGTGGATTTCTTATTATAAGAGGCGGTATATCATGAAGTCCTTGTTCCTTGAAAAAGGAAGAGGCAGATCGCTAGATGATTATTCTTGGTCTCGCAAGATGGTCATTCCTCGCCTCTCACTATTGTTGAGCATAGCTGTAAGACCTCGTCTATCCGATGCCCGCTTATAAGACTCCAATAGTTCGAGAGTTATTTGCGAGGTGTTTATTCCCTGTTACGCCAAATGTTTATCCCTGGTTGAGACCTCGTTCCTTGAAAAAGGAAGAGACGATAATATAAGTCCTCGTTCCTTGAAAAAGGAATAGGCGACTATTCCAAGTCCTCGTTCCTTGAAAAAGGAAAATGCGATAATATAAGACCTCGTTCCTTGAAAAAGGAATAGGCGATTATCCCAAGTCCTCGTTCCTTGAAAAAGGAAAATGCGAAAATATGAGATCTCGTTCCTTGAAAAAGGAATAGGCGATTATCCCAAGTCCTCGTTCTTTGAAAAAGGAAGAGACGATAATATAAGATATCGTTCCTTGAAAAAAGAAATAGACGATTATCCTAAGTCCTCGTTCCTTGAAAAAGGAAGAGGCGATAATATAAGACATCGTTCCTTGAAAAAGGAATATACGATTATCCCAAGTCCTCGTTAAGAGGCGATAATATATGACCTCATTCCTTGAAAAAGGAAAATACGATAATATAAGATCTCGTTCCTTGAAAAAGGAATAGGCGATTATCTCAAGTCCTCGTTCCTTGAAAAAGGAAGAGACGATAATATAAGACACCGTTCCTTGAAAAAATAAAGAGACGATTATCCCAAGTCCTCGTTCCTTGAAAAAGGAAGAAGCGATAATATAAGACCTCGTTCCTTGAAAAAGGAATATGCGATTATCCCAAGTCCTCGTTAAGAGGCGATAATATATGACCTCGTTCCTTGAAAAAGGAGAGACGATTATCCTAAGTCCTCGTTCCTTGAAAAAGGAAGATGCGATTATCATAAGTCCTCGTTCCTTGACAAAAGAAAAAACAATAATATAAGACATCGTTCCTTAAAAAAGGAAGAGGCGATTATCCTAAGTCCTCGTTCCTTGAAAAAGGAAGAGGCGATAATATAAGACCTCGTTCCTTGAAAAAGGAATAGATGATTATCCTAAGTCTTCGTTCCTTGAAAAAGGAAGAGACAGTCCTCGTTCCTTGAAAAAGGAACAAGTGATTATCCTAAGTTCTCATTCCTTGAGAAAGGAAGATGCGATAATATAAGACCTCGTTCCTTGAAAAAGGAAGAGATAGTCCTCGTTCCTTGAATGAAGGAAGATGCGATATCTTGGAGTTCTCGTTCTTTGAATAAAGGAAGGTGTGATATCTTGGAGTCTTTGTTCCTTGAAAAAAGAAGAGGCAAATCGCCGAACGGTTATTCTTGGCCTCGCGAGATGGTCATTCCTTGCCTTTACTATTGTTGAGCCTAGCTATAAGATCTCGTTTATTCGAGGCCCGTTTACAAGACTCCGGCAGTTCAAAATCTATACACGGGATGTTTATTCCCTACCTCGCCAGATATTTATCCCTGGCTTTGGCGAGATGCTTATTCCTCGCCTTTCACTATTGTCGAGCCTAGCTATAAGACCTTGTCTATTCGAGGCCCGCTTATAAGACTCCGGTAGTTCGAGATCTATACGCGGGATGTTTATTCCCTGCCTCACCAAATGTTTATCCCTAGCTTCGCGAGATGCTTATTCCTCTCCTCTCAATATCGTCGATCTTAGCTGTAAGACTGCATCTATTCGAAGCTCGCTTATAAGACTCCAGTAGTTCGAGATCTATACGCGGGATGTTTATTCCCCGCCTTGCCAGATGTTTATCTCTATCTTCGCGAGATACTTATTCCTCGCCTCTCACTATTGTCGAGCCTAGCTGCAAGACCTCGTCTATCCGAGGCCAACTTATAAGACTCCGATAGTTCGAGAGCTACTTGCCATATGCTTATACTTCGCAACGCCAGATACTTAACTATGGCGAGCTCATAAATTATCGTTCAAGTATGACAAGCTCATACATCTCCATCAACGGTTAAAATATGGCAAGCCCATATCTCCATCAATGATTAAAGTATGACAAGCTCATACATCTACATCAACGGTTAAAGTATGACAAGCCCATACATCTCCATCAACGGTTAAAATATGGTAAGCCCATATCTCCATCAACGGTTAAAGTATGACAAGTTCATATATCTCTATCAACAGTTAAAATATAGCAAGCACATATCTCCATCAACGGTAAAATATGGCAAGCCCATATCTCCATCAACGGTTAAAGTATGACAAGCTCATACATCTCCATCAACGGTTAAAATATGGCAAGCCCATATCTCCATCAACGGTTAAAGTATGACAAGCTCATACATCTCCATCAACGGTTAAAATATGGCAAGCCCATATCTCCATCAACGGTTAAAGTATGACAAGCTCATACATCTCCATCAATGATTAAAATATGGCGAGCCCATATCTCCATCAAATTATTAACTATGACGCCCTCATAAGTTACTATTAAGTATGACAAGATCTTACGTTATATTCAGATTTTATATGGCGAACCAATATGTTACATTCAGATCTATTATGGCTCGCCCTCTTTAGCAAGGGCCTCGCCTTGCCTTATTCAACCTTACCACATGCTTCGACTACTTCCATATGGCTCGCCCTCTTTAGCAAGGGCCTCGCCTCGCCCTATTCAACCTCATCACATGCTTCGACTACTTCAATATGGCTCGCCCTCTTCGGCAAAGGCCTCATCTCGCTCTATTCAACCTCATCACAGGCTTCAGTTGATGCAATATGGCTCGCTCTCTTCAGCAATTACATCACCTCTACATTAGCTTATCACAATTGCTTATACGTTCAGAGTATTGCCTCTGCTGCTTATGTTTAAAGTTTTGCCTTTGCATCAACTTCATCACAACTGCTTATATATTCAGTTATTTATATCTCAAGTCCGACTTGCATATAAATATTCGTCTTAGATTTGGGAGACTATTGTGATGCTCGTAACTTAATATCATTACATTAATATTGCTAGCATATGCATTATATTATTGCTACCAAGTGCGTACTTCACATCACTGCTAGCATGTTATGACATTATTTTCGCTACAGCAAATATGTATACCACGTTATCTATATTATCAACATGTTTCTTGCTTATTAACAATACTATTACACTGAATTGTTCGAGCATATAACCTACTACAATACATGGTAGACTCTTTGCATATTATATATCTTGGGACATTTGACATGTCATTATTCATCATATTGTCATGAGTAATTTGATGGCAAATGGACCTCAAATTTGTTTGGTATATGTGTAATGGATATATTGTATTGTATTACAGGATTTGTTTAGTCCACATTACAGAGGAGACGTTGAAATTTCGACAAATTTATATGCAGTATCTGCCTTTCGAGGCAATTAGTAAGTCCTCGTTTATTTAGACTCACACATATATTTCTGAGGCAGTTTATAAGTCCTCATATATTGTAGCGATTTATATTTTCGAGACAATCTCTTATATTTCAAAATCCGACCTGCACATGAATGTACGACTCAGACTTGGGAGACTGATGTTATATCTATATATTACGTGTCATGTTCAGATGGAGATGATCCCACATTGATCGACTTGACTATTTATACTTCAAAGTCCGACCCACATATGAATGTACGACTCAGACTTAGGGGACTAATGTTACACCTATATATTACGCGTTATGTTCAGATGGAAAGAATCCCACATTGACCGACTCGACTATTTATACTTCCATGTCCGACCCGCACATGAATGTACGACTCAAACTTGAGGGACTAATGTTACACCATAGATTACGTGACATCGACTATTTAATTACAGTGGATATATTTAATCAAGTCGAATATTTTTGGGCCTAAACTTGGGTCTGACCCATTAGGCCCACATGCCCATTTACATTTCACTTCTCTATTTATATGCGTATCCATTTCATTTTAAATGAGATGATTCTAAAACCTTATAATTTTCTCTCCACGTGGACGGAACGGGGTAGAGATTCTGTTGGATCATTTTTTGGGGTCAACAACATCCATTTATGTTACGTTGAGTAAGCTCTCTAACTATTTTGTTGAAGAGGATATACTATCTTGGATTTGAGCAAGTTGGATTAGGGTCCCTGGATTAAGAAGTTTCTTTTGAACATTTTTTGATTATTTTCTAAAAATGCTTGGTAAGAAAAGGAAGCATGGTTAAGGTAATTTCCTCGAGAAGTTATTCTTCAAGAAGCAAAATCATAAGCCTTGCCAAACGAGCCCTTAATTGAGGATTCATTTATGAATTTTTGGTATGTCGTGCAAAGTGTATTAAACAGTACAGAACAATATATAAAAATGGAAGCTAAAATTGTGTTGGTTGTAGTGTTTTGTATGTGGTCTAATTAAAACTTCATATCAAAATGTGCGAAAGCATCTTTAAAAATGCAAGTATAGATTACTTGTATATTTCACGAGCAAAGCTACACGTACAGAAATGGAGGCAACAGAAACGGTATAGAACACTCGCAACAACAAGGGGGTGGTCAATTTTTTATAATATTTTATTCATGTGGGACCCATATCTCATATGAGATTTTTGGAATTTTTTTTGCGAAATGTATTCTGTGAGTGGAAAAATTCATAATTCACGATACGTAAGTTATTTGGTTGTGAAAATCTTGATTTTATTGATGAACTTAATAGAGTTTGTTTTATAATTCTCAATCGATATTTTTTGTATTGAAAGTAATTTAAATTATATATATTAAATCTTAGACTCAACTTATTTATTCAGCCACAAGAGCATAAAAAACAAAAAAGTAACATGTACCTATCAATGTTTATCTGGCAACATTATCGCCTCAGATGGGCATTAAATTTCCAATTCCCACCCAAATCAATCCAAAGTCTCGACCACTCGGAGAATGTCTTATCGAAGCAGCATATGCAGGAAGAGAAGACTTCTTAAGGTAAGAAAAAAACCAGAAATTTTTTATAACTATACTCGACTATGATGAATTGAAGTTTGCATGTCATGCCAATTATTGGATGTGAGATAGTTCAATCAGAATTTAGACTATCCAGTTAACCCGAGTGACATGGTGTTCAAAAAAGTAATTTAGGCTTCATTTTTCAGGATTTTTGTTTCTCGTAAAAGAACTGTTTGAGCAATTTTATTTTAACATTTTCTTTTGAAAAAGTTTTTAGAGCAAGTCATATTGTGTCAACTTCCTATAAAAGCTTATAAAATTAATTAAACGAGTTTTAAATCAGCTTTTGAATCTTAAAAAGTTGATTTTGATTTCTCGAATGTCATGCTGAACGGACCCTTTACGACTCAATATTCATATTGAGCTAGTGATCGTCTTGGGGCAACTTGATACCATCTTTCAAACATTATGGTTTCAAAAAATAAAGTCTCGGGGACCCATTTTCAATTTTTACCTGAGTTGGATTTCTCTGTAATAGTAATTCGTTTGGGTCAATTTCCAAATATGTACGGTGACCGTTGATTGAAATAAAGAGCCGTTATATTTGCATTCTTAGCTTCACTTTGTTTTACATCGATTTCATCGCAGTCAATTGGGTTCCGCGACATAAATACCTAAATCGCCATTTTTTCTTCTTAATTTCCGAATTAAAAAAAGCATTGGTTTCTCCGTCTTTCTTGGACAACAAGAACATGTGTCCACCGATCCAACCAACAAAATTAGAAAAAGTAATCAAAAGATCATATATATATGCGTTCCAACTGTGCCTTTACCATTTTCTTGATTCACCACTCACTAGGCTGAAAGTGCTAGAGAGATTTCTATAATGTCTCAGGCAGTCTTTCAATTCTCATCTTTCACTGTTTCATTACCGATGGACATAATCAAATCTCCCGCGAAATCCGTCACTGTAATTTTTTTTTTTTTTTTTCATATATATTTTTTGTGCGATGTGTATGAAGTAGTCGGGTTTTTTTTTTTTGCTTTTTGGAACAGATATTTGGTTCACAGTTGAAATCTTGGGAAATTGAGCAGACCCACTTGAGATTTTTGGATTCTTTCAAGTAAGTCTCTCGAAGTTGAATTATCCTCTTTTCTTGAAAATTTTCTGTTAATTAGATGTGCTTTTTATTAATCCGGTTCGAGGTCTTCATTTGTAAGAAAAATCGATTAAGAATTGGCTTTTAATGTGCTGCTGATCTGCACATTGATTTGAGTCTGTTTGAGGAGATTACAAAGACAATAAAGTTTAATGTTAATTTTATCCAACGGATTTTCTTTCATGGACGCCATTTATGGTAAGAGACAGTTAATACAATGGCAGTAGTTATTGCAAAATGTGCCCTAATATCCTACTCTGTGTGAATTGCTAGCTTATAATCCCCTTGTGGAAGATTCTTTCTTGACAGTACTTGTGTGCCAAATATTTGTAAGATATAGTTCTTCCATCTTGTTACTTTAATTTTATTTCCAAAAATTGGTGTTCGGTCTGGGGTTTGGTTCATTCTCTAGAGCTTATTGAGCCTCTGGAAGCTAACATCTATAACACGGACACTTCAAATAGGGTAGCGTATCCGTGTCCGACACGCGTCGATACTGACACTCCTTGGACACTCTATCATAAACATTTTTCCACTAAAAATATTATATTTTTAGCTCAAAATTATTAGTAAATAACAAATAAGTACTCATATGTAAAAAATCTCAATAAGAAAAATTAATAACAAGTATAAAACTAAATTTATACTACATATTTTAAAGAATTTAATCAACGTATCGGGGACGTGTCGTGTCAGTATTTTTTTGAAAAATCGCGTATCGGCATATCCAACACGCATCGTGTGAGACACATGAGTCCGTGTCGGTGCATCATAGGAGCTAACTGTAAGCTGATGTGAAAAATAGTGAATTGAGGTAGAGTAGTCTGATGATTCGGTAGTCTATTTGGCTGGATATTGAAAGAGGATATGAAATAAACATGGAAGATAGATGTCAAGTGGTCACCCAGAAAAATACTGGTGCTCAAATCTAAAATATTTTGATTTGATTTCGAATACGGGTGTTCATCTTCAGAAAGGCATGAGAAAGAAATGCTCCCTAAAAACCATATGTGCGAGTCTCCCAGCATGTAGCTCACACCATGTATGCCTTCATGTATACACTTGCAAATTGTTTGCATATACATATTTATAGTCCTCATCGGGTGTATGTGTGGAGCAGCGGAGGTTGCATATATTTTTGCATTCCTGTTCAGGATTTCACTTTTTTGAATTGCAATTTTCAAAAATAGGTATTTTCTAGCCTTCCTGAGCTGTATAATGTTGACATATTTAAATACTATATTGTTTTTTTTAATGAGGGAAATTAGTGTTTGAGTCAGAATTTGCTTCAGAGTTCAGAAAACTTGTGATTAGCAGCCACTTACAACTTGAAATCAATTTTGCATCATAAACTGCAATTGGTTACAATCTATTTTGGAAGTTGAAAATCACCTGTGCCTGATGCTGCTTCATTTTTCTGTCCAGATAGCTTTCCACCTATCAAAGTATAAAGTTTTTCCTGTAATGAAGGAGATATGGTCAATTGATCTATTAAGATCGCCCTAATTCTTGCATCATATGCTTCTGATTACATTGTTTGATGCTGGTTTATAGGACATACTTACACTTTAAGATTACAGACTTCCATTCAACACTCGAGATTGACCCCGAGAGATAAGCATGCCTTGATTTTGACTTTTATATGCGCTTTGTGATATTGGGTATTATACTAACAAAATTTTTTCGGCTCTACACGATTGCTGTTGTCAATGTAGGAGAACTCCAACTTTAAGATTGAAAGCCTTACGGGAGTCTCCAGGCCTGACCCAGGAGATCATAGATAACCCACAGAAGAGCGTTGGAACAACCGAGAAGGGTTCTGATGTTTTCAAGGAGATGAGACATCGATTTCTTAGTTTCAAAAAGGATAAATACTTGTAAGAATCATCTAATTTGGACGAACATATTTCATAATGTTATACAACAATTATTTTCTCCTGACTTGGACTTATATACTTCAATTTTATAGGGGAAACTTAGAACATTATCAAACTCTTGCCGAGGGACAAGCACCTAAGGTAACAAACATAATTATGTAATTTCAGTATTCGAATTGGAAGCAGAAGACTGAAACTGACATTTTCGAGAACAGTTCATGGTGATTGCTTGTGCCGACTCTCGGGTATGTCCCTCGAGCATTCTAGGATTTCAACCCGGAGAAGCTTTTGTGGTCCGGAATGTGGCAAACCTTGTGCCCCCACTTGAGGTATTAGCTTCTTATTCGGTCGTGTCATCTCTCCTTACAAAATTGATAAGCATGGTATTTACATGGTGTAAATTGATTTTTTTATTTTTGGATGTGAATCTGAATGCTCTGGCCATGTATTCTTCTGATGCAGAATGGACCTACTGAAACAAATGCCGCCCTTGAATTTGCTGTGAATTTTCTTGAAGTAAGTAAAATATCTGCTTAATGTGTAAGAGGCCATGCTTTTTCTAGTTTTTGTTAACTAGCAGAATAAATATACGGTTTTAACCGCAATAAGTTTAATGGGAACAATACTTAGCTTCTTTTTCTTGTTGAGTTGCAATTGGTATGCCAATGGGAATAAGAAATGACCGGACTAGCCAAATGAAAAAGTACCTAGTTTTTTACTCCTTAGCCGAGTGTGCCTAGTAATGTGCCTCTATTATAGAAATGAAAGAAATGTACCCCTCTAACAAGCCAAATGGTATGAATTCATTAAAAAAATGTCTAGTGTCGGGAAACAAAGTTCATCTTGATACTGCAAGGAAAAATTATATCTAAAAGCCTAACAGTTACTGGCACAAAATTGCTCAAGTTCATTGATAGTCAAGAGGACACAGATTTGAGGAGGGAAAGTTATTCCTTAACCCTATGCAAAAACTAAAGCCAAGTTTAAGAATCTCTCGTCATTCTTGTATCACTTAGTTTAGCCTGTGAGTTTAAATGCTTGATGAATTCAGTATTATTCTATTTCTTTTTTTCACAATTTTATCATAGCACAAAATATTCCTCTCTCTGTGAAAACTTGGTAAAGATATTGTCTGCAGGTGGAAAATATACTAGTTGTTGGCCACAGCTGCTGTGGAGGGATCCGTGCCTTAATGAGCATGCAAGATGAAATAAATTCAAGGTTTGACTATTCTCTTTTCTTCATTGATGCATAACCTGTCCGTCCTCCATTCTCTCTGGATATCCTTATGTTTCTCAATTTCCTCGTATTTTACAGTAGTAGCTTCATTAAAAGTTGGGTAGTAGTTGGAAAGGCTGCAAGATTGATAACAGAAGCTGCTGTTTCGGACCTTAATCTTGATCAACAGTGCAGGCACTGCGAGAAGGTGTAGTCCCCTATTGTTTTCCCTTCCTTTTTACCCTCATGTCCCCTTGCACCGTGCACAATGAGATTTTGTATTGCTTATGTCATGTGCAAGCTCGATAACGGAATGTGTAATATTTCCTTTCTCATCCTACTCTTCCAAAATTGTATCCTTTTGCAATCATGGGCTTCTACACTTATAGTGAAGACCATCCCCCCACCCCCTCCCCCGGATATAATTCATGGCATTCTGCTGGTCTGACATTCCAATAGAAGGTGCAAAGAAATTCAGCTGTTTCCCGTGTCAAATTGAGTGTAGCAAGTCTTAGTCAGGTTTTTGATACCGTAGGTTTTTACTACTCACCAAAAGGAGAATAAGGACCAGAACGAACATATATCACTAGGATTACAATTCTTTTCTTCGGCTGGATAATAATCTGAGCCCCCGGTTTCCATTTTCCAGGAATCAATCAACAGGTCATTGTTGAACCTACTCACTTATCCGTGGATAGAAGACCGGGTCAAAAAGGGGACGCTTTCACTTCATGGTGGCTACTATGACTTTGCTGATTGTACATTTGAAAAATGGACACTTGATTGCAAAGGATGCAGACCAAAGGTTGATGGTGAATACACTATTAAAAATCGAGAATTTTGGTCCTGAGTTTGTTTCATAGTTTAAGTGTGTGTTTCATGATCTTTTAAAGGGTAATTTTGATTATAAGTTGTGTATCAAATAAGAAGTTTTTGATTATAATTCATATTTTACTTGTATAATTTTTAATCAAAGAGACAGTGCTGTAGAATTCAAACGCCTTTGTTTATTTTATCTTAATGAAATAGGTGAGATTCAATTTACTTTCAATATTAATCACTACTTTAATCCTACTCAACTTTCTGTCACAATCCCTTGTGAACGTTTAAAATTGATAGCAATATTGCATGTCATAAGTTTCAAGGTGAATATGCCAACTAATCATGTCATGGCTTAAAAAATTAAAAATAAATAGTTTATAAAATCGATGCTAATTCATCCGACGGAGAATAACCAAAGCTCTATTTATCTCCAATTTCAAGATTTTGCACCCATGACATGTTTGGGTGTTATGTTCGCGTAGAAATGGGGTTAACGAATGACTATCATCGAAACTAAATTGAAGTTTGATGACCAAAAATGAAATTAACACGAGAAAATGACCAAAAGATTTTTCTTTTGGATAAATTGACCAAACTAGTCGGCCCCCCTTATTAATAGCAAAAGAAAAATAGATTTAGGAGAGGCTAGACCTACTTCAAAGGAAAGGAAAAGAAAGAAGCGCTCACCATTCGTGTGTAGCCAAGGTATCTACTCATCACACGGGTCATGACTAAAAGATTGACATAACATAAACTAGTATAAATATAATATAAACTTGTGACTGCCAAGTGACATATCGGCTATATGAACGTCTCTGGCTACAAACTTTAAACATCTGTATGAACAATTTCATCTCAGAAGAGAGATGGATAAGAAGTTGAACTACACACCCAACCAACCTTGTAATCCTTGCTGTTTCTCACATCTCTTCAATAAAAATACTCATAATATTAAAGCCTGACACTCTCAATCAAGCTTAAACAACTTTCTACTGCTATCTTCTTGTAATCTGCTCACATAATCGCTCGTCTAGTAGTTTTCTTGATGATTGTAGTTATCACTCTTTCATCAATGGATGGCTCTAAAAAAGTAGCAGCCTCACACCATCTTCTCGAGGCAGGCCAGCCAGAGATTCCTAAGCCTGAGTTCCCACCATTGCCTGAAATTCCAACTTTACCAAAGCCAGAATTTCCAGAAATCCCTGATCTGCCAAAACCAACTTTTCCTACCATTCCAGAACCTCATTCAACCACTAATCCTTAAAGAACTACTAACACGGAGTTTCAGTTTTATGAATTATGCTAGTTGGAAGAGGCACAAGTTTACTAAGAAATTCTACTCTACAATGAATTGTTATGTGGCTGTATTTATTGTTATGTAAGAATACTATGTGAACATTATTTATGTATGAGCGTGATTGTATCTCATTCTGTATTGAAGTCAAAAGAATTTTTTGTTTACATGTTATTTTCCTTGTCCCATTTTGTGCTGTACTTTTCAGTTTCCACCCTGATAAAGGCATTATAAGGAAACCTTTTGACTGTTATCTGGAGGAAGTACTGGTTCAAAAGTGCAATTAAATTTTCCCTGAATGTATATACTATCTCGAAGAATGTTGTATTGGGTAATATGCAGTTGAAGAAACATAGTTAACATAGGATCTTGGCAGAGATTTCGGCTAGAAACCTAAAAGATTGACTCAATGAACAAAGAATGCTATAATATTATAAATGGGTCTTTGTGAATTTGAATCTCTGCTGGATTAGGACTTCAGAAAGCAATGAGATTGAATTTATTGTGAAAGAAGAATCACAGGCCAAGCACTGCATATATCAGAATTATTAAGAGGATGGAAAATTTGCATGTAACAACTAAACATTCAGGCCCTGTAAACTAGAAAGGACATTATTCGGTTGTATTGAGGGCACCACCTCAAGAAAATCCAGCCATCCATGAGCCACCTAAATCTGTGCCTACTCAAGTTCAGTCTTCAGTTGGGAACTCCAAATGCTGCTTTTACCAGATCATTTAAAGTCAAAGCACAGTCTAAGAACAATATTATGAAACAGAAAAGTAATCATCTAGGACAGAGCTTTTGTTGGATTGAGCTTGTAGTTAAAATACAAGAAATCTTTTCCAAATTTAAGATTTAGCAGCATAAATCTTCATACCCTGCTCCAACTTAATTCTTGGAAAGGAGAATGAATTGCAACTATTGCAAATACCAAAAATCCATAGTAGCTTTTCTTAGGTGACAAACTGCATATATACCGTTGCATTATAGAAAAACTTTTAGTTCAAAATTTTGTAATGAAAATCTGGTTTAAAAATAGATATAGATTAAAGAGTTTACAACTCCGTCAATTACCTGATTCGTGATTAATATTACACAAAATATTACAAAATAATTAATATGTTTAAGATTGTAATATGATCGAGTAATTTGTTGGATGATTTGTTTCTCAAACTAAATGTATTTGAATTTACGGCAGCATTTTGTCAAGGGTAAGAATATCTACCAGTTTGAGCCCCTTAAGGATTTGATGAGCTGAGTTGTCTGCAGATTACCAATTAGAACAACTCTGATGAATCTTACATCAGTTGCATTGCGCGTGCAAATTAGAAAACCACACAAATAATCTAGAGAAATTATAAAATAGCAACACCCTGTGTATCTTTGAATTTAACATGGATTAAAGCGTGCTATTACATAATAATTCTCCTGATATCATTCTGTACAAAATCAATTAAGATAGGCATATCATGAGAAATGACTATTAGATTGGCATAGCATAAACTAGTATGAGTATACACAGACTTTTGTGCATCTTTGTTTATAAACTTAAAACTATTGTATGAACAATTTCGTGCATATAGAAATGATATGGATGAGAAGTTGAACTGCACCACGACTTTTCCTAACCACCAACCTCTACTCCCAGCTATAAATAATCATGATATTCATGCCTAACATCATTCAAGCTTAAACAACTATTTTTCTGCTAACACCTTTCTGTGGATCTGCTCACATAATGGCTCTTTCTCGTCTAATTTGTTTTGCAATGATGGCAATTATCACTCTTTCATCAATTGATGACTGCAAAAGAGTTGCAGCCTCACGCCACCTTCTTGAGGTAGACTTGCCTGAGATTCCAAAGCTTGAATTGCCACCGTTGCCAGAAATCCCAACTTTGCCTGAGTTGCCAAAACTGCCGATACCTGAGTTTCCAGGCTTGCCAATGCCAGAATTGCCAGAAACCCCTGAGCTGCCTGAACCAACATTTCCTACCGTTCCAGAAACTCATTCAACTTCTAATCCTTAAAACACTATGTTCTCCTGCACAGCTAGACTGGCATTTCTGGCTTATTATTAAAAGTTACGGTCTTACAGTGAAATACGATATGTGGTGTGTATCGTTATGTAAGAAATATTATGTAAGGATTGTTTATTTATGAGCATTCTTGATTTTCATTTCATATTGATGTTAATGAACTTTCTTGTTTTCATGCTATTAATCTCCTACACTCTTTTTCTTTAAGTTCTTACTCCTTTAATCTGTCCTAGTTTTTAGTTTAGCCCCGATAAAGGTTTCATTTCGAAACAACTTTTCCTTTCTTCTATGGTCTATACAACTCAAATTACATGAATGGACATTTAGTGAAAACGGAACATTAATACTTAAATTTGATCTCGAGGGAATTCTAGAGAACACAAAAGCTGTCTTGATATGTGAATAGAGAACTCGAAAATGGATTTTCCTTGAAATATACTAACTTGAAAGATATTGAATTCTAGACTCTTGAAGAAACATTATTGAACTCACAAGTTTGGCCAGAAGAGTACGGTATCTCTTGGAAATTTTTTTACTGGAAACATAAATAAACATTTAGGTGAAATGGACAGAGAGAAGCTAAATAAACAATTTAGGTGAAATATTTTATAACTTGCTCTAAGTAAAATTTAATTTCTACTGGAATATAAGTGATCTGCTAGGTCGGGAAGAAACTCTGCATACTCAGGATTAGTAACACAGAAAATCTGCTAGAATATCAGAGTTGTTGTCGTCTTCACCTGATGCTTTTAGAGGATAAATAATCAATATATCCAGCCAGAAGTGCCTGAGCAGCCAGAGTTCCCGGAACTGCCTGGACCAACACAGACAGAAGCGACAAACTCCCCTAATCCCCTTGATTTAATTCTTTTAATGAATCGTGAAGATTTGGAATAATGGAATTAAATCTGTGGAGTTGGCGCATATTGATTTTAAGTTCTTTGAAGATGATTTATTCATTTAATTTTGTTGTGGTTTTAGTCTTGGTTTAGCGTTTATCATTGATCTCAGTGTATCAGACAGCTTATACTTCGAGTATTTTTAAATTTATGTATCTGCAATTCTGCATTATACGTTTCTTATGTTGTTTTGAGTTTGCTACATTCAACGTGCCTGTTGTGGTAATCAACCCTTTCTTTTTCACTAATGTTTCTATTTGAGCTATTCTCTCTCACAAAACAGGAGAAATTCTTACTAGTCCAAGAGCGTAGTAAAAAAAAAATTCTTTAGTATATGCATATCTGATGGTAAACTCGACGTTGAAAAACTGTTTAACCAGTTTTATTCCCCGGATAAAAACAACAAGGAAAATGTGATCATTCAAGGGCGGGAGGCAAAATTTTTAGGTTTTATAGGGGTACTTGAAAGAATTTTTCACATGTATTCCATAGTTGTAACATTTCCTCCAATATAAAAGTATTGGTAAGCCTCTCTTTCTTGTGTAGAGAGTAAACAGAGAGGCATGAGAACACAAAACACTGTGATCATTCTTCTTTTACGATATAGTGAAATCGGGCAGCGGCATCAAAGTAAACATACGTCTAGTTGAGTGTGAAAAATCGTGCAATTTTTTCTTGCTTTCATTTTCTGTTTCATGTTACTAATTTCTCTCGGTATTATGTATTAATTTTAATACATAACAGCCAGATGAGTACAAGATGTCTTGGAAAAAAGTTTAAAAAGAAATCTGAATATTTTGATGCAATGGTCAGAGAAAAACTATTACAACATAACATGCACTCTTTATGAATCATAATCGGCGCTGGAATGTGACTTCAGAAAGTGATTCGTTTGAGTTTTTTGCGCAAGAAGAATCAAGAATGACTGACCAAGCCTTAGGATTAGTAATACTACGAAAATCTGCATTTGACATGGTACTTTTTTTATTTTTTGAATTCAAAGCATGAAACTATATATATAAATGTATTATTTAACTAAATATCATATATCATAAAAGTAATCGTCTCTCTCTCTCTTCTTTTTTTATCGGAAAATAAAATGTGTATAGATCAAAAATTGTTTACAAGTACTCCAGACGTACCCGGACTTACACAATCAAAATGATGTACATATGATGAGATTTAATGACTCGGAATGAATAAAAATATAAGGATACGATGAAAACATTACTTTTTATACATGTGCTTTGACCTGTCTAACAATGCCATCAGCTTGTGGTCTAAGATCTTCAAAAATCAGCCCACTACGGGCTGTCCAAATATGGTAGATCGTGCTGGCTAACACAACTCTCTTGGCCTTGCTTTGCCAAGTAGTCCCACGTCCCTCCTTCTTAATTCATTTCAGGGCATTAGTAGTCGTAGACATGGCTCTAGTGATGCCCAATCAAGCTCTAATCTGCCCCAATATCGCTGAGCTCATAACGCATTGGAAGAACAAATGGTGGACAGATTCAACAGAATTCTGGCAGAACAAGCACCTGTCATCTAGGTCCATATGTTGTAGCCGGTCTTTCGTAAGGAGCTTAATTTTTTGCACTAAGCCAAAGGATAAATGAGTGCTTTGGAGTGATACATGAATTCCAAACATCCTTCGCCCAAACCGTGGAGTTCCCCTTTGGTCTAAAGTATTCATAAGCATGCGGCATGCTTATGTTGTCCCCTCGCATCCATGCTGAAATTTTATCAATGTTAGTGTCCTTCGTCCCTTTCGTCCGTATCAAAGAATCTGCAATAGAGAGAGAATCTTTTTGAGCAACTGCAAATCATCCTTCTTGGATGACCATTCCCAGATGGAAGCGCCTCTCAAATACACATGGTTGACCCAACAAACCCATAATGTATCTTTCTTGGCGTGGATGTTCCAAAGTGATTTAGTTAGCAACGCGTTATTCCAACATTTAATGTCTCGAAATCCCAGTCTTCCCTCACTTTTGGGAAGGCATACATCTGGCCATGCTACTAATGGATTTTTAGAATTTCAAAGAAAATTCCTACAAAGCTGTATAATTCTTGAAGTAACCGCGACATAATTGGAAATATAGATAACCAAAAACATTCAAGTCCTTGCAAGACTACCCTTACCAATTCCGCCCTCCTGGCATGAGATAGTGATGTGCATGTCCATGCATTAATGTATGCCACAATCTTATCTAAGAAAGGTGTATAGTGATTAACTTTCAATTTCTCTGTTACAACTTACAAGTGGGATCCCCAAATATCTAAATGGTATAGTCCCCTTCGGCACGCTCACAACCTCTTGAATTTCCTCTAATTCTGCCCCACAAATACCCGCTGTGTTTAGATTGGATTTACTCAGATTTACTCCCGAGCAATCTCCAAACTTTGACATGCAATGCATCAACATGCGCACCGAAGTTACGTCACCTCTAGCATATAACATCAAATCATCCGTGATTGCCAAATGTGTGATTTTCAAGGGTCCACACTTAGGATGACAGTTAAATTCACTATTGCCAGTAGCCACCTTCAATGATCTTGAAAGATACTCAAGGCAAATCACAAGTGAAAAAGGTGATAGCGGGTCACCTTGTCTTAATCCCCTTTTACCTTTAATGAAGCCGTTTATGCTACCGAATGAGTCTGCTTGGAAAACCCAGACCCTCCAAAACTGATTTTAGGAAGCCCTAATCGATGGAGTCGTATGCTTTCCTTAAGTCTATCTTAAGTAGGCATCTAGGTGATGGTAAACTCTTTTGATCAAGATGTGATCATTGTTAGACAAAATGCAGAACATTTGAAAAAATATTAGAATTAGAAGACTGATAAGACAACATTATAGCATAATAATTTTGATATATTTCTAATAAAATAATTATACAAAAGGCCTTCACTAAAACAAAAAAAACATACGCACACCACCAATAGGTACAAATAAATTCCCTAAAATGATTAGGGAAATAAATAAAAGATGAACCATTTATTTCATCAGAACAACCCAACCCAACCCCACCCAGGCCACCCCACAGAAAAATGAAAGTAACAAACAAATGACAATGATACCAAAAACTGGGGGAAAAAATAAAATTAAAGCCATCAAATTTGACTAACATCAGAAAATTAATAATAAAACTTGTCTTCCTCTCTCACAATTAAAATCACCATTGGTGAACAGCAACCCCTTCATCTCTCAATTTTCCATACAATGCCAAACACTGCCAATATGCTCTCTTGCTCCCATTCTCTTCTTCTCCTTCTTGTTGCCATTGATTCTTGCACTCTAGAAACAGTTCATCCACAAGACATATAGTCTTCTCCTTCAACATTTCCTCGACTACTTGTGCTTCTGCCTTCATGACGATGTAATCCTCGTTCTTCACATTCTTCGTCAACCAAGTCGAGACCCCAGTTTCTTGAGGTGATGATGATTCATCGTCAGTACTGGCCTTAAGTTCCATGTTGAAAATCTCGAACTTTTGATCTCTCATTGGATAGTTTTTGTAAAACCAGTCCAATGCACTGGAGTCATCCGCGATGAAAATCCTCCGTGGATAATTCTCCAAAGAATCCTTCAACAAATCAGGAAGGAACTTGATTTTCCTTGATCTAAAGCTTGATTGCGCCAATGCTCGTCTTGGAGGCTCGAGATAAACATCTTCTAGGCCTTTCAGTGCATCTTTATTGGCCTCGACCGTAGTTCCACAGGAAATCTGCTTCGCCGGGGAATTTTCCGAGCCGGTTGGTTTCCCGGATTTCCTCATTGCCACTACGGTGTTCTCGTATCTTCGAAGGTACACGATTCTGTAATTTGTTTGAAGGCGTAGATCATTCGAGGGATCATTGGCCAATGGGGCAATCACAATGCCATTGTTCTTGAGAATGCCATCGATTTGCTTGATTCCGCGGAATCTCAGTTTGAAAACAAAATCAAACATCTCGTTTTGAATGATCGTCTTCCGGCGAAGATCAGATTTAGTGATCAAATCAATGCCGATTTCTTTCAAGAAATCCAAATCATCTTCAATATCACCAGCCCCGGCGCCGACAATGAGGCCCTTGTGGCCCATCTTGATTAGGCCTTCATCAACCAAATCACGGAATAGAATAGGCAGAATTTTGAAGCCATTGACATCAGAACCGGTATCAGATTCGTTCAAAGTACCAGAAGAAGCTCTCATAATCGAGCCAAGTGAAGGCAATGTGAGAAGAACCATAGCCAAAAAAAACGATCTTGACATAATCCTCAGAACCCGAGCGTCAGGCAACTTGATGATCAAAAGGGTGTCGGAATTTAATCCCATTCCCACGGTATTAAGCTCGTTCATTTCAAATTCATTCTTGGCTCGGTACCCACGAGCCAAATCGCCCATCCCTGTCCGAAGAATGCTGAAAAGAATGGGAGCAGCAAAAGAGTTTATAGATCCAAAAAATGTAGATTGTTTGTAATTGTCACAGAGAAAAGCTGATTATGTGGGGGGAAAATAAAGCAATTTTGAAAGAGAGAAAATAACAAGCTAAAAGGTCGCGCAGTATGGGAAAATTTTAGCGAGTACAGAATCTTGCTGCGGTGTGATTACCACCCACGAGAGCCACACGAAAGTTTCGAATTCTAGACCAGAGGAGCACCAATTGCCTGATTCTTGCAATTTCCATGACTTTCTCTTTCTCTCTACTCCAGATCAAATGGTGAATATTACATGATATGTAAAATATTGGGTTTTTAACATTGATCAAAACTCAGCCACCATCAACCTGCAAAGAGAGACAGAAAGATGGGATTTTGATGATGGCTGAGAAAAAAAGATGAAATACAGACAGAGAGAGAAGTGCAAATGCAATGGAGTTATGAAGAAAATGGGGGTGGTGGTGAAGGCAGTATGTAGTGCGGGCTTTAATTGAGGAGCTTACTATTTTTGCATGCGTGTGGGGACCGTGGAAATTCGAAGGTCCATCAATGTTGTAGGTTTGGGTTTTTGTGGTTCCTGTCTGTAAATCTAGAATTAAGGAAGAAACTCAGGTCATTCTTATACAGTTCAGAATGATTGGTAAAGAACAAGTCACCTACGTGGAAAAAAGCCACACGTACAGGTTTTTCCTTTACAGGCATTTTAGTGCTGATTGGAATTTTTATTTTATTTTTCCAACTTTCAATAAAACTTTGTCAAGTGTTATTATATGTGAGAAAATTTCCTGTGAAGTATGTGTCGTCGCATTGTTCATCTACGTGTCCTGAGTATGTCTTACAAAGTTTAGAAATAAAAATAAAATAATCATACTACTTGTACAGATCACATTGGCCCGTACCATTTGACCATTTTGTACATCATTTTGTACCTGTAACACAACCCAAAACAATCACGCAACTTGTAGTGGTACTTTTGCTTTATGAAATAACTTGGATACGGTTAAATTGAATTGTTCATTTAAATCAACAAATAATTTATAGGTAACGGGGCAAGGAGTGGATTAAAATATGCCATGTCTAGGGATTAAAATTTTAATTTTAATTTAAATCAAAGTTAATAATTAATTTTAACTATGTAATCCACAATTTTTTAATCACACAATTTATCAAAATATACTAAAAATCTGATTTTAATCCTTAGCTATATAATTTTTTTATCTTTCAAAAATGATTTAAATTGTAAAACATATTCGAGGAATTCGAGCGAGTGATCATGTTGATCCAAAACTTTTTAACCACATATTTTATCAATTTTCATCAAAATATACTAAAAAACTGATTTTAATCTCTATCAAACCAAACTTTGGCCTACTTTTAAAAGCTTTTTGAACTTAGCCAAACATGTAGGAAAGTGAGATATTAGCATTGCTAGTGAACCACTTAAAAATTGTGCTTTATTTATAAGTACATGTTAAGTTGAAGTTAACATAATTCATAAGTTGACTGTTGAACCTAACATAATTTCATCAAATAAGAGACCCATCCTTCATTTCTAAATTATAATTGTATTTGATTTTAAGGCATATTCATGTTTGACAAGGCTTTTTTCTAAACTTATAACTTTATTCACTTTTTAACCACACATTTCATGGGCCCACCAACGTATCATTTTCAAGAAGCTTCGTCGAGTCCATATTTTTGCTTTTCTATCAATTGTAACTCTAATATTCCTCCCGAATTTAATATTATGGTGCCTGTATAGACCAAAATTTCGTTACGCTCCAATTCTCAGTAATTCGGAACGAATTTATTTCACTTCAGCTGATATAATTGAAAACGTACCAAACATGACTCGTATGTAGCGAAAAAGTACTTTTTTTTTTTTTTCATTAAGTTGTCCTTTGCAATGAATGCTGCAATCTGAAAACTAAATATTAGCCTCAAATTTATGATAGCATTCAACAAAGTTTGCTGGATTCAAAGTACCATTGGTTGGAAAATTAAAACTCAATGAATTTTACACAATAGGGGTGAACGTAAAGTTTGGGATTTTTTCAAATCAACCAAACTATTATTTACAGTTTTGATATATAGGATGCAGTAGTTATGCTCTTTTCTTTGGTAGTAGATATCACAAATATTACATAATTAGTATTATTTCACAAGCAATGTAGGTAGATGAAAACAATACTTACTTCAGTAGCCAAAAAAAAAAAAAAAAGAATCGAGGTTGTAATCAATTCTCAGGCTAACGGTACAGTAGCAAGTTCCACAGATAAAATTGAACCATTTTGAAACGATTCAGTTTGGTTTTGTGCAATTTTTGAAAATCGAAATCTAAATCAAACCATTTTAAAATGGTTTGATTCGGTTTGAGGAGAAAAAAAAATCGCAGGTCCATGTGGATTCTAACCAGCAATTTCAAACCAATAGTTTCGGTTCGATTTGCGGTTCCGTGATTGTTTTGTGCAACCCTAATACACAATAGGCTTGTGTCAAATTTCGACGTTTAAGTTCTAATCTTTTCCCTTTAACCATGAACGATGTTACGAAAAATAATATCTAAAACAAGAGTTCTCGATAAATTTTATTCATCAACAATCTTTCATTGTCATCCACCATTGTACATATAGGATCATTGCAGACTATCTCATACGAAACAACTATAGGGTCGTCTTTGGAGCATCTTTAAAATACCCTATTTATAAAATTTTGAGAATATTAACATTTGAAATGATGAGACATGAAGTTACGGATGAAATAAAAAATTTGAAAGTTTAGTGGTAACTCGAAAACTTTTAAAGTTCAATGGTAACTCGGAAATATTTGAAAAGTTTAGTGAAAACTAAAAAAAAAACTTTTAAAGTTGGCGAAATATTGGAGAAATTTGAGTTACAACGGGAATATTTAATCCTAGTTAAATATGTATTGTATGTTTACGCTGATTATATTTTTACTCTAATTCAATTAGGTAAGTGTGCTTCACTATTGTTCAATCGGATAACCACATTTTAATATGATTTCATTTGGAGGACCGCATTTTAATTTGTTTACAATCAGGTAGCTACACATTAATTTGATATCAATTAATGTAACTTTGTTCAACTCCACTAAAATGAATGATATGGCAGTCAACAAATGATAACTAACACACGTAATCCTTAGTTGCTGACATGAAATAAGTACAACTTCATTGAAATAAATTACAACGATCATTTATTGACTGTTATATTAGTCCAAATGACATAATTATATGGAGTTACCCGTTTGAAATAATTAAAGTATAATTATCTGATTGAACAAAACTGTACTTCTTTTATTTGATATACTATGCATCGATCAAAAAGTTAATCTTGTGTTTTGTTTATTGTAGTTAATGTTACAACAACACTTGCATTGTTAAAGAAAAAGTTGAAATAAAGTAGATTATCCAAACAGTTGGTGGTGAAATTGTTTGGAAATTGTTTAGAAATTGTCACTATATGAAATCGCCCCTCCAAGACAAATCATCCAATCCTAAATATCGTTTTCTTGTTTCATTTTAGCCTCCAAATTGTGTTCCTCAAATCAAATCCAATAGCATGTAAACTCTAACCCACATTCTCTTCCAATTGAAGGGGATTTTTCGAACTAGATGACGTGCATAATCTCTAATTTGATGAGTGTAATGACGAATTTTTCAAGACAAACGTCGAATTTTATAGATATCTAGCAAATTAGCAAATCAAATCTCGAGTTTATTATGAAAATTTTGAATATGGGCAAACCTCGAATTTATTGGGCTTATCTCGAGTTTTCAATACTAAAGACAGGCATGTCGGGCAAATCTTGAGTTTTGTTGACTGCTTAATGTCAATACGCATTGAGTGGGATCACTCTAATTTCACGAAGGTGGCCATGCGAAACCAAAAGGAAATCCCTCCTCGTGGTGCTTAATAAATTGAATGAGGGCCTTGACGATCACTATCAATTGAAAACTCTCTGGTTTCATCGATAAGATGAAGGCATGGGATTGGGTAGGAGGGACTTTTTTTTTTATCTCTCTCTCTCTCTCTCTCTCTCTCTCTCTCTCTCATTTAACTCAAAGGGCAATATCATTATTTTTGTACAAATTTAACACATTTTTGGATGGAAACCATTCATAGGGCCAGGTCTACTAATGTTTCAAAGACGAGGTCAAAAAAAAAAAAAGAATAAGACACATTAGGGACAAGAGCACTACTTTGGACAAAGGTTAGCGCTGAAACTGCAATCTACAATTAATTATTAATTATTTATGTGACTAAAGTTGGAAAAAATAAGATTCAAAAAACAATTGTGGATGATTTCACTATCAGTCCCAACCTATTGCTGTAATAGAAAGTTGATATTCGATCTTTAAAAATGAGCAAGTTGATCCTAAACATTTAATTATTATAATTTCAACCTGAGAAACTGATGGGAACGTCCTAATTTTCATGGATTGTTAATATAGACTAATTTAAAGAAGGAAAAATTAAAATTTGCGGGAAAAATAAATAAAGAGTAATATTATCATAAAAAGCAAAATTGAAGGGTAATATGGTCATAAAATTAGTATATAGCTGCAGCATCCCTGAACTGCTGCCACTTACAACTGCCTTCTAAATAACATCTGCTCCCTCTCTACTTGTCACGCTCTCACTGTCGCAAACATTCCACAAATTCTCTCCACAAATTCGAAGATTCTGATTTTTAGGTCAACGATCTGTAAGTTCTGCGAATCTTTTCTATCTCTTCTTCGATTCTAGTGAAGTTTTCATTTTTTATTTTTTATTTTTGGTTTTTTTCTTGGTGTTACTTTTGATTTTTATGGGTTCATTTGTTTCCTTCTTCGTCTTCTAGGAATAAAGTATGATCATTAAGATTTTTATGTATGGATGATGAACAAAGTGAAGGTTAATTATTGAAGTGAGTTGATCTGACTTAACAAACTGAGGCGGCCTGTGTAACTTTTGTACAAACAGAAGGGATATTCATATTTGTGATTGTATATAACTCCAAAACTCATCTTGAATTCTGATTATATTCTCAGAATATACATTTTTTTTTTTTTTTCATTTTTTACTTTATGTTTTTGGGTAAATCTGTTCATTTTCTTTTAAACCGACCTCTTTCTAGACCAAAAATTGGTTAGTTCCTCCACCTTTACCTGGGGATTTAAAAAATAAATAAAAATCATGGACCGTCATTCGGTATGGAAACAAATCAACAATTTTCAAAATTTACTTCTTGTCATTTGAACGAGAACAAATCACAATTTATGTTTATTACTCAGTGAATAATGGTAGAAGTTCATTTTATACTTCTTGAGTCTCACAAACTTGCTCTTTTGCTTTAATTTCAGGTTTCTTGTGTTATAGATTCGAGACAATTTCAGTTGGGCATAGGAGTGACCAATATGCGGTGGCTGAGTCTGTCAATTGATGTTTTTCGTTGTGTTATCTCCTTGAATTTTTACTTCAGGGTTATTCTATAAGTTCTCATTTCGTCTGTTGAATTCAACCTAATTGTTGTTTCCATTATCCTCTTATCTCTACCTATCAATGGGATCCAGTCACCTTTCTTTCTTTAAGTGTTTTATCTTCATTCTATAAATTTAGATAAGTGATAGAAACGTTCAAAACTATTGTAGTTGTTTATTTCTGACTCAAGTTTGTAGTCTCCGTGTCTTGGTGACCTTGATCTTTTGTTCAAATTGATTGCATTTCCTATAACAGATCTGCTAGATCCTTCATCTTTGTTTTTAGGTCGGGCTTCCTCTTTTCTGTCAGTAGTTTTGCGTTTCCATTGTTCACTTTCATAGACTTTGAAGACCAGTCAAGAGACAAAAGAAGTTATGGTGTGCCAAGCAGCGAGTCAAACAAGGTTTAAGGCATTAAAACATGAAAGTGGGATTGCTGGGAGAACAACCATCATAGTTAGAGTAATAGCATGCTTTCAACCTTTGCAGAATTGCCAGGTTTGTTTAAAATAGTTTCTAGCTCTGGTTATGGTTGTTGATATTATGTCTTTGTTGAATCAACTGTTTGTTATCCAAATGTTGCTATCATGTTTCTGTAATTACGATAATCATGATACCACTAAATTTTCTCCTGTTCATCTGCTACCAGGCTGAATATTTCCGTCAATTGCTTAAACCTGTTACTTAGCTTGTTATCGAGTTTCCGTCGTCCAATCAAGCTAGCAATATATAGTTTCCGCCTTCTTTTGTTTAGCACTATTGAAAGTAAGCGGTTTGTGGATTAAATTCAGGCATTATCCTGGTACGATATCTATATTTTAACGGAACATGCACTCATTTGTCTTTGATTCATATCTAGAGCTTGTGAATGACTATTATAATTATGCATGCCAGGTTTTTTTTTTGACTGAATGGTTACGGGCAAAGAGTCTTGTCAGCAGTTATCTGCGTGGAATTTGCCCAATTTGGATCATATGGCACTTTTACAGCTGAGGCAAAACAATAGTTTGCCATGGTTTCCAAATTCTTCCACATTTTCTGCAAATGCGGGTTTTCCGGGATGTACAATTTCTAATTTACCTGGTTCGAAAACAGGCGAACTAAATAGAGTTGATGGGTTCTTCCAACATCTTCCTTGTCGCTGGGAGAGCTCATCTCCTATCATAAACCTATATCTGAAAGATTCTCAATGTGGGTTATCCCATGGTCTTGGTATGAGTGCGAACCCTGCTGGTGCTTCTTTCACTTCTCAGAAAAAGTTCCTCATTTTCGATCAGTCTGATAATAACACTAGATTGTTCTTTAACCCATCATTCTCTCATTCCCAAAATCAAGTTATTGCCTCCAATACTGCTGCTGAAGGTCATGGCACATGTGATGAAGTTGCTGTTCAAATGGAGCAAGAACCACAGTCCTTGGTGAAGCCAATTATTCTGGAGAAATGGGATGAAAATCATTCAACCGGAGGAAGTGAGGTGCATGAAGACACTGAGGAAATCAATGCTTTACTCTACTCAAATAGCAATTATGAGTATGATGATGATGGTGAGAATGATGAAGTAACTAGCACGGGGCATACTCCGTTCACTATTGAAGAGGGATATGACAAGGGCATACAAATTGGGGAACTAGTTGAGGAAGTTGCCAGTTCTAATGGCTCAACTAAAAGACAAAAATTGCTTGATGGTGGGTACAAGAAATCATCATTGGTGGTCACGGGAGGTCCGGTAAAAATGGATAGTCCTCAAAATTACGAGGATGGTGTGGAATCAAGCTGTGCCGGTGAGAACCACTCCTATGATGATATTGAGTCCATTAAAAGAGTAAAGAAGGTCAAGATTCGCGAGTCGTTGAAAATCCTTGAAAGTATCATTCCTGGGTTAAAGAATGAGGATCCACTGTTGATAATTGATAAAGCTATAATTTACTTGAATTCCTTGAAGCTGGAGGCTGAGACTTTGGGAATTAGCTATCTTTGAGTGCATATCATCCTTAAACTCAACGCGGAGTGTTGGACTGGAGATTTCTGTTGGTTGGGTAGAATCACATACAAGATTACCATTAAGTGTGTTGAATAGAATTATTTATGCATTTGAAAGTGCTAAGGTGACTTTTGATTTTGCAAAACCTTTACCACCATGCTTTTCACTCTAATAGTGTAGCAGTGTGTATTGTGGGCCAACTAAAGAGGAGTTTACTGGGATGAAATTTGATCTTTACTCTCAGGTGGAGAAGAAATATGGGGTTATAATTGGTGACTTGAAATGATTATTTTTAAGCTTTGGGGTTTAAAGCAAGTATAGCAGATTTGAATTCATGATGGAGGATAGTGGTGTGGTGTGCTGTAAATGAGAACTCCTTTTCCGTGAATGTTGAGAAACTCCATAGATTAAGTGCATGCGCTTGGCTATTTGGGTCCCGCCTTCCATTCTCACATCCTTCTTTGATTTTACGCTTTTTCTTGAATATCTCCATGGTATTGGTGTATGTCATAGAGGGAACTTCCTATCCCCCACCCATGAATTCATTCTGAATTTCTTATGCCAATACATCATCAACTATTGTTGTTTGTTTCCACCTGTGAGCTTTTGTATTGTAAAAACTGTGGTTTGAATTCTGCAAGGACATGAATCTTGGTGTGTATTCTTGTACTGTTTGGTCTTGTGCATCTAATAAATACTTATCTTTTTAACTGTGTTTATTTTGTTTATTTTTCTTTTTGCATTTTCATGTTTTGTGGCCTTGTTGATAAGAAAACCATGTGCTGTGCGTGATTGCATTGTTGATTGACCCTCTGATTGTGAACTTGGTGGAGTGTGGGGCCAGTTCTTGTCAAGATTTTTGACTCTTTCTCTGTATGAACCATGAACTTGTCTCATTGAGTGCATAACTTCCCCCACCCCACCACACACTACGTGTGCACGCACGTGATGGTAGGAGATTCTAAATTTGGTTTTCTTAGCTTGGATTGAGAGTTTATACATTCTTATGAACATTATAATTGATCAAATTCAAGAAATTTTCGTGTTCAGATAAATCATTACTGAGTAGGCGTATAGGAGGATAGACGACTCACTCATCACATACACATGATTGAAACTGAAAACTAATTTGAAAAAGTCTACCTGTACATCAACTTTTGTACATCGGGGTGTACACCCCCCTCACATGAGGGGTGGGACCCACTGCATAAAATATTTTTTTATTTAAGCGGGTCCCATCCTCATGTGAGGGGGGTGTACACCTCGATGTACACCCCGATGTACCGGTAGCAAAACCGAACTAATTTTATGGTTCGTCCAAGAAAGCGAGTCAGAGTAAGACCTAATATCTTGTAGGTTTTAATCGTGTTTCACCATATCCAATTGGATGGTCAATTTTATTTTTGTATCTATGTGATGCAAGGCTGAGAGATGGTTTTCTAGATAGGCAACTTTGGCATCTTTTGTATTTAATCCTCATTTTTTTTTTCATGTTCAGTAACAGCATAAATTAGGATTTGAATATGAAATTGGAGTAAATGTTGTCAAATGTTAGGTTAATGTTCATATTTTTCTTTTCTTGATAATGTAGGGTGGTTCAACAAATGACTAAAGAAATTGAATCAAATTTATTCTCATGGTTTGTACAAGATAATAATAACATTCTTAAATGCATTATTAGTAAGGGAATGATAAGGACTGCCACATTATCATTCTTATTATATCACAGCTCTTATTTATGGAAGTAGTTATTGACTTAAGAGAGCTATGAGCACACAGTATTCCAAGCAGAAGATCAAAATGATGCCATGATTAAGGGACTGTTTGGTAGGGCTCTGCTTTCGTTTTTGCTTGTTGAAGAAAAGATTCTTGAGAATAATTACCTTAATTCAATTTTATCTAAAAGTTCTTCTAATCCGACAAAGTATTTTTAAAAAAATTATTCAAATATGTTTAGAAACAATTTCCGTTTTTGACTTTTCAAAAATATTGTCATATGGGTCTCAAGATTCTTTGATCAAAATATTAATATTATTTTCTTTTTTCATATTTTTTGTTTTGTATTTTATTTTTAACAAATTATTGCATGTTTGGAAGGTTAAGACTCAAACCCTCTTTTTTTTTTCTTCATTTCTTTATTTTATATATGAAATTGTTACTCTTGTTATAGTTTTTTTTCTTAGGGGTGGGGTAGAGGGTTAAATTGCATCATTGAACCCAACTCTTTATCATAGTAACAAGTTGGTCCCAGCCTTTCGTTCTATTTGATAATCAATCTCTAATGACCAAATAGCGTAAATCTCTATTAAATAGTGACGATGTCTTCAACTTTATTAGGTTACACTTCTCAACTTGGACCAATGCACTGAAATTTAAAGTAAAACATGTTTGTACGAGGGACACGACAATTTAAAAAAGATTTGAATGATTTTTGTTATTGAAAATTGACCGCGCAATTATAATAAAAGATTGTGAATAATTTGGAACAATAGATTGCGAATCACGAGTGCTATTTTCTCTCATTTGTAAGGGTCATTGATTCATTACAACTTTTATAAGTCTAAGCTATCTATGTGAGACATGTGGGGCATGTACTAAGATACTCATATCTTCAATGAAATGTAAGGCAAATATGTTATGTGGTAATGCTGAACCCACGAGTTGCCCCCACCCCACCGTATTTTTCTAATAAATTATGAGTAGAATTGAGTTCATTATGCAATATCAAGTAGCTGGAAAAATAATTCATGTAACTCTCCATCGACTATTGCATCCACTATTTTCGCATCCATGGCAGAATTATTTTCCTCTACTTTGCCATTTTGGCTTTTTCTTCTTCTTCCATTAGAGTCTTACATTAGCTGGTAATAGTTGCACGATCTACTTAATAAGGTGAGAGTAATCTTCTTCTAATAAATCAATTTTGTTAGGTTGAGTTATGTCCAATATCCTTCCTAATATGATATCAAAGCATGCCCAATTTTGCAATGTTGGGTGCGTCCAATATCAATTTGTTCACAGTTGTTTGGCATGGTTCACGCTGTGCGTAAGAGGGGGCATATTAGAGTCCTACATTGGCTGGTGATATTTACACGATCCAATTAATAAGGTGAATGCAATCCTCCCCTAACAAGTCGATTTTGTCAGATTGAGTTAAGTTCGTAATATCTTCTTCTTTTTTTTCATTCTTTATTTTATTATGATAGGTAATTCTTCTTACTCTTACTTCCTAGCTAGCACACGATCTTGGTTCATCCTATGGTCAGTCGTTCTCTTGTCAGAATTCACTAACTAAAAAAAAAAAAAAACACAATTGTCTTGCATCCATGCATTTCGAAGTATTCTTCCACACTTGAAAGGATCCCATGTGGCGTGCATCACTTCGTATTCTTTTTTTTCCTGGAAATAACATTCTTTAGGAGTTACATAGTGTCACATTTTTTGTTTTCATCCTACGAAGACAATCATTACCTTGTGAACATCGATAGTACTACGCGGCCTTCTCTCCGTCTCAAAAGACAAAGCTTAATCAGTAATTAGGCGTGACATGAAAATCTGACATTAGGATCAAGTTACTGTTTGGGATTTAGACATGAACTGAAGTGGATGTCAATTCATTCTCGTTCCTTTCCATTTTGGCTATGGTTTTCAGTCTTGACTCCTTTTGTGGCCCGACGAGATCATAGTGTTAAATTTTTTCAACTCCAGATTTGATTTTTTTTTTTTCTTTTTGGCAATCATCAAAACCATTTATAGGATTTCTACGTGTAATATCAACTGATAGGCCAGAACTTAAAATAAATATACTTTATATCAAGAACGATGAGAAGATAGTGTAATTAGCGGCGGGGTGTGCAACCTTTGCTATTTCCTCAGTGTTGAGGTGATTTCTACGTAAGGACTTCGTTTACGCACATAAATGTATTCTTAACCTAATAGACGACTGCTGAGAGTAGTGATGTCAATGAAACTCCAAGACCTAATAAAGACCAACTCCATATAAAACCATCCCAACTAGTACATCTTGACATCTAAAACTCAACCAGAGCTACAACGCAGTTACACATAACTAATCACCCCAATACAGAAACACTGATGATAAGAGTATTATACTTTCAGAAATAATAACTGTTATCGAAAAAGAAACTCATTGAATATTCTAACAGGAAGAAAAAAAACTGGCAATACAGAGTTGAATGGATGTAGCATTTATGAAATGGAATTTCTCCACCTTCTAGGAATTTTCTTGGTCAGTTCTGTATTTCCTACCTGAGACCCCATATCATTGTTTTCTGTTGTTTTACCGATCTTGCTCAGTTTTTTCCACCCAACAGTCCAGGCAGATGTCTGTTTAGGCTTTGCCATCTTATCGAATTGCCTCTGTAAAGTTTCCATTTCATTTTGGAGCTCCGAGTACTTTGCCTTGACACTCTCCAGTTCAAACTTAAGAGTATTGATATCCTTTTTGGCAGCAGCCCATCCTTCTTGAAATGATTGTGGTGTCCCTTCAAGTAATGTTTTGCGGTTTGATATCAAGGGCTGGTACTGGGGTTCACCGGCATCTTTGAGGGAGTTGTTTGATATTGCATTGCTTATCTTCACCTGCTCTGAGAAGAGGACTTGCACCACAACTCGTAATGGGAGTCTTTCGTTTTGTGCAGCGTGCATACATGCATCAATTGACAGCTTCTGGCAATCCATCACACGGCACAGTCTCTTCCTTTCATGCTCAGTTAGTGTTGGATGAGCCTACAGTTGAGAAAAATCATCACCACATGCTAATAAATTTATTGAATATTGGTTTTGGAATGATGGAAAAAAAAATGATCACATTAACAATCAAAATGTATTTGAGCCAAGAAAACGGAGCTTTTGAGTTTCTTGGTGCATCAATGCACATGTAAATATTGTATCTCGTAATTCCATCTTGATCTTACGATGAGAGCTAATGAAAATGACAATTTTTCTTAGGAGTATGAACTATGAGAAAATCAAAATGATCAGAACATAATTCAGAAAGAAATTGCAAATAGATTTGATGTACCTTAAGATAGGAATCAATTGCTCTATACAATCCATCGTTACAAGTTCTAGCTGACTCAGGCAAAGCCTCAGCCAGGACCTGAAATTTCGTCAACGACAGATTTCTGTCTCTGGAAACCTCTGTAAGGTAGCTGTCGAGGAGCCTTGCCACTCTAATCTGGGCATTTGGATTTGTCCCCCTACGAGCTGAATCATACATATTTTTATCAGAAAACGACTGGCTCATAGGACTTAGACTTTCTGACTGTTCTTGAACTAGGAAATGCTCCAAAAGCCTCTGAACAAGATCAACATCGTACAATGTCTCACTTTTGTTGTAACAAGGTATCAAAAGATCTGCCAATTGAGCCTGTTCAAACTGCATACCAACCCTTTTCTCCAATTCAGTAACCAAAGCGGGAGCCACTTTTAACATGTTTGCCATTCTCAACAACCTAAGAAGGAAACTACATGAAACGCTATCTCTCTGCGGGGGAATTATACTTATTAGGCTTTCGATAATCATCCTTTGATCTTTGGCCTGAACAGTTGGTGTTTCCTCTTTACTTCCAGCCATAATCATATGTAGCCCACCTTTCCAGCTACTACTACTTCCATTACTATTAGCACTATTACTTCCATCATCGCCAGAAGCCCCTGATCCCGACCTCTCTTTGATCAAACCGGGGAGCCATTTACTTGCATAATACATAATCACAGCCCCAATCAATTCATACCCCATCCCTTTCACCTTAATAGCAGTAATAACGCGTACAAAATGATCAATCCGGAGTATGGAGACATCTTCAAACCACCAATCCAGGGGCACTTGTTGGTTCCTACTCGGGCTAGAATCTTTCATCTCATTCCATTTTGGACTGGAAACTCTCAGGGGCTTTCCTGTATACTGCCATTTTATTCCTTTCGGGTTAGCACAAGCCTTCCACGCAATAGACTCGCTACATCTTCTAACAATTTGGAGATTTTCCGCCCAAGGAGATAGTTTTTCACAGCTTTTCAATACTATTATGGAGTCTCTCCATGATGATAACACCACATAACTGAGAAAAGCTTCAGTTTTGAATATCAGATTGCCTTCTTCCAAATCTTCCGTCATTTCTAGATACTCTGCCGCACATCGTAGGCCGGAGATAATAGTTGCTGTTAAATCAACAGCAATTCCATAGCAGAATTTTGCTGCCAGTTCAAATGCCGCGGGCCCTCCTGGAATGTCATCTAACACCATCTTGTTTAATTCTGTGTCCCGTGATTCAGAAATGATTCGGTTCAACTTTCCACTTCGAGAAAGAAGAGGATACTACAAGCACACAAATGTCATGATTAAGCTCAAATTCCAACTTTCGAGAGCAATAATAAAAAGAAAAACAGTGCAAAGATTTATTGTACTTCACCCTGAACACGTGGCTACAACTCGCTGTAACGACCGAGATGATGATAAGATTACTTCATGCCTCTCTTACACGTAAAAGAAGATTAACATGGTTCGCAGTGAGAGTAATAAGTGTACATTACGATTAGGCTCGACAGAGTCCAACGAGTGAGATATAGAGACTAGTCAGAAAATGAAATTACCTTGTGTAAATAGAAACTAACATCTCCAATCCGAACTAAAATGTCACTTGGAATATCAGTTTCAACATACCTATATGCACAAAAATATTTCCATAATTTACACTTCAAGAACAGCAAATAAAATGTTCTGCAATTACAGTTTGAACAAATGAATTTTCAGTGAAAATTAACCATCATACATACCAAGACTGCCCTCTTTGCTCAAAACCATCAGTCTTAACTCCATGTTTGCTAGTGGTGAGAACTCCATTGCCGAAATCCCGTCCTCCAACAGACTCAGTTTCTGAATCCCACATAGTGTAAAAACAGAGATTTCAGAGTACGGTTTCTCAAGAAAATTGATAGGACTACGGCAAAGCAGAGCTGACGAGTAAAAAGGAAGAATCCCACATGGGTTGCTTGGAATTATCTCCAATTGTCGGCTTCTAACAGAGTTTCAAGGCCTCCCACAGGCTGTGAAGTAATGGGCATACTAACACTGTTATTGGATCATTTCATTAGTAAATTATTTTCTTAGCTAAAATCAAATTCAGCTATCATTTCCCTATTTAATAAAATATCAAAGCAAGACCCCGAGTCTCCGTCAGGCAATCAATAGTTTATAAAAAAATTTACACACAATCTACACGTAAAAAAAAAAAAAAACTTAAACTTCTAGACGAGTGGTCGTTACGTACCGACTTATCTTAATCACATAACATTCTCAACTACATGGAGAAGTTATTAATAGTTGCTGCAGTAGGTGGAATATATAATGTTTATGATATATATATATATAGGATCTTGAATTCAATTATGTCAACTATTTATGAAAATTAAAAATTTCTCGAATTTTGAAGAAAAATCAATCTGAAAGGAATATCTGGAGTTATTAGATGAAGCAAATATGTTAGAACTATTTCGTCCAAAAAGAAAATTATAGGGTGTGTTTGAGCCACATTATTTTGAAAGAATGTATTCTGGAATAGTAGATTGATGGAAAGTGTGTGGTTAAAAAAAGAAGGAAAAGTTATTTATGTGATGAAAAATATTATTTTATTGAAAAATGTGTAATTAAAAATGAATAGAATAATGACAATGATAATTTTAATGTGTACCAAACAAGTACATAATCAGGCCAGCAGCACTTTCCTCAGGCCCTGCATTTCGCAAACATAACTTTTAATTTCTCTTTTTCAAATAAAAGTTACTTTTTGTTCGTCCAGTTTTTACTTTTTACAACCATACACGTTGAATATATAAATTAGTAGAGTCCCATTCTTTAAAAAGAATTTTTTTTAACCATACATTTGTAAAATAATTTTGAATTTAAATTAAATATTTTTTTTTCTTATTTTTGAGTTACACATTCGAAAAAAAAATATAATTTTTAGAAAATTTATTCTGAAAAATAGAGCTCAGAAAAGTAACTCCTGTCTGACAACCATTATTTATGAAAAATAGAGTTTTGAATAGTGATTTTTAAGAGAATTGTGGTTAAAAAGCAGTAAAAAATTTTAAATTTATATGTAAAATATTTTATTGTGTAAATATGTGGTTGAAAATAAGTATGTAGAGAAAAAAATTTAAAATAATGAGTGTGAAATAGGGCTAAGTAGGATTTATTTTTTTATTTTTTTTGTGGGTCTATTTTTATATGAATGGTCTTGTAATCCATAATCCAAAGACAGACAGAGTTGATGGACCCTCCGGCCCATGCCGTCATCTTCTAGCTAGCTGTAGTAATCAGCGCGCTGTGCTTTTATTGTTTAGCATTATTGTTTATCAAAAGTGGAAATTACACTAGACCATATTTTTAAAGATCACACTTAAAAAATCAGATATGAAGTATATTTAATCAAAAATCATGTGACAATTTAATATTTTAATAGTAATAATTATATTACAAATTCAATATTTTAATATTAATAATTATATCACAAATTCAACACCCATCAAAACATTCACCTTACCTAATTTCAAACCCTAAATCATTTTAATCCTCTCTCTCTATCTCAACGAAGTCAATGCCAGGGCTTCTCTCTCTCAACGAAGTCAGTGTCGGTGCAGTAGAAGCCCAGCGCACGATTTCGAGCTGCAGTCGTCACCGTTGCGATGGCACTGTGCGTGCTGCTCTGCACGCTACTCACTACTGTAGCGACGACAATATGGATGTGGTTTTGGGGACGGTGAGGGCAAGATATAGCGACGTGTGTTTCTCCCTTCCGATCTATTGTAGGTTGTTTTGGGCGTAGCGGTAAGGTGGTGGTGGTGTTGTGATGTTGGTGAAAATCCGGGGGTATGTGGGTGTGCGATGGTGCTGTGGGTGTGTGATGGAGGTGTAGTGTGCGCGCGGTATGTAGGGTGGAGGGCTTCGATGCGGTGATGTGGGGTGGAGGTCTTTGATGTTGTGCGTGCGGTGGAGGTCTTCGATGCTGTGTGAGTGTGGCTGAGTTTCCAACTTGTTGGTGCATGCGGCGATCTGCTACGAACGGGACGTTGCTGCCGTTCACAGCATGTGGTGGATCTACTGTGTGTGTGGCTGTGGGAATCTGCGTGGTGGATCTGTGTGTGTGTGGGGTCTATATGGTGGAATTGTGGTAGCAATCGTTTTTTTGTTATTGTTGTGGCGATGGTTGTGGTGGTACTGTGGTATATGACCAACTATTTGGTCGATTTGTGACCAAGTGTTGGTGGTGTACTAGGATTAGGGGATTGGTGTTTGGGTGTATGTGACCAACTATATTGATCTGTGACCAAGTGTTGGTGGTGTACTGGATTGATGGACTAATGTTTGGGTCTATGTGACCAACTATATGATTCTCTGTGGCTAACTATTTAACTGTGATCTTAAAATTCGTTAATCTGACTCAAGATATAATTTGTGACCAACAAATTTGGAAATATGTGATCTCTGTTATCCACAATTTTTTTAACTTGTGTCCAATGAAGTCAATTGTGACCTATAAATTTTTTGATTTGTGACCTCGAAATAAGTTATGATCGAAAATTAAATTTTTAACTACTTAATAAGATATTTGTGACCTCGGAATCGGAGTAGTTACCGGAATTTAGCGACGGCGGAACGGTCATCAGAATAGTCGTCGAAATTAAGCGTGGCCGGAGAACAGTCGTCGGAGTAGTCGACGATAACCGAATAGTCATCGAAGTAGTCGCCGGAGCAATAGGGAAGGTGAATGTAGGGTAGGGTGGGGTGGGGTAATTATATTATATTATATTACAATTAAATATTTAATTTAATATAATAATTGTGAAATATAATTAATTAATTCATGGAAAACTTGAATTTTGCAATTCTCAAACTTGGGGCCTGATGTTTATTTTGTGATAGATAATACATGATCTATGCATTTTTCCCTTATCAAAAGCCCCTATTAATCTTTGTCATCTTCAATCAATTCATACCTCTCTCTTCACTATTTTAGTATATGGTTGTCTCCTTTTAAAATAAAATGTCTTAATTCTTATATTTATTTTCAACTATACGTTTACATAATAAAATATATTTTTACGTAAATCAAAAAAAAAATTATTACCTTTTAACTACACATTCTTTAAAAAATCACTATTGAAAACTCAAAATTTTCAAAATAATGGTCATCAAACATGGTCTTATTTATTTTGATTTTTTTTTTCAATTTATATTTCTTCATGTAATTAATCGTTCTGAAAAGGGCTATGCAAGGGGTTTGATATTTAGGATACAGAGAATTAAGGTTTCAAAAACACACTTTAGTCTTAAGTAGGATTTCTTTGAAGGCGTAGGTTGGCTTGGGTTCTTGATATGTACCTAGGTTCGCTTATACTAGTCATTGAGCAGGTAGAGTCTGTATCACCATGGACAACAATTTTGTTCGAATTTACTCGACAATTTATCCAGTGACTTCATGATCATCGAAAAAGCCCCAAGAAGCATCAAACATTTCTCGATGACATCCGTTGTGTGATTCCTAGATAGCAAGTACTAGTTCCTAGTGTGACTTCATAAAAAGCAATCAAAGAAAATATCGAAGAGAATGAAACACGCGGTAGTTATTATAGCAGTTCCTTCTGCTCCTAGAAAACGTCCATAGTGAGTCCAACACCAATGACATAAGCAGAGGAGGCATATGCAGGGTGGAGAAATGAAATTTACCTCACTTCTTAGGATCCAATTCCAGTTAAATTCGCAAGTTCACCAAGGAGTTGTTTTACAAAGATTTTGATAAAGAAATTTAGTAAATTTTGATCTGAATTAGTATAATATATGATTGAAAAGTTGATAAAAAAAATACAAAATATGATTAAAATTAAGGTTCGATCAATTAAAAAAGTTAATAATATTTTAATAAAGTTTTATAAAGAAGCATAACTTAAATAGAATCCTACTCTCTCTAGTCTCTTCAATCAATCAATTTTAATATAGTATTAGATGATGTAAAATATTTTGAGTCCAAATCTCGCGACTAATCTATAAAAAATGTCAATCTTTTCAATGAAAGAATCAAATTAGATATTATTTTGTTATATGAAAGACATATCCCTATACTCATTATTATTGTAGGGTCTAAATACCCACAGCTTGGGAAAATAAATTCGTTATTAATTATTTACTTTGAAAATTTTGGTCTTTATCACTCAAATCATGACCCCACTAGAGAAAATGAAAGAAATTAGTAGCATCAGGGTTTTAGGGTTTTGCTCGAGGTACATGTAAGTGTTATGTAACACTCTATGTACAAAAATTATGTACATCTAGAATTATCCTGATTTTTATTTAACATACATCATGCTCGTTTTTTTTTTTTTTGTTAAATATATCCGCACCACATTTTAATTGCATAAAAGCATATAATCTTTACTCGTTGTCATATTTATGTCCTTAATTTTTTTTTAATCACATTCATATAACCACGCTTTCATTAGTTAGCTCTGATGAAGATTTCGGTCCAAAAATTTCGTTGAGAGAGATTCAGAAACAGGTGTTGCAGGACAGAATTAGTTATAAAATAGTGGCTAAAAAATTGGTACGTAAGCTTTTGAAGGGTTGGGCCACGTGCAGTTCAGCAAATCTTGTTGGAGTTTGGGCAGACATGATGGGTTGAGTCCATTGGAGACTGTCAGAAAGTGGGCCTTGGTCCAATTATACACAAAAATGATAATATGAGTTAATTGTGAGTTTATGTCAGTGTCTTGGAACGCCTACTAAAATTTAAGATATCGGGTTTTGATTATTAAACTTATCCAAATGTTAGATGTTACTCACGACATAATATCATTTTCAAATTGTTAACAAAATTGGTGATATGGCTAGCATAAGGCACATATGGCGCCTCGTCACGTTGTTAACAAATTATCGCTTCTCTCATTGCTCACTAAACTTTGAAAAATTCTTAAATTGCTTATTGAAGTTCAAGATGGTCGAATTTTGACTACTAAACTTATAAAAATGACGTCGACTTGCTATTTTTTTAAAAATGTATATTGCAAGTGCTAGAGTTGCGTAAAAGTAATAATGTAGACAAACAATTCCGGGTTGCCAATCTCATGAGAAATGATTACTCAATTACACAATAGTTAAATTTAATTTTAATATAATGCTGCAGAATTTTAAACTATTTTCATCATTTGAAAATTTCAAATTTATTTTAGGCCACGTTATTAAAATTAAATTAAAATAAAATTTGAATTTTGCAACGAAACACACAGTAAATTTAATTAAATTTTGAATTTTTGTAACAAAACACACAACCCATTTAATTAAATTTATTGGGTATTTTGTTGCAAAACTCATTTTTTTAAATGATGAAAATAGCTTAAAATTCTATAAAAAATATGTTAAAATTAAATTTAATTGTTGTGTAATTGATTAATCATTTCTTGTGGGATCAACAACCCGGACTTGTTTATCCATTTTATTAATTTTATGTGACGTGCACTTGCGGTACACATTTTTTAATGAACAACAATCCTATGTCATTTTTGTAAGATAGTACCAAAATTCGACCACCTTAAACTTCAATGAGCAATCTAAGATGTTTTTTCAAAGTTTAGTGAGCAGATAAAGATATTTTTCAAAATTTAGCGAGCAATGTGGCATTTGCTAACGGCGTGACTAGACGCCACATGTGCATTCCATTAGCCACATCACCAATTTCGTTAACGGTTTGAAACAGATTTTATATCAGTGAGTAACGTTTAACGTTTAAATAAATTTAGTGGTCAAAAGTCAATATCTTAAACTTCAGTGAACAATCAATAGGACTAGTATTCAAGTAATTGGGCGGTGATTTTTGTTTTGATTTGAACACAAGTCATCATAGCAATGGAAAACTGTTTGAGCCAACTGGTCTTCTCAGGCAAAACATGAAATGCTGGAAATTGAAAAATGTGGTTATAGCTCTATTAAGAGAACACGTTTGGCCAAAATCGACGCCACCAGTTTCAATTCATTGCTACAGTAAAACTGCTTTGCTTAGAGTCTAGACATATTGAACTAAGACATAGTTTGACAAAGACCTGTGAAATCAAGTCAAAATCTGGCTTATCTTTCGAAGAAAGGCCCTTCAAGGAATTTAGTTTGGATATCGACACTATGAATGAGATTTTGACTAAAATAGTAATCATCAATAATGGAAACTCGACCTAACTATGGACACTTCAATCTCTTAGGGTCAATAAGTAAAGTACATTATATGAATAATTGCAACACGCTAAGATTTGGTCCCAAAGTTAAAGTGATTGGTAAACGTATCAAGGAAGGAGAAGTCAAGCTATCAACACACGACTTCAAGTTTACTGTGAACATTTCGTACGAGTGTGGTTCAAATTATTGCAAGGAACTCCCACCAACAGTTTAAAGATGTTAATAGCCCATTAAACCTCGTTTTAGCCCCTGTTTGGTAGGGCTTAAAATCAGAGTTTTAGTTAATTTTAATAGTATTTGATGAAATGTATGGTTAAAAAGTTATGGATCTCATAAAATATATTGTTAAAATTAATTATTGATTTTGAATTAGATTTGGATAAATATTTTAATTTTCATTCCTACCAAAAAAGGCTTAAAGTGTAATCTCTAAATAGAGATGACAACGGGGTGGGGCAACCTCGTCCCTTCCCGCCCCGCCTTAGACGAGGCTGGAGAGGTTTGGGGGCCGGCTTGCCACGTTTATTTTATTTTTTCAGAAATTTCCAATTAACTTATATATGTTTTAATTTGTAGTTAATTATTATTTGTTTATTCTTCCCCGCCCCACCAACCCATTGGGGCGGGCAGGTTTTTTTGCCATCACTATCTCTAAATCTGATGCTTCAAATGGAAAACAAGTGTCTTAACATTTTAGCAAGGGATAACCAAAAAGGGACAACAAAGAGAGTAGCAAACATATTGTCTATACAGTTTCTTAAATATTTACACATTCAATGCCCAACTTTTAAAATCCCTGCACTTTTAGCAAATCCAACCTCTAAAATCGCACTTCACTGTCCCATGTTTATGGTTATTGGCATAATCAGTCCTTTTTACCATTTTGTGTCGAACTTGGCATTAATATGGCAAATTGTATAACTTTATAACAAAAAAAAAAAAAAAAATACATAATATTTGTGAATATTTCTGATAAAAAATAAATGAAAGACCAGAGAAACAGTTAAAGAAACAGTCTGTATAGTTAGGTGCAACCACAAGCACTAGAAATACCAGTTGTGTTCTTCTTTGAGACTATTTCTTCTGCCTTCCTAATCTTCACTTCATTAAGCACATTTCCGGCCCATTCAGAAAAGAAACTTTCATTGTATCCAATTTTGCCACCTTTATAAATGGCCATGCACCGGCGGTCGTCCTCGGGATACTGGCATTGATCGCCATCGGGATCCCGCCATGCGCCCCGGTGTACCATCCCGGACCAGCTAGCAATCCAGTGGTACACGTATTGACCAACGCCGGCCAGTTTTAACCATCCCTTGGGGAAGAATTCCATTACACTGCTGTTTCTGTCCATGAAGAACATGTTTGTCAATTGTGCCCCGTGTGGAGAGATCAAAATGTCTGTTGAACTCATTAGTTTCACCTGAAAACAATGTACATGGCAGTCAGGATAAGGAAGTTGTTTTACCGACACAGTTCAAGCCTGAGATGGGGCCCGATAGGCCGATACAGCCAAGAAAAATGTGTAATTGAAAATAAAGTTCGACCATTTATAAATAATTAATAAATTTTGCAAAATGGATGCTTAGATAAGTGAGAGAAGAAAACTCGTTGTCATTCAAGGTCAAGTATGAGCAATGACTACCACTAAAGTAGCCAAGGGCTTCCATATCAAATTAGATATGAGATTTGCTCAAATATTTTTTTCAGTAAAATGAATAAATCGGGGAATATAACAGTTATTCTCATAATTGAAGATTCTAATTCTGGAGCACCCATATCCTAGAAATATGTAATTCTCTCTTGAGTTGAGATTTTATATCTACATTTAGTCCCTATTTGGTAGAGATTCGAATTAGGTTTTTAGCAAATTTTGATAAAAGCTGATAGAATGCGTTGTTGAAAAGTTTGAGTCCTATGAAATGTGTATAGTTGAAATTAATTATTGACCTTGATTTAGATTTTAGATTTTTTAGCGGTACCGAACAAGGACTAAATTTTTCGTCCACTAAATTTTGATCACTAGGCACATAAACTCTTGTTAGCAAATGGGAAAACGTCATTTCAAAAGTGATTTTACTTGTAGTTTAATGTTATTATTTACTAATAAGAACTTATCTTTCTTACTAAATGAAAACATCAGATCTCAACTCTTCTCTCTCATGGATCCTATTGATTTCTTACTCTATTATCGTGGCATTGATCATATAAGGGCAGTTGACTATTGTACCCGATTTTGACCACTACATCAGGATAAATTCATGATCTGAAAACCCGTGATCAAAGATCTATCAAATTGGTCTCAAAGATTAGCCAGGAGTTTCCTAACCCATTTCTCTCCTGTGGGTTCACATAATTTTTAGGGCTTTGGAATGTGTATACCAGGGTTGATATCCCGGTGTACAACCCTATCACAATAAGGGGGCACAGTTTTTTTATTGGACGTCGGCCTCCTATTGTGAAGGAGGTGTATGCCGTGGTTTCAACCTTGATGTACAAATAACACAACTTTAATTTTAATTTCTAAGTGTTCTAGCCTTTAGGCCAACACACCTAAAAAGGTTGGTCATGTAGGATCAAGGGTAGGCTAGCACAGACCACCTCAAAACTGGAACCGGATTAACCTTTAGCTTTCTACACAAAATACAGCATGTTATAAATAATTAAAAGCAAAAGTAAAAAATTAAATAATACCTGTTCACAGAAAGTGAGGTTATTAGAATAAGCCACCAGCAACCGGCAGCCCTTCACTTTCCGGCACGCCTTGTCGAAGATGCCGATCACGGTCATGTCATTCTTGAATGACCTTGGTCCAGTCCTCATGAACATTGTCATTCCGATCACCGGCACCCCTTTTTCAATAACCTCGGCAATTCTACCCTCCAAGCTCACATTACAATATGCCCGAGCCTTGCACCTCAACAAATCATAAACTTCCATTCTCTTTTCTCTGGACATCCCTCCTTCATTGTGCCTCATCACCACTGCCTCCTCAAAGCAAGCCGGAATCTGATCATTCCCCTCCTTAGTCCCGTCAAATTTTTTGATGATGAAGGCTTCGCCATATGTTGCTTCCATTAAAGTCGTCAACCAAGGTCCCATTTTTGTCCTCAATTCACCCCAATGATACAAAATCCACCTTCTTGGCACTGCACATTGATTCTTAATATGCCATGCAACAAAGGGTACCATAGACGATAAACCATGCCATATATTATCATAATTATAATGGTTATATGACACAAAAGTGAGGCCTTCCAAAAGGGTGGCATTTTCAGGTAGAGTTTGAGGCCATGCAAGTGCATATGAATTCCATGATCCATCGTGCGTGTCGTTTCCTTTAAGGCACAAAAGCCTACCTTTTGAGGCTTGTGATGGGAATTTTTGGTATTGGACTTCACCTTCTTCATGTGTATCATACATGGAGCTCATGAACCATGTGTGTCCTTGCTGAGCAGTGCTAGAGTAACGTAGGTCTTTTAGGGGAAGAAAAGTTACCACGCTTTGCAGTTTCGAGGCCATGGTTTTGAGCTTTTGAGCGCAATCTTGAAAAGTCATCGTGCTCGAGTTTGTAGCCATTTTCCATTGATGCGTGAAGTTCCACGAAAGTGATGCTGGTGGGGTGTGGAGGGATTGGATTTCGAAGATAACTAGGAGTATGACACAAATGGCAAGGAGATAGATTGAGAGTTTTGGTGAACAACGAGAGAAAGTCGAACTTTTATGTGCATTTTTGGAGCTTTTTTCTGATCCTGAAACTGCCATGGATTGGAAGATTGTAGGTGAGGGTGGGGAGGAGAGGTTGATGGTTTGGGGGGGGGGGGGGGGGGGCATGGATTGACGTGATGGTTGAGTAGTAATTGGAAATTTGGAGCTCTTTGAGCAGCGGGATTTGGGGATCTTGTTCAAAATGTTTTAATTGATGTGGTACAAAATTTGAGACAGAAAAATAAATGTTAAAGAATGCTGATTTTGAAAGATACATAATACTTTTTCAGGCTGAAGGAACCTTTCTTGAAATACGAAATATAATCTTCAGGCGTCATTTTCCCGTGAACACAAAGTTGATGGAAATAATAACCATTAGGTTATCTAAAAATAAGAAAATAAAAGGAATTGCACACGGATAGTGCTAGATCACAAGATGTGAAACATAGAAGGAACGCAGATTATTTACAGGACATCCCATATCAGCTTCAACATTCGTTAGATCATATTATATTTGAACGAAGCACAACCATCAACTTATAATCATCAATGTAAGGGTCAGCATTCTATGTACATAAAGGTCGGTTAAGCGCACCAGCTAGTCTAGGCCACGAAATGTCTTCTTTTGTCACTGTCTTGGTAAGGCTTCAGCTAGTATAAGTTATCTTCCATCCCAGCTACATTTAAAATTGTGAGATGCATCAGCAGGTTTACTTTGGAGTCAAAATGCTGTACAGAGGTTGCCAGTCTTCAAGTTAGACGAACACTCCTGTTCAATTGGCTGAGCCGGGCTACATAACCTGCTTCTCTTAGGTTCTGATATTCTAACACGTGAAATAGCCACAGCAAGAACATCGACCAGACCACTGTCCTCTCCTTCAGTCGAACCACCAGATACTAAAGTTGGACTAGAGTCTTCACTGAGATTATTACGGGATATTATTTGGTTTCTCTCGGACTCTGCCCCAGGTAGAGAAGTTGTCTGTTTTAAAGTGCTCTGCACCTTTGGTTTGACAGTTATAGTTTTCAATGAGGGTTCGGTGTAGAATGAAATCCATGGATGCCCTGAAAAGACGCATTCAATAATAAGTTCCAGAGAGAGAAAGACTGATGATCAGTACGTCATATAAAACTCATTGTGGCATATCAAATATCTAAAACTGCCATGATCAGAAATAGAAATCAAGGTTCCAAAAACGCCCAATGTTTAACAGAAGTATGAGATTAATTAGAGCATGCAATTGTACTGTTCCATGCAGAAGCGAATGATCCACGAGATAATTTCAAATGCCCAAGTGAAAATACACTACTAACGCCAGATAAGAATAATTTTCTTCATTTACTCTTCGTAATTTATTTATTTCACAAGATTATAGGTAGATTCCTTCCGATGTTAATCCCAACGCTCAATGTTAAGCCTAGGATTACTGTATAACAAGCAGATATCCAACATATTGTCCATACAAAACATAAGGCACACATCCTAATGCTCTACGTAGGCTCTATAAAGTTCTTGTTTCAATTTTAGTTTTATTGACTCGAATAATATTTCGCAGGCACTCTATAAAAACCAACACAACTAAACTCTGGTGTCAACAATACTTGATACATCTACTTACCACGCAAACAAGTGTCAATTATAATCATTGCCCATAAACAAAAACCTAAATGAAGGAGGGTAAACTGGAGATTACTCACTTAGAACTTCATTTGCAGTAAGCCTTGCTGTAACACTCCTAGTCAACATCCTAGAGAGTAGATCACGAGCAGGGTGTGATACTGAGTCCCATACATCACCAGAAAAATCAAGTTTTTCTTTCTTGATAGCCTCAAAAACAGCTTCCAGAGAATCGCCATGAAATGGGAGTGTACCAACTAGAAGTGCATGTAGTAGGACACCAGCACTCCAGATATCCACTTTCTCAGAATAATTACCCACCAGCACTTCGGGAGCAACATATGCAGGACTTCCAACTACACCAGTCAAGCTCTGACCTATATCGAAGAAGATAATTATCACATGGGAGACACATCAATACATTTATCCAACTCCCTGGTTCAAGATTAAAATTCGTTTAACACCCACACACTTACTTGTTGAGGAGAAACAAATCCAATTCGTAGTTGTTGATGTTCTTTATTAAATAAATTACAATTGGCCAAAAATACAAGCAGATGACCTTGGATTGGAAAATACAATTAACATAGATGAGATTGCAAGCAATGAGTCTGTATTTAAAGCGGCATCTAGGCTGCAGTGATACCACATATGTAATGTTTTCCTAGTGGAATCCTGCGTCTTAGATTATAGACAGTTCATCTGCTTCTGTTATACACAATGGCAATTTCTCAAGGGTTTGAGTCTATTTTACAAATCCTTTAAAGTAGCAAGTCAGTCCAGGCTAAGAGTTAAACTGTGCCATTTTAGTTTCTTCAGGAGGACAAATACCAACGGTGGACAATCTTCGTACTAGGGGCTTCTATGTTACCGAGTGGTGCTATATGTGTAAGAGGGATGGGGAGACAATTGACCACCTGTTTCTTCACTGTGAGAACGCTCGCCTACTGTGGAATGATATTTTGTCGTCACAAAACATGGATTGGGTATTGCCAAGGAGCCTGGAGGACCTGCTAAAGGCATGGAGGAGGAAGTTGCGAGATAAGGATAGTAAACTTGTTTGGGACCTTATTCCGGGATCCATCGTATGGTGCTTGTGGAGAGAAAGAAACAACCGTTGTTTCGAAGACCAATCACGGACCATGGCGCAGATTAGGGAATTGTTTTATATGACATTGTTTACTTGGTTTAATACTGCGGCTATTAGGCATATAGATGGGCTGCCTAATTTCATATCGTTTTTTTCTGAACTAAAATGATTGTACACCCCCCGTGTATTGTGCATTGATTTATACAATTATGATTACCTTTCAAAAAAAAAAAAAAAATTATTTTTTTCTTTTCAGCTTAAGATTTTAGTAAAGCAGGCACCAAAAGAAACAACAAAATTAATAAATCAACCAAATTAAACAAATTAACACTTCTATGTTAGGTCCATTTATTGTCCCTAAATAAACATAACTGTGGAATTCTTTTTAAAATTGGCTGCTAATAACTGAATGGTAGAGCCGCACAAACAATTTTTATTGAAACAACAAATCAACACAAAGTGCCATAATTAAAGAACATACGTATAATGTAATACAGCAATGCACGTCAAGGTTCCCCCATCTCCCTTGAAACCAAAACTGTTAACCATTATGCAGAATGAGCCTGGGGTAAATAGCATCAACAACATTTACTTATCAACTTTATATAGTTGTTCACCAAGAAAATTATTGAATTAGCAGCAAGCTAAGGAGAATCAATTACAAATTAGCTGCCACAGGGTAGACCAGACTGACAGTACAACTCAGTTACGCTTCATATCAAGTTCACTGTTTTGTTAAGGTCTTTTGTTGGTCAAGTCAGCAAGAAAATTTTTGGCCAATAAAAATTTTCAATAGCACGTCAATACAAATTAGAACAAGAAATAGGGAAGTTGGTCAAGTCAGCTAGAAATTTTTTGGTCAAAAATTCCAATTGCACATGTCAATACAATAATTAGAACAAAAAATAGGGAAGTTAATAAAAAAAGAAAATCCATACATTTTAGCCCTCAGTGCACTAAGAGAATTAGACTCTCGTTGATATGAAAATGCTAAAAGTCCATTTATTATCCCACAAAACTACCCAATGAATTCCGTGTCTAATGTGATGTGTAAAAGAATGTATTATTATTATTATTATTATTATTATTTTTTTTGGCGGGGGGGGGGGGGGGCCTTCAGTATAAAGTGACTAATTGTTATACTCACCATCTAAAATTCTCAAAGCCAATCCAAAGTCAGCAAGCTTCATCTGTCCAGAAGTTGTAAGGAGGATATTCTCAGGCTTTACATCCCGGTGAACAACACCCATCTCGTGGCAGTATCGGATGGCCAGCATTAGTTCCTTAATTATGTTCGCAGCCTTTCGATCAGTATACAGGCCTTCTCTAGCCATATGATCTAGCAAACGTCCTCCAGAACAAAGCTCCATCACGAGATGGAAAGATTCAGCATCTTCATACACTGCCTTCAGCGTCACAACACCTGGATGCCCTGAGAGGTGTTGCATTATCTCCACTTCCCGGTGAACAATCTCTTCCCCTTTCCGCAAAGTCTTGCACGCAAAATCTTCTCCAGTTGCTTTACACCGACAATACACTACTGACCCAAACTTTCCTCGCCCTATAGTTTCACCCAACTCATAATCTTGTTCAATCTTCTTCTTCCTACCCAAACGAGTTGCCACATCGATACATCCAATTTTCCTCTTAAGACCTCTGGCCGGCGAGGTCAAACATGCAGTCCCACACGGTGGGGCAGTGACAACTCCAGTTACTAAACTTCTACAGGAATCAATATTTTTTACAGCTGCTACTTCCCTGCATTTCTTTTTCCTCCTTGAATAATCTTCCAAGGATAAATGTGACCATAATACTGCCAATGAAGTTTGTTCCTCAACTTCTTCTTTACATACTTCTGAGATCTCCACCCCCTTCCTCTTCTTCCTCAAACACTCCATGGAACAATCAAAGAATCCAATCCAACCCAAGTATTTAAGACCAGAAGCAACATAAAACTAAAATTCACAGAAATTTTTTAAAACCTTGAAATCACCTATACCAAAAATCTAATCAATTCAACTTACTTTCCCTAATTTAACCTAAACAATCGATTAACCTATAATCTATCCCCAAAGATAACGAAAGCCCGTTGGCAAAAATCTCTGATTTTTGGTAAATCCTGCAATCGAAAATAGTATTGATAAAAAAAACCCTGTTTAATTACATTTTTCTTCAACGTAACACTGTCAAGAACACAACAAATAAAAAAATAAAAAAGAAAGCAAAAAAGGCCAAGATTTTATACCCTCGCACGCTAAGGCTTCTTGATCTTTTTCTTGCGACCCATTTGGTATAGAAGTATATTCACACACATAAACCACCCCCCCCCCCCCCCCCACACCCCGCCAACCCAAATATAGCAATTACGGCAAAGTTAATTAATACAGTCGATAAATAATTAAAATAAATCCCAAAAAAATCTAAACTGAAACCCACAAATCCTAGACAGAGAAATCGAGAATATTCGAGTAGAATTATACCTTCACCATTAGAAATCTAAAGCGAAGACCGGGAGTAAACAAGAGTCCTCTTTGGAGAGGAAAAGGGGAAAGCTGTTCGTTTGTTTTCACACACTGCGTACTGTATACGCACACGTGACGTTAATAACGGTGTCGCGCAAATCCATTAAGATCCAGCGGTGCCATGTCAATGATTTAACGGTAGAGATCTGATCTCCATGTGGGTCCGATTAGTCGATTGCACCTCTCACCAATTAAATTTTTTTTTTTTGTTTTCCAACTGTAATGGGTAATATTTATCAACTTTTCAACCACATTTTATTAACTTTTATTAAAACCTCATTTTCAGCTAAATCAAACAGGGTCTTCAACATTTTTTCATTGTTTTTTTTTTTTTTTGTGAATATTTGATGCATTAATGACAACTTGACATATTATTCTTGCAATTTTATTTTATTTAATTTTAAATGGTTAAATATTATTTGAAATGCATCAAAATCGAGTATTATTAACCACTTCTTTTCCATATTGGTCATTCATTATTGTTGACGTTAAAAGTGTAAGGATCAATTTAAGTCAACTTTAAAAGCACAATAAAAAGAACTCAAGATTTTCTTTGATAATCACTTCTCAATTACAAGTATTTCATCTAGGGCTGTCGGTTTGGTTCGGTTCTGCTCGGTTCCAAAATTTTCGAGTATTTAATAAATGGATTTGTCGATCCAAATATAATTATGGAACCGTTTGGGTTCGGTTCCATTAGATTTGGTTCGGTTCGGTTCGGTTCCATTCCATAATTAATTTTTTTAACATTTACAACAACACTATATAAATATAACTAATGACATTTCATTTGTAACTTTTACAAATTAACGTAGCTCAATTCAAAAATATATAAATAATTAGCTGTCGAATAATATTAATTCAATACATACTGTTGACACACTAAAAATGCAGCGCAAAATCAAAGGGAAGTTCAATTGAGAAACCCAAGATGAAGACCCAATGGAAATCGATTAATAGGCCCATGAAGAGAGGCCCAATCTGGAAACCTGAGGAAAGACCTGGATATTGGAAGCCCGAGAGCAAAGGGGTATCATCGCCCAAGCCCATAGGACGCCCAGAAGCTGAACGAGTGAAGTACTGCACAATCGCCCAAACTCTCAAGTCGCCCAGAATCAGACAAGTCTAAAGGGTGTAGTTTAGCCAATTCAGCAGTTACGAAAGCAGTTGTCAAGTAAACCCGGCACGCCCCCACAATCCAGAAACAGGTAGTTAAAAGGCAAGAGTAGTGGCAACGGTTACTAAGTACTCTCTCCAATAAGCAAGTCCCTCACTGAAGAAGCGGATAGTTATGAAGGTAATGAAGCAGTTCCAAGCAGTTTCGTTAACCAATAGACGCCCGGGAGTATAAAAAGAAGTGAAGTTGTAGAAGAAAAAGACCCCGAATCAAAAACTCTCGACAAGAGAATATGTAATTTTTATTTCTTTAGTTTAAATTTAATCATTTCTCAGTACTCATGTGCTTGCGCCTCTTGGAAGTGTTTTGTCTACTTTCCAATTGTAACTCTTCACTAGTAAACGCACCCCTTTTTGGGACTTTGTTTCAAGAGGTTTGTTCCTTACACAATCGTCTGATCCTTTTCTTGTAATTGTTGGCGGGTTGGAAAATGCGAGAAAACAATTTGGCACGCCCAGTGGGACAGTTGGTGTTTTGTAAGTGAAGATACAAAAAAGAAAAGATATCATGCCTCATAAAAATTCCGATAAGGAACCAGCAAGTCATGGAGTAGTCCAGTCTGTAGTTGAGCGATATGAGGAGCAACAACATTCTCCACGAACAGATGGACAAAGTCAAAGCAGTCACAGCCGTTACGAACCAATGACAGAATTGAGCCCCCGCACAATGCGTGCATTGCTGGGAGAACTCACGCAGGATGTCGTTGAACAGGTAAATTTACGAAATACTCATAATATGGAGAAATTTACCCAAAATGAGAATAGGCATTTTGATAATATGGCTAAACAACTGAATACGTTAAATGAAATCATGAATAAGTTGGTAAGCCAAATGTGTCAACCTGTTATGTCTATAGGTAATCACTTTCAGTCTAGGACTATCGTAGGGCATACTTCGCCATATAACTCCCTTGGTGTAAACCCAGGCCCAAGTTTAGAGCCACCCTTTGGCCCTTCTACTTCAAATTTAGGGGGAAACGGGACCTTGAACTTGAATAATGATAACACTACGTCCAACCTGGAGGGTAGTACAAACGTAAAAGATAATGTCCCAAACAACGGACAGAATGGTTTACGTACAAATGACGGGTTAAGCACTCAATTTAACAGTCATAACAACCCGAATAATGGCGCTTTTATGGCCAATCAAGGGCAAAATACCAGGCCTCCCACAAACCAGCCAGTAAATCAACCAATAGGGAACCCATATGACCCTAACACCGTACTAAGAAACCAAATTATGGAAATAGTGCAAGATCAAATAGCGGTTGGGATGCGTCCGGTTATTAGGCCAATTTATACCAAGCCATACCCTGATTGGATAGATCAAGCATATCCATGGCCTAGAGGGTACAAAATACCGGAATTCTCACTATTCACTGGTCTAGGAGAAGTATCTACATTAGAACATGTAGGGCGATTCACATTACAAAGTGGGGGGGTGAATGATTACCATAAGTTGAGGTTGTTCCCAAGTTCCTTAACAGGGGTATCTTTTTCTTGGTTCATTAATTTGCCCGCAAACTCTGTCCAAACATGGCAGCAAATGGAGCAATTATTCCATGCTCAATTTTATAAGACCGAGTCTGAGGTTACACTGGCCGATTTGGCGAATTTACGTCAATTGCCTAACGAATGGGCAGAGAATTTCCTACAGATGTTCAAAACGGCCAGAAGTAAGTGATTCGTGCCTCTGCCAGAGAAGGAATTTGTTAAAATTACCCAAAGTTGTTTAAACTTTGATCTAAAGAAGAAATTCCAGGATATGGAATTCTCGAATTTATTCCAACTTAGTGCAAACATTGTTAGGTATGAACGATTGATAAGAGAAGAAGAACAGATGAAAAATTCCAGTAAAGGGACTTATTACAAAGACCCGAACTTCAACGTACATACTATCGATATGGTTATTACGACCAAACTGAAGTATGTTTGGCTGAGTTAGTAAAGGGAGAAGCGTACACTTGTCCCATATTAGTTAAGCCAAAAATAGTAGGCAAAGATGAACCTGCAAAGGGTGAAAACAGAAAGACGCGAACGTTCTCGTTCGACGTGACTAAAGCTGACCTTATATTCGACAAATTATATAAGGATAAGAAAATAAAGTTGAGCGACAAACGCAAATTGCCAGACCCTGAACAAACTAAGGGTAAAAAATATTGTAAATGGCATAACGCATGGTCACATGCGACTAATTATTGTGTGGTTTTTCGCCATGTGTTGCAGGATGCTATTGAATCAGGACGAATCACGTTCGAAGAAAAGAAAAAGATGGCGGTGGATGAAAATCCTTTCCCACGGCCACTGGCAATGAACATGTTAACAACTGGTTTGAAAAACAAATTGCCGAAGTTCAGATTGGTGATTGACGATGAAGAAGAAGAATTCAAACCACATCCCAGCGTTTTTGAACGCATCAAAGGGAAGGAGCCAAGACAGGGCGAAGGTGTTCTGTGCGATAGATGTAAATACGAGTTGAAAGCAAACACAGGGTCACTAATGGCGCGGCAATTCCACCATCGCTCTGAATTCATGCCGGTCGCTCAGCCTATCAGGGGGCAAAAGGTGCCGTTCTACAGAGGATTACCTAGAGGAAGGGGGTTTGGATCGGCCGGTCAAGGAAGAACGTTTAGGCCGCAGCCTCGCCAACCCAATGTATGGCATTCGTTCCAGTATAATGCAGAAAGAGTGGTGCCTTTCAATGAAATGACTAGGACCCAACAAAGGCGTTTCCAACGTAATTACGGACGGATGATGAGGCAACAGACAGGAGAATCACGCCCTAAAGAGCCCAAATTGCTCAGAAGGGTCGACAAAAATATTTTTGAAGATAGTGAAGAAACAGGCACTGGCGAATCAATGGGAGAATTGCCAGAAAGCTCGTCTAGGAGATCAAAGTTTGAACAATACAGGGAAGACGAAGATGATCCTGATCAACCTCTAACTATCCAGTTTGGCACATTACCTCCTGTCCTGGATAATAACTACTTGTTGGCCGATGAATTCAAAAGCAAAGAAGAGGAAGAAAGTGAGGAAGAGACTTGTGTACTAGTCTGCGACGAAGGCCAAACATCTAGAGAAATGTGTGACGAAGAAGAGGATGATGGTATGACAGATATCGAAGAGGAAATTGATTTAGAAGCAGAGAAAAGGAAAAGAGGAGTGTCGCGCAATACCCTGTTGAAGCAATTGCACCAAGAAGGAGTCCGCGAAGTAGATTTGTTGGGAGAACCATCTGGCCGATCGTTTGATTTCTATGTGTTGTATGGGACACCCAAAAGGAAAAAGAAGGTACCTCGCTCTGAAAAATATGGATCACCTCCCAGAATAATGCCTCCTTCTAAAGGTTGGGTAACCGAGGAAGAGATGCTGGAAAAAGAGAAGGAAAAAACCCGAGGAAAGAAGGATCAATGCGACATGCTGCACGTCGATCTATCACCAAAAAATAGCCCGACAGAAGATAAGCAGGAAGTGGAAATAGATGCTGCTGAAAAAGTCATCTTCAACAAACCGGCTATGAGGTTAACCAAACACTTAAGACCGTTGTACGTCAAAGCCTTGGTTAATGGGATACCAGTAGTAAAGGTACTTATCGACAATGGAGCGGCTATAAACACCATTCCAACTAGGATGATGAGGAAATTTGCTAAAACAGAGAGCGACATGATCCTAACAGAAGTCATTCTTACGAGTTTTAATGGGGGGGCAACTTCGACAAAAGGGGTTATGTCATTGGATATAACTGTAGGAACAACCACCAGGACTACTGTTTTCTTCGTAATAGATGGCCCCACCAGCTACAACGTGTTGCTAGGAAGAGACTGGATCCATGGCAGCCGCTGTATTCCTTCATCGCTCCATCAATGCTTGGTTTTCTGGAATGACAAAGGTGAGGCAGAGGTGGTGCAAGCAGATCATAGACCCTTTGTGGCAGAAGCAAATTCGGTGGAAAGATTTATGTACGAAGGGAATTATGGGCCTGTCAGAGTAGTTCAAGATGGGGAGGAAACTCAAATTACTGCCCAAAGCGAAGAGCCGTTTTCAGTGGATGCACTTACTGAAATATTTAATCAAAATGAGGCCAAACATAGTGGCTTTAGAGGAGCCAGTAATTGGCAAAAAAAAAAGCCAAATAACCTTAAATGAGTTCTCAACAACAAAGGCAAGAGGAGAAAGAAGAAGCGGCGTTAAAGATACTGAGAGACAAATTAATAGTGTCTGAGATGGAGCAAAACTTGGCTTGGGAAGTTCATAAAGTGGATTGTTTGGAAGAAGAAACACCTCTGAACGATGTCGATGATGAAGCAACGAGGATCACCAAGTCAGGATATGCACAAGCACAAGACCCCTTAGTCAAGGTGAACATCGGCGAGGAAGGAGAGGATCGCCCAACATTTGTCAGCCAGATGCTCCCTCACGAGGTTAGTAACAGATTAATCGCTTTACTAAAAGAGTATAAAGGTTGTTTTGCTTGGGAGTATGAACATATGCTTGGTTTAGATAAAAACTTAGTAGAACATAGGTTGCCGACTAAATCAAGTTTTAAGCCTCATAAGCAACCTCCTAGGCGTTTCGCTCCCAATATATTACCAGAAATCAAAAAAGAAATAGAGCGATTGCTAAAAGCAGGTTTTATTAGAACAACCAGATACGTGGAATGGTTATCTAATATAGTGCCGGTGTTAAAAAAGAATGGCAAGTTGAGGGTGTGCATAGATTTCAGGAATTTGAACTTGGCTACGCCCAAAGACGAATATCCAATGCCTACGGTAGATTCTCTAGTAGACTCGACTGCAGGGCATGTGATGTACTCTTTTATGGATGGATATTCGGGATACAATCAAATTTACATAGCTGACGAAGATATACACAAAACTGCCTTTAGATGCCCTAGGTCTTTAGGGTGCTTTGAATGGGTAGTAATGCCGTTTGGACTAAAAAATGTAGGGGCGACCTATCAAAGAGCAATGAATCTAATTTTTCATGATATGATAGGTAAATTTGTGGAAGTTTATGTAGATGATATAGTGGTCAAATCTGTTAAAGAGGAAGACCATTTTGAACAACTGCGATGTTCATTTGAACGAATGAGGCAGCATAAACTAAAACTGAACCCTTTGAAGTGTGCGTTTGGCGTGAATGCAGGGAATTTCCTCGGATTCCTAATACATAAAAGAGGGATTGAACTTGATAAGAATAAAGCGAAAGCCATCGTAGAAGCCAAGGCTCCTAGCAATAAAAAAGAACAGCAAAGGTTCTTAGGCCAAATCAATTTTCTAAGACGTTTTATATCTAATTGTGCAGGGCGAACAAAAGCGTTTTCGCCTCTCCTAAAGCTGAAAAATCAAGACGAATTCGTCTGGAAAGAAGAACATCAGAAGGCTTTTGAAAGCCTGAAAACATACTTAACAAATCCGCCAGTGTTGGTGTCACCAATCCAAGGACGGCCAATGAAGTTGTACGTGTCGACTGAACGAGAATCGATAGCTGGAATGGTCGCACAAGAAGACCAATTTGGTGAAGAAATGGCGATTTATTATTTAAGTAGACGGTTAACCAGATGTGAATGTAATTATTCTGCTATTGAAAAGTTGTGTCTCGCATTATACTTCACATGTACAAAGTTAAGGGCCTATTTACGGCCTGTAACAGTCTATTTAATTTCCAAAGTCAATTTATTCAAGTATATGTTTTCTCGCTCTATTTTACACCAACGAGTAGGTCTTTGGACTTTAGCACTATCAGAGTTCGAAATAAGGTATATACCCAAAAAGGCAGTTAAAAATCAGGCTTTGGCTAATTTTCTGACCGATCATCCATGCCTGGATATGCCCAACGAAATAGAACTAGAGGTTGATTCGTTTGAATTAAAACCATGGATTTTATACTTTGATGGATCGAAAACCTCTAAAGGAGCAGGGGTAGGAGTGGCTTTGATAAATCATTTAGGGGTCTGCTATAAGTTCGCATTTACCTTAGATAGGATCTGTACTAATAATCAAGCCGAATACGAGGCCTTAATTATAGGTCTGGAGTTGATAGTAGATATGAAAGTAAAGAATGTAATCATCATGGGCGATTCTCAATTGGTGATTCATCAATTGATTGGCGATTTCAAATGCCAAAGTGATTCTATCATAAGTTTATACGAAATCGCCCAAAAGTTGTTGGAGGAATTCGACCAAGTAGAACTTCAATGTGTTAATAGAATGTACAACGATATGGCCAACGAGTTGGCTCAGTTGGCCTCTGGCTATTCAAAGGCGATGAGTTGGGAGTCTACTTACGAATACGGAACTATATTGCCCGTTATTCAGCGAAGGGCAAGGAAAATCGAAATTCAATGTATAGAAGATGGGGTCGCGCTGGATTGGGTAGATGAAATTAAAGAGTCCTTTAAGGAGCTTAATGGGGAAGGTGATAGAAAAACGAAATTACGTCTGTTAAACTATGCATTAATAGACGGAGAATTGTTCAAAAAACGCTCTGATGGTGTGTTATTAAAATGCGTGAGCTTACAAGAAGTTAGGACGATTATGGCTGAGGTGCATGAAGGGATATGCGGAGCACATCAGGCCGGCCAAAAGATGAGATGATTAATTATCAGAAGTGGATACTTTTGGCCAAAGATGGGAGAATCATGTGTTCAATATGCAAAAAGTTGTTTAGCATGCCAAAAACATGGTCCAATGCAGAGGGCACCAGCAAGCAATATGGCACCCATTATCAAACCTTGGCCGTTCAAAGGCTGGGCGATAGACTTGATAGGGAAGATTTACCCTCTATCGTCCAAACAGCACACCTTTATTATAGTCGCCACAGACTTTTTCACCAAGTAGGTCGAAGCAGTGCCTCTAAGATAAATCACCCAGAAAATCATCATAGAGTTTATCCGGGACCATATCATATATAGATTTGGATTTCCGCAAACTTTAATGATGGATCATGGGACTTCCCTGAATGGAGATCAGGTGAAGGAATTCTTGAGCGAATTTGGAGTTAAATTGGTAAATTCCACATCGTATTACACTCAATCAAACGGTCAAGCAGAATCATCTAACAAGATTCTGAAGTCTATCATAAGGAAGATGATAAGCGAAAATGCCAGAAATTGGCACGAATGCTTGAACAAAGCCTTATGGGCTTATAGAACATCGCCCCGTTCAAGCACCAACATTACGTCTTTCCAACTCACTTATGGGCAGGAGGCTGTATTGCCCGTGGAAATCAACGTGCAATCTATAAGAGTGCGTTGGCATCACGAATTAAGCGGGAGTGAGTACAAGGAATCATTGATTCAGAATTTATTAGAATTTGACGAATTGAAGTTAGACGTGCTAAACATGTTGCAAGTTCAGAAACAAAGGACGGCTAGATTTTACAACAAGAAAGTTATAGCCAAGTTTTTTAGTTTGAATGAATTAGTGTGGAGAGCAATACTTCCCTTAGATAGTAAAGACCCAAAATATGACAAGTGGTCGCCAAATTGGGAAGGGCCGTATAGAGTAAAGAGTGTATTGCCTAATGGAGCTTACAACTTGGAGGATTTAGATGGTACTAAGCATATAAGATTTATTAACGGTAAATACTTGAAGAAATATGTTCCTTCCCTTTGGGAAAGTGAACAGATAAAGGCATAAAGAATGAAATTGCGATTGCGATGTAATCATGCTGAGCGACGGCAGTAAATAAATTGAACGATCACGTTCTAAACAAAGTCAGAAAAAACAAAGCACATTCAAAAGTAAAGTTATTTATTACCAAATGTTCCTTACAAGCCATTCTTTACAAGAATCAAGAGACACAGTCAAAATACAAGACGAAACATACTACAAATTGTCTTCTGTTTGATGGGGACAGAAAGAGTGAAACCAGTATGGCCCAGCCCTTCAGTCTATGGCCGAGTAAGAGGGTGAACTGCCCCATAACCTTCCTAAGTGCATTGCTGCAATGGTAGGCAAGGAGAAACCAGCCCTTCAGTCTATGGCCGAGTAAGAGAGTGAACTGCCCCCATAACCTTCCTAAATGCATTGCTGCAATGGTAGGTAAGGAGAAGCACTCTCAACAAGCAAACTGATGGCAAGAATCTTGCTTCAGTTTAAAAGAACATTTCATATACCTCCCATACCAAAAGTGATATCAAAGCAAAAGGAACGAGTCAAGAGACCCATCCCTATAGAAGATGAAAGTGTTGGTGAATGATCGGAGTGCCATGCGGTGGCGGGAAGTTGTGATGGCAAGAAATCGAATATGAAAAAAGGATGGAGATGAAAATGATGAGTACAAACGTGCATATTTATAGAGGCTGGAAGATGAAAGGCCAAAATGTGGATGGTCACATTTATGACCAGTGAGTGAAATCAAGGTGGCCCAAAGACTTAGAAAAGAAAATTTTAAGTGCCAAAAGAATATGCATGGATGTTGGCATAAAACGATTGGGTACGTAGAAAATTGACGATCAAAGATAAAACGTCACTTCAAAATAATTGTTCATTAACAATGATGAATGACGTTAAATTACAAAAAACAAAGGCAGTCAGCGCGAAAGAGTTACAAAGATTAAAACATTAAATGTTTAGCTACAATTCGTCCCAGGCCGAGCGCATTTGCTGCCTAAGTTTATCCCACTCTTCGCTCTGCCTAGAAGAAAGGATACCTAATTCTTTCACTAAGTCATCATCAACCTCCAACTTTTTGTACTGCTCCAGTAGAGATTTGGTTTTATCGACTCCTTGGGATGCAGTACGTCTCTTGGCAGCCATCCTCGCCATGCAGTCATCCATTTTCGCTTGTAGCTCTTTCATCTCCGCGGCTAGGCTCAACATTAAGGAATCCTCCACTACAAGCTCTGAAGAAACCTCAGTCAATTCGGCCTGGTTCTTGTCAATTTCCTGAAGTAAAGATTCTTTCTCAGAAGAAGCGCGGAGATATTGAGCATTTCTAGCCTTCAATTCTGTGTTCTTGGCCAGCAAAGAAGCAACGTCAGCATGAAGAACCCTCAATTTCACCTTAAAGTCAGCGAAAATGCTGGGCGATGGGAGCGAAAGTGCCTGCAGTAGGTTCGCGCTCAACGTATCTAGCTTGGCCTTTTGATGAGCAGTGCCGGCACGGCCAACCTCCATGTCCATAAAGGAGACATACTCAAACAATGCCTGTTTGAGAAATGTTATGTTCTCGTTCGCAGGGGTGGAGGATGACACAGATGATGTTTTCATGCGTGCCCAGGAGGTAAGTAAGTCTTGGATGGAATTAAGGATGCTATCAGATCCCTGCAAAGGAAGTTACCAATATTGAAGATCTTCGTACAACAAAGAAGAAACCAAAAATAAAAGCCAGGTATAAAGACCTCATCGGCAGTAGTGGGAGATTCAGGCACCTCCCTTATTTCCTCCATCATTTGGGGAAATTTCCCTTTAGCTGAGCAAGAAGAACTTTTCCCGCCTGACAAAGCTGTAGGGATCTCTGCATGTTTCATACCGCAATAAATCAGTGAGCCAGCAGCAATAAAGAAAGGCTAAAGTATCAAAGGTAAGCATTACCTTCCAATTCTACGCTTGGGAGGTCAACACCCTGGGAAAGAGGATTTGTTGGTAATAAGGGTGTGGGAACTTGAAGCCTGGGCGACGCAGCCTCGACAGGAAAGGATGAAGAAGAGTCTGCCAAAACTATAGCCTTGGAAGATGAACTCTTCTGGAAAATTCAGGTAGACCATTAATATACAGAAGAACATATCCGCGAATATACAAATATGGATTACCTTTCTCTTGAAGGTAAGGGGGTGTCATCGTCATCGTCATCATCATCGTCATCGTCATCGGCATGCACAACAGGGGATGCTGAAGCTGGCCGTTTCCGGCCTGATATACCCTTGGCAGCAATGGCCTTGGCAGATGGAGAAGCAGGAGTAAGAATCAGATCTTTAGAGCGGGAGGTGGAGAAGGACTCCTAATCGATATAGGAGCAACTAAAAAAGGAGGAGTAGAAGAAGCACTTGGCCGATCCAGCAAATGAAAGGCAGTAGTAGCATCACCTGTAAATAGCCTACGTTTCACTGACGGCCAGAGCTGCTCAAAAAGTGGATGAATAGCAGAACTGGAATGAAAAGAGGCTAGCGAAAATGCATCCGCCAAAACGTGGTTATAGGCCCCTATAGTTGCAACGTCTGCTTTATTAATAGTATGAAAACGATCGGTCAGATTTTTAGAATAGAAAAGAGGGACGGGCCAAGTCTGGCCGAAACCCAGTTGACGAGCAAAGAAATGGGGAGTGTAAATCTCTACCCCAGCCTTGGCGTTGGTTCCTGTGACAATGTCATAGAACAACTCTTTTCCAGCCAAGAACTGAACCCAAATGGGTAAAGAATCAACCACTCCAGAAGGGATATGTACATAGTTGGGAGTCAGATGAGTAGGAAAAGGGAAGAAGGAAGAAACGGAATTTAAGGTATAGAAGAATGAAAAAATGTCTCTCCTAGACATGTCTGTCGGAGGCAAGGAATCTATGGCCAACCCATAACAGGTGGCAGAAGTATTGCAAACAGTTGGAGCCCCAAAAGAAGGAAAATATACTCTCAACCATAATTGAGCAAACCAAAGAGGCCCACTGCCAGTAGGGAACGCACCAGTCCTCAATTGAAACTGGAGCAAAGCCAGACCTCTGTAAAGAGCGGCTAAAAAGAAAGAACACAAATTCAAAGGTTTGCCACGGGCCAATTCATGCGCTAAAGGCAGGTAACTCGTAGAAGGTTTCAAGCTAGGAACACAAAGAACGTATTTACAGAGCCAAACTTGAAGGAAAGCTACTCGCTCAACATGAGTAGGCTCAGAAGCAAGAGCGACAAAAGCACTATGCATAGCCGAGTAAGATTCACACATTTTCTTATCAAATTTGGGGGGAACACTGCCAGCGGAAACCGAAACCACCATGCTGGGAGAAATGGTATCGCCCAAAGGAGGGAGGTTCACTAGGGCCCCAACATCCCTAAGAGTAATGGACAACGGGCAGCAAGGAAAAACAAAGACATTATACTCAGAAGACCAAAAGCTCATGGTGATTGGAAAAAGCGCTGAGTCGTATACAGGAAGGTTAAGGGTGATTTCTAATAAGTCCAAAATTTTCGCACGTTCAAAAATTGATTTGGTGGGGCCATGATTCACCATGCGTGCATGCCACCTATGAAAACCAGAATCAGCTTTGGGCCAAGTACGAATACCTTTATCGTATATGGCTTTCAATGGTAGAGCACTCAGAAAGGGAAGGGTTTCAGAGCAAGGGAACAGCTGACCCGCCGCAGTCTTCTCGACTGATTCAGCATCAACAAAAGATGGACCCAAGAAAAACTCATCAATGTCGGGGCCAACCCGCGAAAGAGGGTTTGAATTTATGTATGGCTCGGTGAGGAGGTCTTGGAAGTCCTCGAAGCTAAGGGCAGCATCAGACTGAGTGCTTGAAGTGGCCATTCGTTACAGAATGTATGTTGGGTAAGGACTGTTGACGAAACGTAGCACGGAGACAAGAAGATGAACAGTGAAAATAGCGAGAGAGAAGCGTAAGACTGCAGAGACGTGTAACTAAGAATGCCGCGTACTTCTGGGTTTTAAGGGTTTGTAACGTCGCAATCCTTCAAACGGTACAAGTACGTGATGATTGAAATTCTGGGGAAGTTCAAATGTTGCGAAAGAATACAGAGTGAATATGGCAAAATTAATGATTGGTATTAATTCTGCCATATTGGGGGGTAATTGTTGACACACTAAAAATGCAGCACAAAATCAAAGGGAAGTCCAATTGAGAAACCCAAGATGAAGACCCAATGGAAATCGATTAATAGGCCCATGAAGAGAGGCCCAATCTGGAAACCCGAGGAAAGGCCTGGATATTGGAAGCCCGAGAGCAAAGGGGTATCATCGCCCAAGCCCATAGGACGCCCGAAGCTGAACGAGTGAAGTACTGCACAATCGCCCAGGACGATAGCCTCACCATCGCCCAAACTCTCAAGTCGCCCAGAATCAGACAAGTCTAAAGGGTGTAGTTTAGCCAATTCAGCAGTTACGAAAGCAGTTGTCAAGTAAACCCGGCACCCCCCACGATTCAGAAACAGGTAGTTAAAAGGCAAGAGTAGTGACAACGGTTACTAAGTACTCTCTCCAATAAGCAAGTCCCTCACTGAAGAAGCAGATAGTTATGAAGGTAATGGAGCAGTTCCAAGCAGTTTCGTTAACCAAGAGACGCCCGAGAGTATAAAAAGAAGTGAAGTTGTAGAAGAAAAAGACTCCGAATCAAAAACTCTCAACAAGAGAATATGTAATTTTTATTTCCTTAGTTTAAATTTAATCTTTTCTTAGTACTCGTGTGCTTGCGCCCCTTTGAGATGTTTTGTCTACTTTCCAATTTTAACTCTTCACTAGTAAACGCACCCATTTTTGGGACTTTGTCTCAAGAGGTTTGTTCCTTACACAATCGTCTGATCCTTTTCTTGTAATTGTTGGCGGGTTGGAAAACGCGCGAAAACACATACAAATACCAAAAAGTAGATATTAATATTAAAATGTCGGTGATCCATATTAAAAAATTGAGACTCAAGGCTTAAAATTATGAAATATCTGATTTATTTAATTAATTTGTTAATTTATTTAGAAAAAATAAAATAATTTAATTAATTCAATAAAAAAATTTTAAAAATTATTTAGATTCGGTTCTTCGGTTCTTGGTTTAGACCCGAGACCCGACTCATACCCATCGGTTCTCGATTCGGGGTACCCGTTCGAGTATTTAACTTATGAAGAACCGATCGATTCGGCCTATTCGGTTCAGGACCTTTGGACACCCCTAATTTCATCCAAATAGATATTTTTCAAAGATCCCCCGTCTCTTCTTTTTCTCTCTAATTTCCCTCTTTTGTCCAAAGATAGCTCGCATCCTTTTATAAATAAAGAAAATTCGGTATGATCCATTATCATGTTTTGTCAATAACCGGTACCGAACTAAAAAGTACATTACTAACATATTTCCATTGGTTGCTGAAGTCGGCTTGTCAAGTTATCTTGAGACCGTCCTTTAGGTGGGTCCCTAGCAATTAATGAGCTAGTTAGTAAACGAAGCTACATCATCCAATTGGTGAAATAAGTGGACGTTGATGTAATTTCTGAATACACTAATTAATTTGATTGGATGCTTTATCAATGTATAAAGAATCTATAATCATTATATTCCCTTGAAACACGACGTTACGAACTAACCTTATAAGACCGATCTCAGATTAAAATATGCTAGGTGTATGCAATAATCTGTTTTTAATTAGGTCGCAGGTCGGATGTTAACAATTACCATTAGACAAGCGTGCAAATAATATGTATTTTCTTATAATCTCTCAATTCAGTCTACAATTAAGTTAATCTATGTATACTTACATGAATTAATATGTATTTATAAGAGTTGCACATTTGGAACCAACTATGGAACTTTGGCTAGTAGCAACTTGTTGGGACAAAAAACCATAATCAATTATAATAAATATATCAGTAGTCAAGTACAAAATGAGAAAATAAGCTGAAATGCGAATAACATCATGATGAGGTCGGTCCATTTTATTTTACCAAAATTTAGCTACCTTACTATATTTCATCTATGAGTTCACACCCCTTTTCACTGAGAAGCATACGAAAACTTGTCGCTTTCTTGTCCAGTCCAGCATCCTTGAATGCCTTCGAAATTCTAGTACATGTGGAGCTATCAAACTCTGATGTTGCAGATTGCCTCCACTGGTCGAGAATGTCGCCTACCTCTTTCAAATCCTCTACCATAAGATATGAAGAAAGTATGCATACATAGTTTCTTCCTGTCAGTTTTTGCCGAGTCATCCTCAAGGATTTCCAGATTTGATCGAGTCTTTCTTTGTTCTTCAAGGCTCCATACAGAATAATAAGGAAGTCGTAAGTGATCAATTCCCTTTGCGTGATGTCCTTCTCACTTTCCACGAGGGAGTCGCACGCTGAATGCACCAGGTGACTTGAGGTAATATATATGTCAACAAGTTTCAAATATCTAACCCAACTTTCATTACAGCCTGAATCTCGACTCATTTTGCCAAGAATCCTTCTCACCTCATCAATATTTAGAGTTGCAGCACATGAACTTACCCATAGATTGTAGGTAAATAGATCTGGTGCAACGTTCTGGCGTTCTAGTTCCTCGACAATCAAACTCACCTTTTCCAGTTGTCCGACTGACATGTATAAAGTCATTAGTTCATTGTAAGTGATGGCACTCAAGGAAAGATTTGCTGCCTTGACTCTTTCATAGAGATCTTCTGCCTTTTCTATTAGTTTCAACCGAGCATAAGAGTGGAGGAGAGCAGTGTATGTTTCACTAGTTTTTGCCAAGGGAGGTAGTCGTTCAAAGTAGCGTTCAGCAGAATCAATGCCAAAAACTTTGGTCATCAGGTCTATACGGACAGCATAATCGGAGTCAGATAACTCATACTCATCATGACTAATCATCCACTCGGATATCTGCAAGTTTATAACTGTCGTACATCAATAAATGCTGTTAAATTAGATGAAAAAAAAGATTGAACTCTGGATAATCAATATAGATCAAATTAGCAACATGAGGAATAACCTCAAAATCTACGGAGCTGAGCAGTACCATCAAAGAAAAACTATTATAGACTCTTAGCCTTCAAATGTTAAAAGCTAAATTGATACTTCCAAAGGACTACAAAACTTTCCAGCCACAACAACCATTTCTTGTAATGGTTGTGCTACATGTACATCACAACTTATAGATTTATTTATCAATAGATGATATGGCGAGATTTAATTGGGTCTAGAATTGCCTCATACAATTAATAAAAACTATACACAATCAAAGAAAGGAGAAGAAAGGAAAAAGAAAACTAGGCATCACAACAAGGGTCTGGAATTGCCTCATACAATTAATAAAAACTTGGCACTCTAGATCTAATTGGATTATAATTCCAATTCGCAAATTTACTAATTTACCTATGGAACTACTAGTATGACTTATAACAAACAAGGGCATCAAGAAATAGTGAATTTCTTAACTAGCATCCAATGAGATCCCTAAAGAATAATCTTCTTCCTTGGCACTAACCATAGAAAGTTAAAAAGTTTTATTGAAGCAAATAAATATGAGTCAAATCAACTATGATGAAGGTATGAGCAGAAAAATACATAAGGCGACCAACCTGAACAGGTTGAGACAATGTCCAAAAAAAGACGGGCATGTAAGTCCACGGTGTTAAATGCAGCTATGAAATTGACCATTGCACACCACCAGCTCAAAGTGTGTGAAAAAATACCAATAACATCATACACAATGAGTTAAACCAGATTCCTAAATAAACTTGGAAATATATGAGCCCTTTTGGCCACTCCATTTGATCCAGACCTATCACCACACCAAAATCAAATGAAACCAAATTTGTACTTCACAGAAGGGAAATCATCACAATAACCTTTTCTTTGCTTGAATTCTTAATAAAATGCTACAACTTAAAATGCAATCGGTTAGCTATTGAATAATGAATTACTCAAGTGTTCTTGTCCCAGTTATACCACTATTAACTAGTACCCACTACCCAAAATATTAGATTTTCAACAATGGCATAATGCTAATACAACCTGCAAATCATATACAAAACTTTCCAATATAAATTCAATTAGTGGTTATCCATTTCCAAGATCGTTGACTTCATCAACTATTCATTATGCATAACTACACAATATTCAAATCAATTTATACTCATTTAGAAAAAACAAGAAATTTTCTAAATTTAACAAAGAAAAAAAGGTAAATCTTTTAACCAAGTTAATATTCTGGACAATTGAATAACATAACACTAGATCAGAACCTCGAGAGCGTGTTTGTAACGGTGGGATTTTCTTAGGTCTCTAGATATGCTCCGAAGGTCAGAGGTGGTGATTTTGTTTCCTTCGCTGATCCATTTCTGTAAAATATTAGTGGCACTCCTCTTGGGGAGTCTGAGTCCGAAAATTCTGCTCTTTAAATCATCTTTCTGACCTTCTTCTGTGTTATAATCTGCATGTTCTTCGCGGATTGTGGTAGAGGGTTCTTGAATTTGATGGGCAACATGACTTGTTGAAAACAGGAATCTGAATGAACTTTTATCCTCCCTCCGTGCATTTCTACAAAAACACAAAGATAATTCAGTATGTAAAAGACCCCAAAAGTATATGAATTTATACAGATTTGATTTCCGGGGTGCGGATGGAGGAGGGTGAGGGGCAGTACCGAGTGAGAATGAAGAAGAGGGAGCGAGCGGCCATTGTAGTTGGATTCCTTGGGCTTTCTCAATAATTATTGAATTTACCAAAGAAAAAAAGAGTTGTTTACTGAAACGATTATTCGAAGTGAGGGAAAAACAAGAAGAAGAAGAAGCGAAAAGGAAAGAAAAATATAAAAACGAAAATGTCAGAAGTGGGATTTGAACCCACGCCCTCTCACGAGGACCAGAACTTGAGTCTGGCGCCTTAGACCACTCGGCCATCCTGACTTAGTGAACGTTTTTAATGTTCGAACATATATATCAGTTTTCCAAATACAGTCATACTTATATACTTTTTATTTTTCTTAAATTTTTTATATTTAGATATGACGATAAGAAAATTAAAATGGCATGGGAACACTATTAAAAATAATGAGACTGTTTTTAATTCGAAAAAATTGGTCTCAAAGAGTTGGAAAAATAACATATGAAAGACTCCTAGAAAAAGAATTATATATTATAAAAAGTCATTGATTATTGCACGATATTTAGGATTGATATGCAAGTATGATTGATAACTTACAAGTTCAATATCTTTATAAATTTAAGTACTTTTACGAGCATAATTTGAAATTGTATTTTTCAAGCCAAACAATTTGAAATGGGATTATATGCAACGCACGCTGCTGGTGCACTTCCTGCTCACAATGGAAGAAGATTTGAATGTTCGCAACATGGGAGCATATTAGCCAAAAAAAAATCCCTTTGAAGAATGTGAAAAAAGAGATGGAATCATCCAGTAATCTTAATCTATTAAAATTTTCTCATTGTCAATCATCCACACATACACTCACATACAAGTTACTATCAAATCAAATATTGTACTTGACAATAATTGCTAAGAAACCTAGTTGTTTTGAATTTTCACACAATCCAATATGGATTTCCCATCGAGCAAATTACTTTGTTGCGAAAACAAATAATCCTTGTACTTCATTGGAATATATGCTGGTGCGCATCCTTCATTCTCTACCAACTTTGAAGAAGGGCAAACGTTAGTGTCCAGTGATGGACCGTTGGCCATGGCAATAGAAATTCTTGCATTCTTGTTATTCACGATTGCTTTGTGCAACACACTCTTGTATTTTCCATTGCTAAATATCTGCGAAAGATAAAAAGAACCACTAATTCCCATTTTCTGTCCGTGGATTCTACAGTATTGAACAGTGTTACAAACGTACCTCGAGATGATCTCCCGTGTTGACCAGAATTGAGTTGGGAAGAGCATTGACATTAAGCCACTCTCCTTTGTGTTGTATTTGGAGACCACCCACTTGATTCTCTATGAGTAGAGTGAGAAGTCCATGATCTGAATGTGGTGGCATGCCCAGTGCAAGTTGAGGCTGAGGGCAAGGTGGATAATAATTTCCAATGAAGATCTGTAAACTTGAGTCCAAGTTTAATGTCTTTTCCATTTCGTGTTCTTCAAGTCCAAGGCTTTCCGATATTCCTCTCACCAATTTCCTCAGTAGATTTTGAGTTCTTTCACAGTATTCCAATAGAAGCTCTCTATAATTATGTGGAGCAGAAATATTATCATTTAACAATGTAGACCAGCAGTCATAAAAGAATGTATATACTGTTGAAAATTAGAAATACTAAGAGCATGTTTGTCTACCATTATTGGTAGAAAAATGGAGTAAGGAATAATATTTTTTGGAGAATGTGTGATTGAAATTTAAACTAACTTTATTGGTTTTTGTGTAAAATATTTTATTGAGTGAATATGTGGATGAGATTGTTTACGGTAGAAAACAGAGTTTGTAAAAATGGTAGACAAACATAGGCTAATTTTGTATCACAAAATCGCAGCAAGAAAATATGACATGAGAACGTGCAAGGTTTATAGAGATTCATCTCAACGTAAGACAACGTCATTGTCATTTTCCACCTAAATCCACCTCTTCAGCCCACCTCTTTAGATAAGTTTGACCTCGCTCCCTCTCTCTCTTATGTATACAGTGGGACCCCAGTCCACTTTCTTCTCAACTTGCCCATTTGCTATTCTTTGTTTACCCAAAGAGGGTTGCATCATGCATCAGCATTATTCACTAGTTTTCAAGAAATATCAAATTGAGCGTTCATTTACTCAGCTTTGTTCTTCAGAATCATCTATAATGGTATGATATACTAATAGTTAAGAAAAGAATGGCAATCAACAATTATATTATATACCTGAGAGCAGTGGGTTTATGAGGGCAGCGAAACTCAGGATGCACAAAAACTTTCAAGAAATCCCTCCAGAAGAATACCTTCTCTTTTGCTGTATTAAAGCTTGTACCATACCTGACTGGCTCCAACACATCTTTGGGTTCGAATTTCGGCTTCTCCTCTTCTGGCAGATTGAAGAATTCATTACTCACATCCAACATCGCCCTCATCAGTGATTCTGGTATTCCATGATTTATCACCTGCACCAGAAAAGAATTGCCCCAGAAGGTTATAGCAGCTAACAAGAATATATATTACTGTAATTGCGTACCATGAAGAAACCCCATTCTTGACAGGCTTCGTTCAAGGCTTGTATGGCTTTGGACTTGTTATCTGGGTTTGCTGAGGTGAGTAGAGAAATATCAATGGTGGGGATTGAATCTTGAGATTCTGAAGCAGAGGTTTCATGGGGATCGTTGTAATAAGCATAGTTTGAAGGTATGAAGTTGAGATTGGGAGTTTCTGCAAGTTTTTTGATGGACGTAAGTTTTGATGGTTGAATAGGAGCTACTACAGGAGACTGTGAGAGCACAGGAGCTGTTGAGGCCATTTCTGCTGCTGTATATTTTGGTGAGCTAGAGAAAGAGAGGAGGGGGGGTTCTCTAAATCAGTAATTGATGCAATTTGGACTCATAAGCTGATAAGCATATAGATGAAGTTCAACAACCACACTTTTTTTCTTGAACTAGTCAAATGCCCGTGCATTGCACGGCCGAGTTTTTTTTAAGGTAATATTAGTGTGTTGATTGTTGAGGATTGATAGAAGATATGTGCAGTGGTTTTTTTTTTTTAATCTTCCGATAATTTATTAATAAACCTTCATTGGTGGTGGAGGAATACCGTAATTACAAACTTGAACAAACGGCGCTATACTAAAACAAAATAGTTAAACATGCTAACTAAGCTACTTACAATCTAAAAAGACGCCAATATTCTAACCCAGTTTACATCTCATTTCATCTAGTAAGCCAGCCCCATCATATCCAGATGAAGTAATCATCGAGCAAGCCTTGGCAATTATGTCCAAGTGTTAAAACGTTTCGATAGGCTTTTAGCTCCTAATCCAGTTAAAACAGTGTGCCACTTGATTTTTTTCTCTCCATTGCTCATTGGTTATTTCATAGAAATCAAGTACCTACAAAAATAGTTTTCATTTATAAGGAAAATTTTATATTCTAAGGTTTTGTAAACAAAAAAAAAAAGATTCGGAGAAATTTGCGAAATGATAAATAATAGTACATATATGGCAATGGAATAAGATAAACACAGATATTACTATCGATAAAATCAGTGTGTACTTGTTTTTATTCTTTAGTTTTATTGTATTAAACCTATCAAGAGTTTAATATATATTGTATGGATACAAAGCTTACTCGGAAAGAACATGTGAGTTGGTATCACCACACTACATCGATATGACATTTTTTGTGGATGAAATAATATTTTATTTACGTAAAAATGTGGTAGATAGTCTAAAAAACAATGAAAAATTATTTTTGGAGAATTATACTAAGTACATTTATCAAATGTTGGAAAAGTATAATGACAATGTATTGGATCTTAATAAAAAAAATTTATATTCATACATGTGAAATATATAGACTCAGTAGAAAATTGATATGAACTTTTGAATAACATCAATAGAACTTCCGATAGTAACCTATATATAAAATGAAAAATATTATTTCCTGGATATTAAAATATTTATTGTTTTATAAATATACAAAATAAGTTACGAAAATATTAAATGGTAGGAAATTGTAATATTGTTTCGAGAATCATCAAATATACCTATGAGAAGGTTGTTCTACGAATGTATAAAGAAAAGAATTTCCTTGTAGATGACATTTTCAGTACATGAGTTGTGCGAAGTATCTGTAGTTGATGGTTTCAGTAAAACTTTTAGAGATTTGCTTGTTTATGCTATTGATAACGCTACATATAATTGACTATGCCAGAAAACTGGTTTTGGAAGATATAAACCGACAAAATCAAGTGTTTGACCTTGAGCTTTATTTATTGTCATTGCAAAACACGGCCTAATTGGAAATTGAGTCCTTTTAAATGGAATTGTTGTTCGATCAGATTTAAGGGGTATGAAAGGAATACTTGGTAAAAAAAATTGTTTTCCACGATATTCACCAGTTGTGATTTCAGCAAGAATAACGTTTCTCTCAAATTTTCGATAAGTAAGACGTGTTCCATTGCATAACCCTTCAGAAGGATTAATATTCCGCAATAACATTACAGGACAATTTACCTTAAGTTTCAATTCATGAGGTGGAATATCATTTGATGTCAAAGTATTCAAGAAATATTCTTGCACCCTCTGTTCTGATTTCTCAATTGCTTCATCGAAACTATAGTCAACACATTCATTTGTAGGCGTAAGAATTCGATGTTGTTGTTGGCGAATGAAAGCATTATATGATTTACATGTGCTTTCGAAAATACTTTCAAGATTAGTAAACTCGGGCTCTTCATTACCAGTTTGCAGAGAATTCATGAGGACAATAAATATACAACTTATCTGAATAAAATAGAAAATATTTTATTAGTTAAACAACTAACAAATAATAATAATAATACTAACTTTAGCACAATGCGAAATAAAATTGATGAATAAAAGTCATAAAACTCTAGTATATAATATTTATAAAATGCATAAATTTAAAGTCAAGTAACGAAATTGTAAAATTTAATTCAATAGTAATTAATATTGAAGTCGATGATTCAAATATTGATTAAATGAAATCTGAAGAAAATTAAAAATATTTTTTATATGCTATTATCAACAAGTAAAGACTAATTAAACATTATCGAATAAAACTAAATTTCTAGAAGAGAATAAATTCTTACATTTTCACCCGAGCAAAACGAAGAGAAGAAAATTCGAGAGATTGATAGCAGTCAGACCTTGCACAATTTTAACGAACGAAAATAAGATTAAAGTAAAAATATGTACAAAAAGTTGGAGCCAATTTTTTGTTTACTAATGAGAATAGTAAAGTCTACCTCACTACCTCAAGAACAATAAGAAATTAAGTGTGAGAGTTCAATTAAAGTTGAAAATTTTAATATTTTCAATTTGACAACGATATCTTACAATCTAAAAAAATTGGAAACAATTCAATATTGATAGAATCATAAATGACTAAAAATATGACAAGTAAAGAAAATTATAATAAATAAAAATAAATAATCGAAGTATATGAAGTAAATTGAATAAGTTACATATTTATTGATTGAATTGACAAATGACGCCTCTAGTGGGGACTTGGGGGCAACGCCCCCGACGGGGATCAATCTGCCCGATCAGGTCGTGGGGATCGAAGGGGCAGCATTTTGATTTTTATGTATGTATGAAATTGAATATTTTCTAATAATTTTGAATTAAATTATTTATAAATGAAATTGTATTTAAAGTTTATGCAAAGTGTAAATTAGTAGAATTTTTTTTTTATTTTTTGCAAAAAAAATGAAAATTTTGAATTTATTATATGTATATGTATGGAATGAAGAAAAAACGTAAAAAGAAAAGAAAAAATTGAAGGTAAAACAAATATTATATGTAATAAATATATTGTATATATGTATTTAAATAATATTTTGATTAATTGAGTTGCATTTTGATGTATTTAAAAAAAATGGACTCCCAGTGTGCACACGGGGAGTTAGTTTCTCCTCGTGCACGCACGGGGAGTTAGATTTTATTATTATTATTATTATTATTATGAAAGTAATTTTTTCCATTTTTAGATTAGATTATTTATCATCAAACAAACATTCTTTTAATACAAAATTTTACTTGAATAGGATTAGAAAAATACTACAAACAGTGTTTCCGTTTTTCATTTCTAGTTTAAGAAAGATTAAAGACTATTTTTTTCCATTTTGAGATTAGATTATTCATTTCTAGTTTAAGAAAGATTAAAATACTATTTTTTTCTTCTTCTTCTCTAGACGATTCTCTTTCTGTATATACAAACAAAAGAATTCCAACGAAAACATTCATACAATTACAACAGTTTCTTATTCCAATGAAATAAAATCACAACAGAAATAACTAAATATCGTAAACCAAAATTTCAAATATCAACTGAGAAATGTCAAATATCAACAGAAACTCACATTTGTTTGCTGATTTGTTGTGGTGTCTGGAGCTACTTGCTCCGTGCGGACAATCTTAATTTTTTTTATATTCAAAATTCCTATTATTTCATTTTCCTTCCTCTCCTCTGCTGTCTTATTTTCTTTCTTTGTCTGTAAATATTTTTATTTCTTTCTTCTTATCTCTTCTCTAGATTTCTCTATCTCTAAACTTTTCTTCTATCATTGCTCTTTGGGAAAATAATTTAGCACGCAACAGAGAAGGAAGAAAAACATAAAACTAAACAAAAATGAGAAAAAAATATAAAGCATGTTGCAAAAAAATTAAAAAATTTGAAATGAAAAAGCAAAAATATAACAACAATGAATAGAGATCTACCTTCAAGAGATTGTTTTGCCACTTCACAGCACAACTGAGATGATTTGTTGTTTGAAATCAATTTTTTTTTTTTTTGTATAAATAAGAGAAAGAGGAAATTGTGTCATTGGAAATGCGTTTAGTGCATTTGCATGTATATATAGTGCAAAATACATACAATGAATAAGTCGATTTGCAGATATTTTTTTTATAGAAAGTCGGCAATTTTTTTTTTATTTTCTGTTTTATATTGACTAATCAAGAAAGAAGAAACCGCGTCATTGTAATGCGTTTACTGCCTTTGCATGTCCAGTCGGTTTGCAGATATTTTTTTCGTAGGAAGTCGGCAATTTTTTTTTTTTTTTGATTTTCTGTGTTTTTTATTGACTACATACATACATACATGAACAGTACAAAACCAGTTCCCAACCAGTTCGCATGTGAAAAAGAGTGTGACAAATTGAAACAATGATACTTGGGTTCCCTCTTTTAAGAGAATGAGTGATATTAGTAAGGATATTAAACAATTAATGCACAGGAATGGGGGTATTTACATGTATAGATATATGCAAAGAAGATTTAAATGATGCAGTAGAGAACAGTAAAGAATAATATATAGTAAATAAAATGAAATATATAAATTTTGTAGATACAAGGGGGATAGATATTAAATAAGACCAACGTATATTTCTAAACGAATAAATATAGAATTTTTAATTGGAAAAAAAAAATACCAACAACGTAATACTGGGAAGGAAAAAAAAATATGAGTAACATACTATTATTAAACGATACAACTTGAAAAAGAACTAAATATGAAATCAACATATTACAAATAGAGTAACATAATATTAAACGATACAATTTTAAAAAACTTACGTATGAGATGAACATATTACAAATATGGCAAGAACTTCTATGGCAAAAAATGAAAGCTGAAATTATAAAAACTGAACAAATGAAAGGAAAATAACATAAAGGAACAAATAGTTTTAATATGCAATAGTTATGAGATTTGTACCTCAGTTAAGTAGTAACATCCAAATCGTAATATCTCCGTTTTTTAAAAAGGTGCACTGAAAATACAGACCAATCAACAATTAGAAAATCTTATTGAAATACTAAATTGAAGAGGAAAATAAGAGTATATGTACAGAACCAATCTATAACAGAAGAAACAAAGGCAGCAGGTAGTGAAAGGATTAGAAGAATGAAAAACGCAAGGTGAGAATTTTGTTTCCTATTTTTCTGCACTTTATAGGTTCAAATCTAAAACAAAGGTCGGCAAAAGAAATAAACAGGAGTCGACAAAATGAAGTAGATATTTATTTGTCATGCTACAAAAAATGGAACAGAGGATGGCAAAATAAAGTGGATATTTATTGGCCATGCAGTTGAACAGTAAACCAACTTGGGTGAATCAAAAAACAAATAAAACAAAATTGACAAAGACGATATAATTACATTCGTATTGAATGACGTTGAATTTCTTTTAATGAACAGTAAACTAATAGGTGTATCAAATGACAAAAAAAAAGGACAATGACAATTGGTATTTATACATTCAATGCAGTGGGCCCATTTGATGTTGAATTTTTTTTAGTTAAGACTTATCAAGCACGCAAGAAACAAATAAAATAAAATTGACAAAGACGATCTAATTAAATTCGTATTGAATGACGTTGAATTTTTTTTTAGTGAACAGTAAACTAATTGATGTATCAAATGACAAAAAAAAAAAAAACCAATTGATATTTTTATATTCAACAATGAATTTTTTGTAGTGAACAGTAAACTAATTGGTGTATCAAATGACAAAAAAAAAAAAAAAAAAAAACAGCCAATTGATATTTTTACATTCAACAATGCAGTGGGCCCATATAATAATGAATGATGTTGAATTTCTTTAGTTAAGACTTTTCAACCACGCAAGAATGTCGTCTAAAGAATTGTAGAATTTCAGTCAAAACAAAACCTTTATATGCGAAATGACAAAATAAAAAAATATGGTGAAATCCAATTGATTAAACGAAACAATACAAAACTAGTTTCAGTGTGAAAGGAAGGGCACGAGATGAACAGTGACAATATGATTCTCTCTTTTAAAGGAAGTAGGATATATGAGAATGGGCCTCGTGCCTTATTGGTGTGGCATAAAATTTGATAAAAATCTAAATTAAAGTTAACAATTAATTTTAACCTCATATTTTATGGAACTCACTACTTTTATCAACTTTTCAAATACATATTTCATTGACTTTTAACAAACTATACTAAAAAATTGATTTTTAACCAATGACAAGAATAAATTTTCTACTTTTATATGTTTTTAAAAAGATCGTGTTTGGTAGAAATTATATTGGCTTGTTCCGTGTCCAAAATTATAGATTATTGTGCTGTAATTAAGGTCAAAGAGTTGGTGGTTGAGAGCATGTTTTGAAGGAGTCAAAGACGGAACAAGGAGAAACAATCGTCATAAAATCGCCCAGGTCATGCTTAGCCACCGTTCGAGCGGTTTTTGCAATAAAGCCAATGCTTGTTGTTTGTGGGTCCAGTGCTCAAGCAGATGAGCCATCGCTCGCTATTTGTGAGCCCAACGCTCGAGCGGTGATGTTATCCAACCAAACCCTAGTTTGCAATTTCTAAAGTTTTTACCATCCCAAATACATATTCTATAAATCTCGTCTTAACCACAAGATCAAAATACAAAAGATCCAAAAATCAAATCCTTCACTGATAAACTTTCAGAGTTCTAAAGTTGGGGAAAGACGACTGAAATTCCAGTTGGAGAAGAACGAGATTCGTTCTTGGTGATCCATGAAAAGGGAAAAGAAGCCCAGAGTTCCTAGAAAATACAGGAGGCACAATCGAGGAGTTCTTTTGGTGATTTACAGGTTGGATGGTTAGAGTCTACTAAAATTTAGTTGTGTCTAGATCAATTGTAAATTACCTTTTTCTAGTGAAGCGTTTTGGTAAGGTTTGTCCGGAGTTTTTTTTATCCTTTTGAAGAGTTCTTCAAGGGTTTTTCTTCATTACCATATTGGTGTTAGTTTTACTTTTATGATTTCTTCTATATCGCATGACTGACGATTATGGTTTAATTGGATTATATTTAATCATTTAGAGACAATAATATGTGACTTGCTGCTTATTATTATTTGTTATTTTTAGTTCCGCATTATACATTTATTCATCCCCTCTAAGTGTTAGTTGAGTCTAAACTTCGGTTATTTGAAATCTAATGGAAACGGAAAATGGCTGGTGTTCTTTTTGAGCTCAGTAGATCCATCAGTATGAAATATGAACTGAGTGATAAGTCAACTAAATGAGGTTCACCGCCAATGCAGAGGTACTAAATAACCGATTATTCACGTACTCAATTTAGTGATGCACAAAAGAACGAGATTCGTTCTTGGTGATAACGAGATTCGTTTTTGGTGATCCATGCGAAGGGAAAAGAAGCCCAGAGTTCCTGGAAAGTACAAGAGGCACAATTTCGAAGAGTTCTTTTGGTGATTTATAGGTTGGATGGTCAGAGTCTACTAAAATTTAGTTGTGTCTAAATCAACCATAAATTACCTTTTTCTAGTGAAGTGTTTTGGTAAGGTTTGTCTAGAGTTTTTTTTTTTATCCTTTTGAAGAGTTCTTCAAGGGTTTTTCTTCATTACCATATTGGTGTTAGTTTTACTTTTATGCTTTGATATCTATATCGCATGACTGACGATTAGGGTTTAATTGGATTATATTTAATCATTTAGAGACAATAATATGTGACTTGCTGCTTATTATTATTTGTTATTTTTAGTTCCGCATTATACATTTATTCGTCCCCTATAAGTGTTAGTTGAGTCTAAACTTCGGTTATTTGAAATCTAATGGAAACGGAAAATGGCTGGTGTTCTTTTTGAGCTCAGTAGATCCATCAGTATGAAATATGAACTGAGTGATAAATCAACTAAACAAGGTTCACCGCCAATGCAGAGGTACTAAATAACCGATTATTCACGTACTCGATTTAGTGATGCACCAAGTCTAATGCATATCTGGTATAATCAAGTACATAAACTGCAGGTTTTCCAGCTTTCATGCCATTGTGTGATCTCGTTGACAATTCAAATGGCTTCTTTGTGAATGATAATCTACTGGTGGAGGGACAAATACTTCAAGTATCCTATGCAAAATACTGTTCATGAATTTGTAGTAAAAGTACTGCTAGTTTATCTTTATGGAACGGATACTGAGCTCGAAATCCATGTAATGGATATTTCTTATCAGAAGTTGCAGCTTATGTGCTTGGAGTTCAATTTGGATGCTGGATGGAGCAGCGATCTTTAGTTTGTCACTACAAATGGATTGTAATAAACTAACACAGACATTATATCAATTACTCTCCAAGTTTTCATAATTATTTAAACAAATTCTTCTATTTATCTTGACCCCTTTATTTTTCAGGTAGGTAGTTCACTTGATTTGGCGTGCAAGAAGCCGATGAAATTGACCCGTTGAGCTGGGCCCCTGTTTGGTGAACAAATATGGAAGCAGACACTGGCTCAATGAATGTAATTTTTGCTCAAAAAATGGATCAAAATAAAATATTGACAAACTGTACTCATGTTGCAGAAGCTTGAAAAATATTTGAAAAACTTTAGCATCCCAATTCTCATTAATTTTGTAATATTAATTCCAAAATGTTATTTACAAGGTTTGAGTGTTTTACTATGAATACATGAGAAAATCTTGAGATCGTGGTAGATATTCTTGGATCAGCGACATACATTCTTATTACACATTGAATCCTTGTACTGTTTACTAGAGCATTAACTCAAATGTGGAAACTCTCACCTTATTGAGAGTTCTTGAAACATCTCACCAGAAAATTTACCAGGAAATATTCGAGTTCCAGCTCCTGTTTTTGTAGCTTGATAGCAGTAAATTTGCACTGCTAGAAAGTAATCTCTCTACCATAGAAGAATATTTGTTCCTTTTTCTACATCCAACTGACTTTCTGAATTTCTATTAGGCTGTGATGAAAAAGCATCTGCTATTATTGAAGGTGACAAATTATCCACTAAAACCGTTCTTCTCATAGGTTGAATCTCAACATCCGAATCTCGACAATTTTCGTGAGTCTTTGATTCGTTTTGAGACTGTGATTCGTCTTCATCCTCAATTTCAACTGTCAACTCGAAATCTTCTTCTGTTTCTCTTCCGAGTTCCCCATCGTTCTCTGAAATATCCACTCGGGTTTCCTCCACAGAGCCTGAATTATGCACAATTTGCTCCTGCGGTGGAATGCCTGATGTGCTGATCACAATACTGGCCCTACACATGGGGCAATTAGTGTGTGAACTGAGCCAAGTGTCAATACAAGGTATATGAAAAGCATGGTTGCATTTAGGCAACAATCTAAGAGTTTCATCTTCTTGAAACTCATTCAAACAAACAGAACAATCTGTTCCTTCAACAAGTCCATCACCCTTTTTATACTTGACTATTGAGATTGCACTTATAACCGATGGTTGAAGACCAACGGTCCTGATGTACCATATTGGATTGATAGCCGCTAGGTGTTCTTCATCAAAAAGTTGATCTTGGCCATCCTCGTCCACCTCTTCAGGTGGCTGCCGCCGTGCCGCCCTCGAATTCCGCCAATTAGAATAGAACTTATAGATGGTGTAACAACCAAAGAAAAAGAAAACTGTAGCTAATATAGCAAGAGAGATGGTGAGCAAAAGAGAGAGTTTGTGAGGTTTATCCGGTGGTGGCTCGAATTCGGTGGGGAAGAAAGTGAGCTGTGCCGGCGGCAGCGAGGGGATTTGAAGTAATATTGGCCGGTTACAGGTCGGAAAACAGAGACTAATGCATGTAATTGGACAAGCACCATCCTGGTTTTTTATTCCATTACAATACGGTGTACAAATTCGCTCTATACTAGGATCATTTAGTGATTCATTCAGAAATTTCCTGTGATTAAAGGCCATGAATCATCAATTCGGTAATGAAAGAGGAGAAGGCCTTGATCTTTTTTGGCAGAGGAAGAGAAAGATGAAACTCTATATTTGTTTATTACAGAAAAGAACAAGCTAATTTCTTGACGCAATGGAGAGGAAAAAAGAGTGGGGGTTTTTTCTTCCTTTGCAATTTTTTCCTTGACTTTTTTTGCCCAATGACTTTTGAAGAGTTAAAAGAGAAGCTTTATTTAGATCAATTTGACTAAGAATCCATCAAACGCGACTTTTTTTTTCTTCGTATAGAAGAACTTTTGAAGGAAATTATCTTAATTTGTATTTATAAACTAATTTTAAATAGCACGTCCTATTTCAAAAGTATTTTTAGAGTAAATCACATTAAATTTGCTCCCTTTAAAAATTATTCTAACTACTCGAAGTACTTTCATAAAATTGATTAAATAGAGCCCAAAACTGTTTTTGGATTTTAAAAGTTCATTTTGACTTTTCAAATGCCAAATGGGCCATAATTTTATGAAAGTCATTCTCATAGTTATAAGAATTTCTAGAGAATGTCGGTCCAATACGATTTCTTTTTAAACGTACTTTTGAAATAAGAAATTGTTTTAAATGTTAATTTTCAAACATAAATAAAAGTGACTTTCGACAAAACCTCTTCTACAAAAAGTAAAGGCAAAAATAAAAGTCATGTCAAACAAACTCTAAAGCCATGTTTGATATGTAATCTTTTTCATGAAAGCAGGAAAATATTTTCCATTTTCCACCTTTAGTTCATGTTTGATAGCAAAACTTTTGCATCGAATTCATTTTCCCATTTTCACTGGCGCGCCCAATTTTCTTCCTTTTGAATGAATTTGTTTTTCCAATGTTTTGGTGGTTTTATGGTTTTCAGTTTTTTTTTTTACAATTGAAAAAAAATTCTTTCAACAATGGTAAAAAAAAAAATCATTAAATGAATAATTTACATGCAAAACGAAGTCAAATGAATGATATTTGGTATGGTAATTCTTTTTTTTTTTTTTTTTTTTTTTGCAATTGAAACAAATTCTAGATCCAATGGTAGAAAAAATTATCACTTTAATGGACAATTTTTATAAAAAAATAAAGTCAAGCAGACACCAAACTTTCAACATTTTTCAAGTGAAAAATTATACCAATCAAGCACAATTAATTACAATCTTCAATAAAACAATTTCTAGGCAATTCAATTCCTTGTAATTCATTTTCTTTCCACCCACGTTCCACAATTAAAATCAAACGGATCCTAAGTCTAATTTTCATGGCGGCTGAATATGTCAGCCAGGCTTGGACTAAATAGTTTTTCATCCAATCCAACCAAAATTAACTACAGTTTTGCTACACTTACGTTCTCGTTTACATTTCACTATGTGGCACACAATTATACCGTTGATTAGTCCAACACTTTAAACAATCAATGATCTTGATTTTGATTCTTATTGAGATGTCATCCAAAATGTACACAAAGAATTTACAAGTAGATAGTTTAACTGACTAACTATATGTTTTTTGTGTACAATTTTGGATCACTTGAACTTATTTTTAAAAATACAAAAAAAAAAAAAAAATATATATATATATATATATATATATATATATATATATATGAAATAGATGCAGGAACATTGTGGAAGGTATTAATACAAAGTGTTAGATATTTCAATTGTCATCAAATTTTCATAAATATTTTTCAACTGTCATTTAACTTTAAAAGTTGGAAAATTCTATTTGTACCTAATAATTTACCAAATCGACAAGTGACTGCCCCTATTGGGGATGGTCCTAAAAAGTTCTTTGAACTATCATTGAAGTTATCAAAATATTATTATATCACTATTTTGAAAGTTAATAGGCTTGATGGCGTAACAGTGGAAATAAAGATGGGATAATGTTTTTGTAAGTTCTTCAAATCCGTAAGTCTTTATAATAAATAGAGAGTGATAGATGAGGTATCATTTTGATAAGTTCATCAAATTCATACATACCTCATCTTAGAGCCTATTTGACAACCAATATTGTAATTAAAAAATAGAAAAAAAAATGAATAATGAATTTTAGGAGAATGTGTGGTTAGAAAGTAGAGAATTTTTTTTGTTTACATGAAAAATATTTATTGTTTATGAATGTGGTTAAAAAATGAATTTGTAGCAAACCGTAAAATAAATTAATGGGTATCATATATGCACTTAATTAATACTTGAATTTTCCCCCGAGCACTTGAACGTGTCACGTATGCTAGCACGCACATGAATACACATATATATCATATCATGCTCACAATACAAGTGTTTGTTCATCCTATACTTGACAACTTGAAGGGTTGGCACGAATTCTCAAATGATGTCACATGTTATGTTACGCCAGGTGACAAGTTGTGAGTCGCATAGTCCTAAGCAAGAAAAAATGTTATTAATTTTGAAGTGTAGTATATTTAAGCTCTACATTTGGCTTATTAGCAAAAAAACGTTTATACTTTTGACTTTTAGGGTGCAAAACGTTCATGCGTTTTAATTTTATACATTTTCATCCCAATTTTCACGTTTCATTGCGGAAAATATCATTTTTCTCAATTTTCATCCATTTTCTCTATAAAAATCTGTGAAATGACAAATATATTCTCTTATTTAAATTTTAAAAAAAAAACAATAAAGAATTAATTGCAATCATTAGGCCCAAATTTTTCAAAAATTATAAATGAGTCACAAACAAATAATTAAAAATCAAAACCAAAAACAAAAATAACTTCATCATCTTCCCCCCATCCCCACAACTCAAAACATAGATAACCATTTTCTAAACTTGGGAAAGTTTGTATCATTTTTGTTTCTTTTTGACAAAATCTATTGCCATGACTGTGGAGAACAAGAAGATGTAGCACTCATTGCCTCCTTGGATGCCGAAATTAGTCATCTGACTGTGGTAGCAGCTATTTGCAACAATAGCTTGGAGGTTCGGCTTTTTGTTGATGTTTTTTTTTTTTATTATTGGTGAATTGGTTTCGATGCTGCTTCCGAAAAATGAAGGTTCCAGCCCCTTGATATCCTTCTTAGAAACATGCTTTAATTTAGGATTTGGCTCCCCCTTGATTTTCATTTTTCTCATGGTTCGTCTAGCTGGGTTTCTACTTCATTTACAATTGATTTGTTCCAAAAAAAAAACTGGTGAATGTTGCCAACAACATGAGGGAGCAAACATATCAATTTTTTTGGACAAATCCATTGGTGGATATATATTTAATGAATTTCAATTTTCTTGAATCTAGTTTGCTGTGTTTTTCCAAAGAATGGGGGTAGTCATTTTTTTTTTTTTCAGATTGGCTTGTGTAGTCATTTTCATGATCGATCTTCATTGGAAAATTTCACAAACTCAAGAAATTTTCAAAAGCCTATTGTTGTAGCTAGGGGTGGGCAAAACCCGACCAAACCCATCAAAACCGTCCAACCCGACCGGTTTGGATAAGTTTTTTTATTGTTTTTACACGAGTTGGATGTGTTGGTTGTGTAGGCGGGTCGGGTTCAGGCTTAACTCATGAAAATAGAATAAACCCGCACAACCCAACCCAACTATATTTATAAATTTTACAAGGGTTATGATATTGTTTGGACGAATACACATTCAACACAAAAACATTTCTTGATTTCATATAATTTAATATCAATCCTTCCATGTAACATTTTCAAGCATGCAATGTAAAAATAATTCAAATTTTTTTGTCATTGCAACTACAGAGACCTAATATTATATAAGTCATAAGTCAATTATAAATCCATCCAACCCGACTCGCCTACTTTAATCTTTGTTGATGGTTGCCCCAAACCGACCAATTCAACCTAACACGATTGATACTTGATTGGGTTAGTTTGAGTTTCAACATTTACACGGGTTATGTTGTTTTAAATTATGATCAAATCGATCATGTTAGGTTGGGTTTGAGTTGAGTTGAGACAAAAATTGACACAACCTAACCCAACCCCAACCCAAGCCCACCCATAGTTGTAGCAGGTGTAGCGTGATGTCGTGAAGCCAGAATGGGTGGTTTGCGACGGTGGGAACCACTGTCGGAGCTAAAAACTTGTTCGTGTAAAATTCGCAAGTTTACAAGATCGTTGACAAGTAATACGTGATGAGTTAAAAGTTATCGTCCCACAAGAAATAAATTTCAGTCAAATGTACTAGTTTTTATTCGGATTCAAAGTAAGCAAACAAAATAGAATTGTGGTTGATAATGATTCTAAATTATTCTACGAAAGTTTGTAAAATTCAAGTATTGTATTTATATGGAATGAATGTATTGGATTACGAATTCACTTATTATTGTCTATTTCAATTCTCAATTATGTAGTTAGTTCATGCATTCTTGACAATCTATAATTCTATTGCAATCAATTTTCTTTTTCAAGACAAATTAAATATATTCCTAGTTCGGATTTGAATGAATATAACGCATTAAAGTTTAGATTATCTAAAAATCTTATGCACGTGATAAATATTATTCCTAATATCTATTACACGCATGTTAATCAAGCAATGTTCTAGACTTATTGCGAGCCTCCCAACACTACAACAATCAACTATATATTTAATTGGTGATTATTCAATTAAATAATAAAATTATGCATGCAAGATTAATAAAGAAAAACAAAAAATTAACTAACTACTTGTCTTAAATTAAAAATAAATAATAACAAGTTTTATTTTCATCATAATTAGCCTAGCATATTGTTATGTAAATTACACAAAAAGATTTGGAAAAATATCACCCGAAATGAAAAACAATGAATGAAAAAAATCAATTTCTTCTTCGTTAATCTTCAACTCGAATTTTGAATATTCAATCTCTTATGTTAATTGCCTTTGAATCTTGTTAGGTTTTAACCCACATTACCTTGACGAGTTTATTTTATGGAATAACTTTCGCGACAATGATAATAATATCTGACACGTGGATAGCATTAAATATTTTGAAGTGACCGGATTTGGGCCGTGATCTTTAACGTGTCCAATGTTTGATGTTAGTTTGAAATGGTAACGATTGAAAAATTGAAAAGAGAAATATTCTCCTCAAAAGGAAAAAAAGAAAAAGCAAAATCTATTTCGATTAAAGGAACAAAGGTGACGAGGAATTTAACATGGGGCCCACAAAAGAGTTCCTTGGACGAAACTTTCAACGAGTCAAAGATGCTTTAATTACCGAAAAAGCATACGTTAAATTCATGTGTCTCGCTGAAGACTTCAAAAGGCGAAGGTTAATAAAGTCTTTTGGATTATTCCAACCAATCAACAATTAATGGAAAATTATTGAATAATGAAGAAAAATCGATTAATTAATAATAGTCTGAGTACAATATAATCTACTATATAAACTGTAGAATCAGTTTGTAAATAATAATCTCCTAAAACATGAAGTAAATAAATACTCAAAAAAAATAAATCACTGGAAAGTTAAGCTTGAACTCGTCGATTAGGCCACCAAAGCGACGGCAACGAACCCAGCAATGGCTGACGCAAAGCCCAGTCTGTTCAGCACGGCGCCGTTGGCTGCAGGCTCTGGAGCGTCACCTGAGACTGGCGGCATGGCTACGGAAGGCGATGGAGAGGAGGTTGATGGAGGAGGAGATGGCGGAGAGTTGACAGTAGCTGGAGAGGGAGTAGGAGAAGAAGCCTGTGGAGGAGTTGTAGGGATTGTTGCTGGAGAAGGACCAGGAACAAGATCAGAAGCCGGTGGCTGAGGAGTTGCAGAAGGCGGCTGAGTCGGTGGTTTAGACAGCGGAGATGGCGCGGCGGAGGGCTGCTGCGCCACGGAGAATCCAACCAACAATGCTACCATCACGAATACCAAAACGCTAGACACGGCCATTGTTAGACAAGAAAATCTTAAAAGCACTGAGAGAGAGAAATTTGAGAATGGAAGAGTAAAATATTTGTGAGTTCTATGTGAGGGTACGAGGGTATTTATATGCAGAAGCGTTTCATAATTTACGCAGTCAAATTAGAATTGACAGTCCTATGTGTACACGGAAGTAAGGGCGGTGGAGGAGATTATAATGAATTTCCAAGTATGGTAAAACACGGTTTCTCTATAGCTGTAGGAAAAAAATGCCTCTACACTGAAGGTTCCTCCAATAGTCCTTAAAATTAGTGGATTCCATAAAATATGTAATAAAAAATATATATAAATCGACGAGTTCAACGAACGTGGTTAAAAATGAAATTTGAAACGAATAAAAGTTTTTACCAAACAAACACTAAGTAAAAAGCATGAAATTTCGGATATTAATCAAAAATCTTAATTTTAATTCAAAAAATTAGCCCATGATCCACATTCTTTAAATTCCATTCTTTTTTTCAAACTCATTTAAATTACACATTTCGTGGGATTTAGAACTTTTATCAATTTTTCAACTACATGTTCTATTAACTTTTATTAAAATTTACTTAAAATATCATCTTTAGATAAATAAAACTGGGGCTAGATGTAGAAACTGATTAATTAGGACAAAGGTTTGATGATAAGTAAAGTAGCCAACTAATGAAGCATAACTCGTTTTGCTTTTTCATTGCTTCACCGGCAATAACAAAATTAGGTCATGTGACTTTTCTTCTTTTATATGTTGGAGTGAACCAATCAAGGCTAAATTGCAGCTACGGGTACTCACTTTTAGTGCGTTTTTCACGTCTATTCTTAACCTTTAAGTTTACATCTCTTCGAAAATTAGTAACCATTATTCTTAAAGACTGTATCGAACGAGGACATATCATGCCAAGAATAAAAGGAATTAAGCCAAACGTACATGCCCTACACCCTCTCACATGAGGTGGGTCTCATGTGGGACCCACCTCCAAAAAAAAGTAACAAAAGAAAATTACCCATCCCCCCTTATGTGTGAGTTATCGGCGAGGGTTCTCCCCACCCGCACATGAAGCATGATTGGAATAAAGATTAGGGATAGAAATGCAAAAGATACTAAGCGAACTTGTTAAAGTGGCATTCCAAGGTTGTAAATAGTACATAATAAATTTACATTATAATTTTTGTTTCAGTTTGTTTTTTCTTTTAAACTAGTCTAGTTAAATCTTAATTAAAATTAACTCAACCATGTCAAAGTCGAATCGAGGAAGAGCGTGTTGTCAGTACAGGGGCTATAGGCTGGAAACAAAAAGGAAGAGTTCGGTGAGGGGTTGGAAATGGATTGAATTGGTTGTAAAGATAAGGGCGAGGTCGTGAAAAAGAAAACAAAAACTTGTTCGTGAAAAAATGTACGATATCAATAAAAAGTAATATATTACTAAATAGAGTATTGTTCTCACGAGTACTATTAGATCGAATTATCAATTTAACTAAGCCATGCTCCTATTGAAGAAAATTAAAAGTGATGACAATGTTATACTAACACTAAAATTAACTAAGAAAATCTTTTTATCTTTCTATATATAAAAAGTGGCTATTAAACGGAATTTGTTGGTTTAACGGAAAAACTAACGGAATTTCTTGATTTAACGGAAAAACTAACGGAATTTCTTGATTTAACGGAATATCTTTTTTAACCACCCCTTACTTTCAAAATTATAATTAAATAATAATAAAAATAAATTAGTTTTTGATAATTCCTTCAAACTAAAATATCTTGGAGCTAACTTATCCGAATCGACTTTTTCTCGAATTTGATTTATGTATCTAATTACGATTTATCCAACGAGACCAATATTCATATATTTACGATAACTCCATCAATATCTAAATATTTGACACAAATAAAATATAATTTGATAAATGAATCATTTAGTCCCTAACTTTCAAAATATTAAAATATAGTATATAAAAATTGAATTATATTTTATGAAAATTTTCGGGGTATTACATTCTCACCCCCTTAAAATATTTTCGTCCTCGAAAATTTACCCGTCACTTACCAATATTAAGTCTAACACATGATATACATATATTATCGTAATACATATCATACTTTAACGATAAAATGAATTGCATTATTACTTAAAAAAGAGTAAAGACTTAAGCCATGCAAAAAGTTTAAGCATCCGTTTGTTTCTCATTAAAAATCCATAAAAATGAAAAATATGACCGTTATCCATCACATCAATCTATTAATTTTGAATTTATATCTCTTGTGTGGGGTCCAATAACGACTATATTTTTCATTCTCATTCTACATTAATGAGAATCAAACGGAGCCTAAGTAAACTCATATTCTTACCCCTTAACATACCTTGAGTTTTCTGTTTGTGATTTTGGGTTGAAAATGACAGAGAGAAGCACTTTATTTAATTATTTATTAATTACATAAACATTACATCATTAATTATTTAATTAACTAAAAAAATTACATCTTTATTAATAACAAATTAATTCTTAAACAAAACTATTAAATATAAACTGAGCAAACGTGCATTGCACGTTGCTTGCAACTAGTATATAAAAAGTGGCTATTAAACGGAATATGTTGGTTTAACGGAAAAACTAACGGAATTTTTTGATTTAACGGAAAAACTAACAGAATTTCTTGTTTTAACGGAAAATCTTTTTTCACCACCCCTTACTTTCAAAATTATAATTAAATAATAATAAAAATAAATTAGCTTTTGATAATTCCTTCAAACTAAAATATTTTAGAACTAACTTATCCGAATCGACTTTTTCTCGAATCTGATTTATGTATCTAATTACGATTTATCCAACGGAGACCAATATTCATATATTTACGATAACTCCATCTTATATCTAATATTTGACTCAAATAAAATATAATTTGATAAATATATCATTTAGTCCTTAACTTTCAAAATATTAAAATATAGTATATAAAAATTAAATTATATTTTATGAAAATTTTCGGGGTATTATACATGATATACATATATTATCGTAATACATATCATACTTTAGCGATAAAATGAATTGCATTATTACTTAAAAAAGAGTAAAGACTTAAATCATGCAAAAAGTTTAAGCATCCGTTTGTTTCTCATTAAAAACCCATAAAAATGAAAAATATGATCGTTATCCATCACATCAATCTATCAATTTTGAATTTTTATCTCTTGTGTGGGGTCCAATAACGGCTATATTTTTCATTCTCATTCTACATTAATTAGAATCAAACGGAGCCTAAGTCTTAGATCTAAACAAAAAATCCAATAATTACTTAAATAAATCAATAGCCCAAATCCAATTCAAAACCTAAGTTCCCAATTCCCAAACCCAACTAATTAAAACTCAATTCCCAATCTGGTTTATGCATAATGCATGTTTACTTGTTCTTGAATATTTGAATTTAAGAATTAAGTAGAGTAGTTGATGTTAGTTTGTGTAATTGTGTTAGTTATTGAATATTTGAATTTAAGAATTAAGTAGTAGAATAGTCAGTAGTTATTGAATCGAACATTGAATTTCAGTACTATTTTGATATTCAAAATCGTCGTTTTCAATTTTCTTAGTTTAAAAAAAAAATTTTGGGGGCGGCCCGTATTTTCGCCCCCCAAGATTAAAAAGCTGGCTACGTCCCTGATTACAGCAAATGCGCATCTCTATATTTTACCCAATTGTCAATTTTCACTTCGTGATTTTAACAAGCAATTCATACGTGGACTCGTTACCATTCACAAATCAATAAAAATGGTGATTATTACTCTAAGCGTTGAGAATTGTAGCAAAAAGAATATTAAAATGATAAAGAGATGAAAGAACTTGATAAAAGAGATCAATGGTCATAACTAGGGTGTGTATGTGTTGGGTTGTGGCGGTTTTTGTCTCAACCCAACAAGATTCGTTTGATCATAATTTAACACAACTCAACTCGTGTAAATGTTGAAACTCAATTCAACTCAACTCAATCAAGTATCGGTTGGGTTGGAACAACTTGTCAACAAAGATTAAAGTAGGCAGATCGAGTTGGACGGATTTATAATTGAATCATGACTTATATAATATTAGATCTCTATAGTTATAATAACCAAAAAATCTAAATTATTTTGGCACGTTATGCTCTAAAATGTTATATAGACAGATTGATATTAAATTATATGAAGTCAAGAAATGTTTTTGACAATTAAAATATTTTTGTGTTGAATATGTATTTACTTATACTATTTTTCGTAAAATGTATTTTATTAAAGTCTTATAATATTATTTTAAGAGTTTCTGTGTAAAAACAACAACAAAATCGACTCAAACCAGTTGTATTGGTTCGATTTTGACGAGTTCGATCGAGTTTTTCCCACCCTTAGGTCTAACTAAATCCCATCATTCATCGTAACTAAATAAGTTATACATATTAGACGATGAAAAACAACTGCTAGATTGATAGTACATCACTAAATTCTTAAAAGAACAACGGACGAAATAAAGTATTAATCTTGTACCAAGAAACCCTCTCCTTCAATCTTGAAAATCTCCAAACCCTTGAGCAAAGTATTGCTTTTGCCTCTCCCCAAAGAAGTCTCTGTTATGGTATATCGCGGTTATGTTTTTCTTGTCCCAATTTTACCTTTTATATAATCCTTGATTGCCGAGAAAATCGTGCCTTGAGCCTAAAATCAATTGAAATATGCCGGTCATGTCATTTTGTGTAGAGACTGTCAAGAAATTCACTTCTTATAAAAACTTTCAATTTTTTAAATGTACTGCCTATTTTTATTATAGGAAAAATCTCAATTTTATTCATCAATTCTTCTTTGGGTCACCATCTTCAATAAAAGCAGCCATTTATTGTTTGTTGTCGATTCCACTTGAACACGATTCTGCAATTACTGGAAGGAAAAAAAGAAAAACTTTTCCTAAATATTTTGATACATTCACCTTAGCAATCACCTTTAAAAAATGGCAATTCACACGACCTGTGGCAGGCCAACATCGCCTAGACAGCTCTCTTTACATCTGTAGCTACAACCCTTTGAACTCATCATTTTCACGGAAAACTAAAATTTCAAATATATATTAAATGTTTGTTCATTTTGATGTAAATTGACATTTTGTACTTGTACATGTACATGTTTTCCTAAAGAAATAGCGTACATTATTAAAAAGAAGAATTATAAAAATGGTACAATAAATGATCAGCTGAAGAATCATATATGAATTGGGATGAGTCAAACGAATCAATAGAATATATTCTTTATTCCGGTTCCATCACACACTTTATTTGGATAAGAATACTAGTAGCTTCCCCTCTTGCTCTAAGTCCATCGACATGTTTGCAGATCGTGTTGAAAACAGGCAAATGGTTTTACGACTCAGATGCAGCTGAACTTTCTGCATCTGATTTCTCATTCTTACCGTTGATAAGGGTCGGGAGGCCATATACGTGGCCCATTTTGGCACGTTTTGTCTCTAAATATCTTTTGTTCTCCTTCGTGATGGGAGTCAGAAGGGGAACCCGTCCTGCAACAGCTAAACCATAACCCTTTAGCCCGCTGTACTTTGCAGGATTGTTTGTCATCAGCTTCATAGTTCTAACCCCAAGATCTCTTAATATCTGCACATACAGATTATACAACTTCATTTCAATGCAATACTAGTAAACAGGTCGTAACTAGGATTTTTATGTGCTGAAGTTAATGTAAGAATGAAAACAGTCAAAAACAGTGTCAAGGAGTAGATAATCCAAATCCATATAAATGGAGTCAAATAACTCATGCGAAAAAGTGATGTAAACTCGCTTATTCACATGTGCTAAGTTACTGGCTTAAAAAATTCCCTACACATGTGCCAAAATACGAGAGCATGTTTGGCTGTGCTTAAAATTAAGTATAACTTACTGTTAAGTTAATCATGTTGTCAAACATAATTTTAGAAGTTTCTTCTTTACTAAGAGCCTGTCCGGTGCAGATTTTTAGCAAAAAAATGGATTCTTTGGTGCCGAAGTATGGGTCTAGTAAGAAATAATTTACATTGTGTTGGTAAACCAATAATGAAAATGTTAAGACTTCTAGCCTATCATTTCAGCAATCAATTGTTGTTGCAATGACCGATATACCCCTTCATTATGATCAAGCAAGGAAATAAATTTGGTATGGTTTGGGGGAATGCAATAAGGAGCAGAATGGTCATTTCGGATGCCTACAGATGGGTGAAAGTGGAAAGGATTGGACATTTCAAACCCTTGTAAACCTGTCAACCGACTCCAACATCTTTTATGCTGAATCGAATAACAAAATGGGCATAGGAGACTCAAAAATTGGACATGTTGACGGCCAAAGAGGAGTAAAATTTTTCAAGAAAAGAATATGGCTTCAACATAGTGGAGTCTCTAAATTTTTCCAAGGTACTTACACGCACTGAAAATGATATATAATATCAATTTTCACAATCTAAAACCAAAAGTAACATGCCAAATAACTGAGAACTACTCATATGTTAATTCAATTTAGTAATGTACCTCACCGTGATGAAGTTTTCTCGTTCCTCTTAATGACTATGTAATGAATGCAAACCCGAGCCACTAAACACAATATCTTGCATTTGTGGTAACATACGTTGAACATACAGCACTGTATAGATTTAAGAGTAAAATAAATGCCTCTTTTATTTCTGTATAAATTTCCTCCTGTGTTTATGTCATCTTCTCTTCTTCTTCTTCTACAAACCTCTGTGCTTATGTGTGAACTTTTTTATTACTTTTTTGTTCAGGATTGGGGATAAGAGGAGTGGGGCTGCTATTTTTCATTATTGGTATCAGAGAGCATTAACACAAGTCTGTGCATGTATTCATGCAAGCGTAGCATCTGTGTGTGTTAATGTAACTCAAAGAAAATAGAGTTTTTGGCAATTCAATGCTACGTGCTACACGTGTCCAATGCTACATCTTTACATATGACTATAGAGTACCTGTGCACCAATCCCATACTCTCTTGAATCAACAGGCAAACCAAGCTCCTCATTTGCCTCGACTGTGTCACGCCCAGCATCTTGCAGGTTGTATGCACGAAGCTTGTGGCCCAAACCAATTCCCCTTCCCTCATGCCCCCGGAGGTAAACCAAGACACCTCTGCCAGCAGCCTCAATCTGCTGCATGGCAAGTGCCAGCTGGCTCCCACAGTCGCACCTAGCTGATCCAAATATATCCCCAGTAAGACATTCTGAGTGCACTCTGACTAGAACATCAAGTCCATCACCAATATCGCCCTGCTTACACCATATATGCCATTAGAATATCTTTTGAAATACATACTAAGTTGAAGCAGAAAACAATACAATCAAGGATCAATGACCAAAAGAATGTAATGAGGAATAGTCAGACTATTAAATTCTAAAATCACAGTGCAAATAATAAACTTCCTTGAAAAAATATATTCCTTCAATATTTCCCAAAGTAATCACCTTAACCATGGCAATATGCTCAATTCCATCTAAAATTGACCTGTAACAATGGGCATTGAACGGGCCCCACATTGTAGGTATCAGAGAAGCAGATGTGTGTTCCACTAATTTATCTCTTTTCCTCCTATATCTGCAAATCATATTTTGTATTAGGCCTCCTACACGCTATTAAAATTGAAGAAAAATTTGAGCTACAATAAAATATAAGCACAGGAACAAAAGAAAAGGAACAGCAATAAAAATCAGGCATCTTCCTACAGTTTCAAAGCAATATTAGCGAGCATGAAAGAAACTACATAAAAGCACTTGATAACTCCCAACAAGAATGTGAGTCTTAATATACTAATAATTAATAAACTGCTGCTTGCAAAATATTGATAAAATGATTTAAAAAAAAAAAAACTCTGTAACACCTGATTAAGTCAGCAATAGATATAATCTTGAGGTTTTCTTGCTGCACAAATTGCCGAAGCTTAGGTAATCTAGCCATAGAACCATCATCATCAACAACCTCACATAGAGCTCCAACAGGGTCCAATCCAGCTAGCATGGCAAGGTCCATAGAAGCTTCTGTGTGTCCGGCTCTTTTTAAAACACCTCCCTCTCTGTACTTTAAAGGAAATATGTGGCCAGGGCGATTGAAATCCTCAGGCTTTGATTCTTTTGATGCAAGAGCCAATACCGTGGTCGCCCTGTCACGTGCTGATACTCCTGTGGTTGTATCATGTTTTGCATCCTACAAGAAAGTTATTGTGATTTACGCTTATCCAATTATCTCAAATGATCTAGGAGTCATAATCAGATGCAGAGCTTTCGCTTCCACAAAAGCATGTTTTGTATCGCTCATCTCACAAGACTTCATAAAATCATTACCTCTGTGTGCTTGTGTGTGTTGGATTGTATAAACTTAAAATAAAAAAATCATTAACTGATTCACACGTTGCATATGCGGAATATACAAGTTGAAAGTGTTTTATTTTTAAACATAAGTAGCATATTATCCCCAGTTGAGAGGATACTAACATCGTAAACCAAAATCAAGAGAAAATTACACAACAAAGGTATAGGTATTGAGTGTTCCTGTAAGGTGAAAGAAAGAACTTACCACTGACACGGTAAATGCAGTACAAAGTTTCTCCTCATTTTCTTTATGGGATACCATGAGAGGAAGCTGCAATCTTTCCAAGTCTTCCTCTTTCATGCTCACACAAACAATCCCAGTTCCATGCTTCACAAAGAAAGCCATAGCCTCTGGAGTAACTTTAGATGCAGCCATTATTATATCTCCTTCATTTTCTCTATCTTCATCATCTACGACTACAACCATCTGAAAAGTGGTCCAAAACATAAAAGAAAATTAAGAACACAGTGGCTAATTTTTTACATTCATGAAACTGATAATACTCATGAGATATCGACCTTTCCTTGACGAATGTCTTCAATGGCCTCTGTAATAGATGAGAAACCTTCTGACGGATGGTCCAGATCAAATTCATCATCTTCAACAGCAAAACTGCTATTTGTTGAAGCCATATCTGCTGCAAGTACTCCAAAATCTACAGAATCAGGCTGTACTTCAACTCCTCCCGACACGTCACTGATAAGAACATTACATGCAATTTTTTTGCCAATTGAATTGGGGAGAAGGCCACCTTCCCCAAATAACAGAGATTTAACTCTTCCATTGGCCTTGGTAGTGAAGCCCACTTTATTAAAGAACTGTAGAGGGCAGCCATTCACAGAATACAGATTACCACAATGCTGCTTATCAAACTGTCTGGAATTTTTAAATCTCCTGCACAATAACAAGGTTAGCTACCAATACGCGTCATCAGAAAAGGCAAGATGCCAAAAGCTCTGAAAAGAACCAAATTCCGCTCAACACGCTCAGTATTTTACTATTTTTTATTCCAACAAACATGTCTAAAGTTCATTATGAAATAGTAGCTCATTTTGAGGTCTGCAACCCAAATTTCATATCTTTCGAATTGATAAAATACCACCCATAAGGCTATGACCTATTCAAGAGCCGCTAATCAAACACAGCTCACATCATAGCAGAAAAGATTGTAAGTGTCTTTCTCTTTACCAATTTTTAAGCTTTTGGATCTGAACAAAGAGAACCCAAGTTTCTTATATCACAAATAAACCGATGCAATCATATAATGGAAGTCAGATTAACATAACACATCACATACCCATGAAGAGAATCAATTCAATATTTTTTTTCCGTTGTCTGTGATTAAAAACAACAGCTTTAAAAACGCGCGAACAAATAAAAAAGGAGAAACAACTAAAAATATCAATTTGAAATCCCATATTTATGCATCTAACCGAGAAAGAACAAATAAAAAAAAAAAAGGTTACAACAAGAACAGGGAGATAGCTTACTGAGATCCAGAAATGGTGATTGAAGAGCAAGAAAACTTTAAAGAAGCCATCTTTTGGTTTAAGACTGAAGGGTCTTGATGAGAAAATAGATGAAGAGAAATCAAGATTTTGGGATAAAAAATATTTGGATTTTGGGTTTGGGATACCACATCTTAAAGAGGAGGGAGGGAGGTAGGAAAAAAAAATTCAAAGAATGATGAAACGACCAGGCAATTTGTGATGGAGAGAGAGAGAGAGAGAGAGAGAGAGATGTTAGAGAGCGGGTAATATAACAATTAGGGTGTCCAAAATATCCGAATCGGATCGAATCGAACCGAACCGAGCGGTTCTTCATAAATTAAAGACTCAAACGGGTACCCGAATTGAGAATCGAAAGGTTTGGGTCGAGTCTTGGGTCTCGACCAAGAACCGAATGAGATCCGAAACTAAATAATTTTTTTATATTTTTTTATTGAATTAATTAAATTATTTTATTTTTTCTAACATTTTACATTGGTGGAAGATTAATAAATCAAGATTTGAATTTTTATCTGAGGTTGCAAGGGATGTTCTTGTCATTCATGTATCTACAGTTGCTTCTGAGTCAGCATTTAGTACTGGAGGGCGCATTCTTGATCCATTTAGGAGATCTTTAACTCCTAAAACAGTTGAAGCCTTAATTTGTACACAAAACTGGCTAAGAAAATATTCTAGACTCTTGAAAGTTTCCCAAGATGGAATTTGCATTGAAGACATAGAGTTCTATGATGGCATTGAGACATATAATAGATATATATTATATTTTTTTATCAAATCTTATTAGTTAAATATTTTTTAGTTTATTTGTTTATTAATTGTGCTTTTTCAATTCTTGTAGAGTTTTTTGCCATGACAAGTCAAGCAATAGCAGTTGATGATTAAATCAAATAGTTGGTAAGTATAAATATCTACTTTTTGATATTTGTATGCATTGAATTAATGTTATTCGACAGCTAGTTATTTTTATATTTTTGAATTTGATTACGTTAATTTGTAAAAGTTACAAATGAAATGTCATTAGTTATATTTATTTACGTGTTGTTGTAAATGTTAAAAAATTTAATTATGGTACAGAACCGAACGGAATCGAACCGAACCGAACGGACCCACGGACACCCCTAATAACAATGCGTCACCAACCAATCACGGCTCATTTCCCCCCGTCTCGTAAAGGACCTTCTTAAAGGTTGAACCCAACCTTGAGGTTCTGTCCCGTCCCTGGAATATCGTGGAAGATTATAAATTGTTAAAAAAGGACATTCTTGACAATGTTGTTTGTGGAAAAAGGTAAATTGTTAAAAAAAGATAGCGCGTTTCGACTTATAAGTTAAAAAGTTATTTCTAGATTTTTTTATTAAATTAAATAAAATATTAATTTTAATTACACATTTGTAAGTATTACCAATTTATTATTGACACGTTTCGTGAAACTCAATACTTCATAATATAGATTTCATAAAAGAGAAAAGTCATCATTTAATTTTTTAATTAATAGTGGTATAATTACAATGACTACTCGTGTTAAATATTACTTGCATTTCTTGACCTTTCCTCTTCTTTTCTTGTAAGCAAAGAGAAAAAAAAGGAAGGAAATTTACAAACAATGAGAATTCAACCATGCTTACATTTTTATTCTTTATATTGGCATGAGACAACAAGTCAAATAATAATTATCCAATCGGATTTGATTGTCACATATGTATGACTAGGATCATATCCAAATGAAAAATCTAGAAATTGGCACCAAAAAATATACGGTTGAGATTTCCTTTTAACATCCACCCGTTGCTTCCTACAATCCTACATGTTAATGCTAGGGATGTAAATCCGGCCCCAGAGTGCCACACCCCGCCCCTAGCTTTGTCCCGCCTCGTTGCTATTCCTCGTTGCATCAATCTAACCATTTAAATATGTTTGATCTTTTTGTCATGGTATAATATTGAAATTAAAATAGGTCAAAAACTTATAATAGTCAAATTCAATGAATTCATCATTCATTATCTTAAGTTGGCCGCCCTAGAAAATAAAATAATCGAACTTTTTTCTAAGTTGGTTAGGTTGTCCAAATGCATTGGTAAATTATCTTACTATTCAATCGTCATCTTCAAGTAGGCATTAAAGCCCTGTTTAATAGCCTTTTTTATTCCTGGAACTAAGAATTTGTTTTCCATTTTTCAGCTTTTTACTTGTTTGATAGGCAAAATTTTCTTGACAAATGATTTTCCACCCAACCCCCAGGTGACCTCTTTTACCACATTTTCAATGAATTTGTTTTCTCACCACTTTGGTGGGAAAATGATTTGAGTCATGCTAGCGGTACATCGGGGTGTACATCACGGTGTACACCCCCTTCACATGGGTAGGGGATCCACTCGAATAAAATATTCGAGTGGGCCCCTCCATGTGAGGGGATGTAGATCTTGATGTACACTTTTTGATGTACATCTAGCATTTTTCAAATGATTTTCTAGGTTTTTTTTATTTTTTATGGCAATAGAAACTAATTATATCCCTAATTGTAAAAATAAAATAAAAATATCTTTTAATGTACAATTTTCATGGAAAACGAAGTCAAACGAATACTAAAAGATCCAAATTTTTAACATTTTTCAAGTAGAAAATTATACCAATCAAATACAATTAATTGACAATTTCTAATAAAATAAGTTTTAGGCAATTGAATTCCCTGAAATTTATTTTCTTTCCACTCAAATTCTATTCTTACAATCAAACGGACCCTAAGATTTAAGAAACTTGCACATGCATAGACCATAACTGGATGATGCAGGCTACAAATTACAGTGGACAGGAAGGTGTGGAGAAAGCAATTATGCACACACCCACTGCCATTATTAAGATTTAAGAACACTTGCACAGGTATAGACCATAACTGGATGGTGCAGGTTGCAATTTACAGTGGACAGGAAGGTGTGGAGGAAGCAATTATGCATGCATACAGATATACTGCCATTATTAAGATTTATGAACACTTGCACATGTATAGACCATAACTGAACAAGGCCTCTCACGTCCACACAAACTTGCTCCTGCACAGTAGGACAAATCATTAGCCACACGTGGCCAACTCCAATGGTAGAGGAGGTGGACGCGTGCACTCCGACGATTACTTTTGAATGACACAATATGTGAACTTTTATAATAGAAAGGAATGCGTAAAAACCGTTGAATGAAGAAAAATGTGCCATCATCCTAGCGGATAAAGAAACTTGTGATAGGCATCAATCGATCAATCATAGGCTCAAGTTCATTTAATGTTATGACCTTTTGTAGCCCTAGGCCTAACACATAAGGATTAGACTTGACATGTTGACTTGGTAGAGTGCCTGTTACAGTATATTGTCACATCAACCATAAATGGAAGATCTTGTACAAAAGATCCTCTGCAGTGTTTCTACCTACCTCGCCTCATTCATGAGGGCTCGATCATATGGATTAGGCCTCTCCATAGGGGTTCAGCTTCTTCATGGGGATTCGGCCAAAGTTGCCAAATGGCTAGAATGACGTGAAGTGCGTGCCTACATTCGCTTGCTGTGTGGTTGCCACATAGCCATCCTTGGAGCCTCGCTAGAAGAGGTGTAACAGGTTCACCATTCAAGCATTTTTATGCCAAGAAATTCGTCGATGCGACTCAGTTTCTCCAGGATTAGCCTTTCTTGCTTTGCATCCATACCATTTCCCGTTAAGAATTACAAAGGATCCACTCAAAGCTATTTTTCTGTTATGCATCTCGATGAAATGAAATCCTAAAGAGGAGTTGTTTTTTAATATGCTGGAGTCAAGTACTACGAACACGGTTCTGGAATAAGCATGTTAGATTGCCTTCAATTCTTACGGATATATTAGACAGCAACACACTCAAAAAATTAACATTTGTATATTGCAGCATCACATATTCTACAGGGATTCTATATACTTCTAAAAATGCTGTGAGGATACATTCTTAATTGGAGATTTCTGTAAAATTGGAATGCAAGGCATTCCCATTGCTATCAACAATAGCTGAAGTGGCCATAGACGATTCAGTACATAATATGGCAGTGATTGTATCTAACCGAGTAACCTCATTCCTAAACATCAGCCTTGCGTGAGCTATATCAAATCGACAAGTTAAATAAATGGGGGCAAAACATAGGAGAATTGGAACTTGAGCAAGTCGTATCAAACTTTCCAGCATGAGTAAAGTCGTCGGTGCTGTGATACTATGTTAAAACACATTATGAAAAGAAAAGGGAGAAAATCAGATTTCTATAATATAAACTAGTCGAGTTTAGGTGAACCTGCATTATGAGTATCAGATCTTCTTTGGAGTTGATAATAGCTCGAAATAACCTTTTCAGCCTCCTTTGTAAGGACTGGTTTGAAATATCCCTTCACAAAGTGTATGTACCTGCAAATAAGCAAGCTATTTTCAAAAATTTCACTACAAAATATATACCGGCAACACAGAAGGGAAGATACTTAGCCATATATTTTAAGCTTTTTGCTTCATAATCTATTCACGCCTTCCTCCACGGAAATAACCATACAGAGTAGCTATGCCACAGGAGGCGAGTAATCAGAAATTTGTATTATTTTACAAAAGAATTTTTCCTGCCATTACAAATATACAAAAAGATTAAACAGGCTCTATAGTGATCCGATGCTCCCTACATTACAAAAACGAAGTTTTTGACTATCCAAAGTCCATTGGCAAAGTTTTCGAATCATCATACCTATTTTATAATTTGCATTAAAAATTGAACAGATAAGAAAATTCACTATTAGTACTATAATTTATGTGCCTTTCGTTTCGGAAATGCAGCATTAAAAAAATCCAAGATGTAAAAAAATGCATTTGGTTAACTATAACTTTCTGTCAAGTTAAACTAGCTATGTCACAACAATGCAAAAGCTGATTAACAGGTTGTTAATATGAAGGTTTGTGTTAGCCTGAATGTTATGGTGGAAAAAAAATATGTCACCCAAGATGCGCACGTGAATGTACAAGTAGAATATTCCTCACACAATATATACAATCATGTTATGGTTTGAAAAGATTTTGCTGTGATCATTAACATGATGATGTTACTTAGAATTGCACCTTTCTAATGGAATAGGAGAGACGCTACACCGCCAGGGTGCCAACAGGTGCACACTTGACAGTTTTTCCCTGACAGATGACAAAAAAAAAGACGCAGCGCAGCGCAGCACCCTGTATAGCTTCTATGAGTAATCAGGGAATTACTCATGGAATAGTTATCAAAAGTTGATGGGAATCCCCGTTTCTTAGATCATAAAGTACATAAATGTATGGCCTAATTGTTAGATTATTGACCTTTGATTCCACCAAAACCAAGCTCAGATAAACCAAAATCAACACCACACGAATAACCAATCTCCAACACCACAATACCCAACACCGGTTGCTTCAAAGTTCCACAAAGGAATGAGTTGAATGATCTTTTGGCAGCCCAAATAAGCCACAAAGGCTAAGAGAGGAGAAGGAGAGAATAGCACAAAGCAAGAACTCACGTTTCTCTCTCAATTTCTCACGGCTCCAACATTCACACTAGGACAAGACAAATAAAACCGACCTACTTATAAGCCAAGCAAAGTGGACTTTTAGGTCAAACATTAAGTGCCCAATAAGTCACAATAAATGGGCTCCAACCAACAAAGCCGTCCAAGGTGTTTGGGCTAGACCATGAGCAACTCTAATTAATTAGGTTACTTCCAATGGCCCACTTATAGTGTCGGAGTGGTTCGTTCAATGCGGTGTCAACATTTCATTTCAATCATCGGCCGAGGCTATGAAATCTAATCCAACTAGAAAATCGGTTTAACATCATCGCTCCGGATTTATTGGGTATCAAAAAACCCAACACTAATCTTTAGAAAGATCTATAGCATTGAACTTGGGGAAGACTGGTTTTTAGACACTTTTCTTGAAATGAAACTTATCTTTAGATGGTTTCTTGTTTTCAATTTAGGAATTAGAAGTATGTAACAAAAGAGGACACCCTAACATGGACGTTAACAGTTAGAGAAGCCGCCCATGACAATGTCACGAACCGAGAATAGGGAGATTGCAGACCATAAAGGAGATCGGACTGCAAGGATTCAATAAATACTGCAATTGGAGGGTTGGGAAGCCAAAGGCCTCAGTAGAAGCATTTACATTGAACTTCTAAGGTGCTCGAAGCTTCTTTATCTTGATGAACCAACAAGTGGGGTTGATAGCGCAGCTTCATACTTCATTATGATTTATGAATAGAATCGTCAAACTTTCTCGGGAATATTTGTAAGGAGAAGACAGGAAAAATGGGTTGCTGAGTAAATATACTTGTAAGAAACTGAAGTAGTTCTCGTAATATATTTATAGATATTCATTAACATCGATGCAATTATATATCTTATGTGCTCTAGGAAGGAGGGCAATGGGAGAAGGGGAACCAAGCTAACTTATTAACACAATGCCTCGTTCCCGCATAACGTATGTGTTTGTATGGCAAAAGAGGGAGACAATTTTTGCCACCAAGAAATTTAATAATGTAATATTCTAATATAATTGGATTTTCTTACATGTGGTTAGCTATATGTGAATTTTGTTATTTGCACACTTATTTAGGCCATTAAATTGGAGTATTTGTTATTGATTTAGATAAGTTATAGATTAATTTTGTGTTAATTATGTTTGTTATGTTACAAATTGGTGGAGTTAGAAGAAAGAAACGAAAAATGGGAAAAACGAAATAAATTCAAATTTTGGGGATCAAAGTGTAAACTTTCAATATTTAATTCGGACTACAAAACGATGATTGAAGATCATATAGGATCAATTGGATATAATTGGAGGTCAAAGTAGTGAAATATTTTGAAAAATCAATTTTCATTCGAAGAAGTTATGCTTCAAATTTTTAGCCTCAACTTGAGACATGTTTTTCGGATAGCAAACATTCGAATTGGAAATATTGTATGCTTAAAATAATTGTAGTCATTTGAATTATCTCTCTAATATATTTTTAATCACCTCAATTGAATATAGGGAAAGAATGTTATTACCAAAATACCGAAAGTTGCTCAGGGACGACAAGTACAAACCAGCATGCGGGGGCCAATTTAGGCACGTGAGGCATTGCTTTTCCAATCTGAGACCATTTGGTCTACGGCGCGAGCTGTAATCATGCTGATGCGCATGCAGGGGCCATTTTCGCAGATGAATGAGTAATTTCCTTTCGCGATTCAAACTCTTTTAAAATCCAAATTGAATGCGATTTTAACCTACTTTTTGACTTATGAATACAAAATGAGGGTTACACATTGAAAAAACATCTATTGTCTCTTCATACACAATAGTATCATCAAATTCATAAAAAACAAGAGGTTAATTACTATATTTAGAGAGAGAAGATCAAGCCCTAGTAAGGAATTAAAGGTCAATTACATCAAGATTTTGAAGAATTCAACATTGAACTTGAAGATCTACATCTTTTGAGTTATTTTATGATTCGGGTGATATTTTTCTATTATTTTTCTTATAATTATATATTAATATGTTAGACTAGATCCGTTTTGTATTGGATAAAGATGAACTCTATTTGTTATTTATTTTAATTCAAGATTGGTAGTTTAATTTATTCTTGTGTTTCTTGATTAATTTTGTATATTCATTACATTATTTAATTGATTGGTCACCAATTGGATAATTAGTTAGTTGTTGTAGTGTTTGGAGACTCACAATAAGTTTAGAGGACGGCAAAATTAATATATGTGCAATAGATGTTAAGAATAATATTTTATCACGCATGCAATCATATGATAATCTAAACTTTAATGCATTCTAATTCGGGTTATGAATAAATTCGAGTCGTGATTAAAATAAATTTAATTTATCTTGAAAAATAAAATTATATATCATAACTTTATCGATTGTCAAGAACACATAAACAAAACTAAATTACAAATTAAAAATTGAAATAGATAACAATAAGTGAATTCGAATTTCAATACAATCATCAATAATTTGATACAAAACACTTTTTATCGCTTTCTTATATAATTTAGCAGAAAATCAAATCAAAATCCATTTTTTGTTTTACATACTACGAATTTCATACATGATTAATAAAATTGAATTGAATTGATTTCCTGTGAAATGATACTTGTAAGCGTGTGGATTTGCACGAAGCACTTGGGATGAAAATGATTTTAAGAATCCGTCAACCGTCTGACTCGTCCATGCATATTCATATCTAATCATCTATCTCGTACAAATCTCCACCTCACTCCCTCTCTCTTTGCGCTGTTCTCTCTCTCCAAATCTACCCTCGTCCACTTTTTCTCTTGATATCCCTGAAACGACAGAGAATTAACAAAAGATCCCAGGAAATATGCAAGCAAAAGCAATGGCTCTGACAACCAGTGCCGCCGCTGCCATCCAGAACCCCTTCCTCCACCCTGTCCCGGACGCCGGAGCCGCCAAACCTTCAATTCCCATCAAGCGTATCTCAATTTCCCCGCTCCCGATTAAACCCAGATCAAAACCCATCTCGGCCGTCCAATCCTCCACCAACGTATCGTCACCAATAAGATGGAATCTTGATAGCTGGAAATCCAAGAAAGCCCTCCAGCTTCCAGAATACCCAGATAAAGTTTCCCTTGAATCGGTCCTCAAGACTCTTGAATCGTTCCCTCCTATTGTCTTTGCAGGTGAAGCTCGCAGCCTCGAGGAGAGGCTGGGCCAGGCGGCTCTGGGCAATGCTTTCCTTTTACAGGGAGGTGATTGTGCCGAGAGCTTCAAAGAATTTAGTGCTAATAACATAAGGGACACATTCAGAGTGCTCTTGCAGATGAGTGTTGTACTCATGTTTGGTGGCCAGATGCCCGTGATTAAGGTTTTTCAATTCCTCTAATATTTTTCTATAATTTGGCATTTTCTTTGAAGGAACTAAAACTTGCTGCTGAAAAAGAAAAATGAAACTGAAACAAAGTAATTGAAATTTTAAATTCAAAAGTATTTTTAATTAAATTTGTTGTCTCCTGCAAATATTTTTTCCAAGAAAAAATCGACCAAAAACGAGTATGGAGTGATTAGCAGTTGGCAATAAATTTTTGTACAAGTCTTTCTTGTGCTTTATGGACGAGAATAAGGAAATTTCGATGAATAGTGTGGAACCTAGGTAATCGCATATAGAAAGAGAGAGGAAATTGTGGTTGATGTATTCTGTTCTGTAGTCCCCCTCCCCAACACTAGTTTTGGTTTAACTTGTAGTCTCAGATTTCAATGAGAAAATGTGTACTATTACTGTTGTAAAATACAAGTATGAATGGTGAATTGGCGATGGGGGACGGAAATTCGATTTATACACCAAACTGGAGTTATTCTTCCTTCTGTTTACTGGAAGAATCTTGCAAAGCTTAATCCATTATACAATTAACAAAACGAGCTTTTAGCTTTGCACTTTGAATGGAGTCATGGCTGAACTTTCTTTGTTTCTGTGCACTAAAGCTGAAACCTTCGCTTAATGGAGGTGTAGATACGGCTGAAACTTCTGAACTTTAATTAGTACTTGAATTTTTTCTTTCTTCTTCATCTTCTTTTACATTAAACTGGTTTAGGCAATGATTTGAACTTCTGAATTTTAATTTAATTAAGTACTCTATGTTGGTACAGTATTTTATCTTCAAGAGATTAGTTTTATTCACTTATACTATTCTTCCCTTTGCTTTAACAAATAAAGAGCAAGAGTATCAATGAAAAGTATGCTTATATATAGCTGTGGAAGGTGGAAAATGATCCGGAATCCAAATTGAATCTTGTTATTCTTTTGTTAATTATCATTATTTTGTTAGAAACCTAAATTCTTATTCCAAGGTTCACATCTTTTTCTGCTCCATTCCTGACTGGGATTAACTAATTGTAATTGTATACAATGAAAAATTGGGGATAAATTGATGATTGCTGTAAGTGGTTATTTAGGTGGGAAGAATGGCTGGCCAATTTGCTAAACCAAGATCCGATCCATTTGAAGAGAAGGATGGCGTGAAGCTGCCAAGTTATCGAGGTGACAATGTAAATGGGGACACTTTTGATGAGAAATCACGAGTTCCTGACCCCCATAGGATGATTCGGGCATATACCCAGTCTGCAGCTACATTGAACTTACTCAGAGCATTTGCTACTGGAGGATATGCTGCCATGCAGAGGGTTACCCAATGGAATCTTGATTTTACCAAGCACAGTGAGCAGGGGGATAGGTGAGTATTTATTCAAACTATTGGTTTTCTGAGAGTTCTTGTTTCAGCTTTCATGGATGAAATTCTTATTATTTTATTATTTCCACAAGATACCTTGAACTGGCTCACCGAGTTGATGAGGCCCTTGGCTTCATGTCCGCTTGTGGTCTCACGGCTGATCACCCAATCATGACCACAACAGAGTTCTGGACATCACATGAGTGCTTACTTTTGCCTTATGAGCAGGCACTAACGAGGGAGGACTCAACTTCTGGTCTTTATTATGACTGCTCTGCTCACATGCTTTGGCTCGGGGAACGCACAAGGCAATTGGATGGTGCACATGTTGAATTTCTAAGAGGCGTTGCCAACCCCCTAGGAATCAAGGTCACTACTGATAAATTTCATGTGACTCGTTAAGCACCTTTTTCATCAATCAGTTATTTTTATGTCGGATTAATATCACTGCCCCTTATCGTGGTCTGAAAGATTGTTTTATGTGATTATAAATTTTGGTAAAGGCGACTATTCATTTCATTTTTGATGCAGGTAAGTGATAAAATGGATCCAAACGAGCTAGTAAAGCTCATTGATATTCTGAATCCTGAAAACAAACCTGGAAGAATAACCGTGATAACCCGAATGGGAGCTGAGAACATGAGGGTGAAGCTTCCTCATCTGATAAAGGGAGTTCGCCGAGCAGGTCAAATTGTTACTTGGGTTAGTGACCCCATGCATGGGAACACAATTAAAGCTCCTTGTGGACTCAAGACCCGTTCCTTCGATGCAATAAGGGTATATTACTATTATGATTTCACTTAGTAATGGCAAAACCTTATTTTTTCTGCATTTTGAAGCGTCTTTTAGTTGCTTTAATAACTCAAATATATGACATTTGGCATGCTGGCTAACTGTTTGAAACGCATTATCTTAAGTTCTATCCAAATAATTACTTGAAAATAATGCTTGTGCGCGCGTGTGGTTGCGTGCTTCTCATGTGCCTGTGCGTATAAGATGATGCTACATCAGTAGTTTGAACTGATTCGATGTTCTGTCCATTCAATGGTAAGTGTGGAACCCTAAAACTTCTTAGCCATTGAAAGCCACTTATATTTTCGTAGTTTGTGGCTTCTTATAAATCTGTACTTTTGTGAGGTGGGGGTATAATTACGGCTTGTCAGACTTGCATATACTTGATTGGTCATTTTAAAGTTTTGGGCTTACATATGTTTATAGATTCATGTTAACATGCTGTTCATAAGTGTCAACAAAACTATTAGTGTGGCTTCAATTATGAAACGGAATTCCTATCTAACAACCATTATTTTTCCACTCTTTTTTTTACACAAGTCATTTTCAACCACTCTTTCCCACAATAAAATATTTTTTAATACAAGTGTTGATTGACTGAATTTTTGGATTTCGAGATTAAATAGAAATGTTTAGTGATCGCAATGACATTAATCGTGTGCATATCCTTGCAGGCTGAGGTCAAATCATTCTTCGATGTACATGATCAAGAAGGAAGCTATCCTGGAGGCGTGCATCTGGAGATGACTGGGCAGAATGTTACAGAGTGCATTGGAGGTGCTCAGACAATTACGTACAACGATCTCAGTTCACGTTATCACACTCATTGTGACCCAAGGCTTAATGCTTCTCAATCATTAGAACTAGCTTTCATCATTTCCGAGCGCCTCAGAAGGAGAAGGCTCAGACCACAGCGCACTCTTTCGTCTTTCAGGGTTTAGAAAAGCATCTGTTCTTTACCTTTTGCGTAGCTGAAAGCATCAAGTATTGCATCGAGTTAGTGCACTGTGTTAATGACATCTAAGGTATGATGCCTGTGAAAGTAATGTAGGCCATTGTGTGTCCAAGGTTGGTGAAAGCATAAAACTTTAAGGACGTGTTTGGTATACAGTTATTTATAACTTCTATCCAGTATTGTCTAGTCCAACATAACGAACATGTCCTAAGTGGTTAAAAGTTGTGAAATATAAAAGTGAGAACCGTGCGAGTTTACAGTTAAATTGGTTAAGTGATCTAGACTGACTTTGTTTTTTAATTAATCACGTTTGTCTTCTGATCCATGCCATGATGATGTGAAGCTTGTGTTTTCCTTTGACGTGGTTTCTCTCTTCATTGGGTTATTATTAAACAACTTAGCCTCGTACAGAATTAATTCTTTGATTGTCACCTAATGCTTATCTTTTACACAGTTCTTTCATCTCAAGTTGTTTTTAGTGGTTAATTTTAGGGTAAATTTCACTTTGGGTCCGTAACCTTTCCATTTTGTGGCAATTTAGTCCACGTTCAATTGTTATCCCAGCCCCACCTTCCGTTTATTAGCAAGATTAATCCTTACTAACAGTTTTCGTCAAAAAAAAAAAAAAAAAATTATTGGAGTGATGTATAAAGACAATTTGCCTAACTACCAAAGAGAAAAAAAATAAAAGTTAAAATACTGTTCTTCTCTTCCAGTGACCCACCCGCAAGCCCCATCAAACAAAAACTGCTATCACGCCATTTGCACCGCCACTGCCGATGGCCATCAACACCCAAAATCACCGGGGAAAAAATGGCCAAAAATGTCAAAACACATTAATTATTTCTGTAAATTCTCCGTTTTCCACATAAGAGCGTCACATATTTCCAAATTTATTCATCAAAATCTGCTATCTCATCAAGAAACGTGGTGTTTAGCAGAGGGTGAAATTGCGTCAGAAAACAAATGAGGAAACCTTCCAAACTTCACAGAATCAAATTGAGGAACGTTGTGACATTAAGGACACGCGATCCATAAAATGATGGATCTATCACGAACTTTTGTATCACTTCTTGTCATTTGAATTCTTCATCGAACAAGAAAGTAGCGCCACTTTCTTGAAAAACGAAAATGAAAGTTGAAACCTCTCCACAGATCAGAAAATAAGAAATGTATTGATCAAATACTGTTAGAAAAATACAGTGTAATTTTCAAATAATGTGCATATCTCCGTTTTCAAGGTTGTACGAGGAAATTGATGCAATATCCTTCCAAATAACATTGGTATAGCCAAATATTCTTAAAAAACATGCAATCAACTGGTCCCGAATCGCATCTTCGGGAGGAAGAACTCGTTCTGCTTCTTTCTGCAAAGAGGTGACATCTTTATCCGCAATCCCACAAGGCACAATATGCTTGAAGTAGTTCAAATCTGGATTTATATTAAACGCCAAACCATGAGAAGTAATTCCACAGGAAATTTTGACCCCAATAGCACCAATCTTTCTCTCGCCAACCCAAACTCCGGTTTCACCTTTTTGGCCTGCACAAGCTTTAACACCGTACAGAGATGCCAATTCAATCATTGTTAATTCGAGGTTCTCCACGTACTTTCTAGCCCCAAGCCCCACATCCCTCAAAGAAATGATGGGATACAAGACAGCCTGGTGTGGACCATGAAATGTAATGTCGCCTCCCCGTTGTGTGTAGTGAAGTTCTGCCCCCATGGCTTTAAGTTCAGACTCGGGAACCAACAAATTGTGAACAGTTCGCCTTTTCCCAAGAGTATATGTAGGTGGATGTTGTAGAGAAACCAGAGTATCCGTAATCTTTTGTATTTTCTATCGAACGTCAGTTTCTCTTGGAGCTTAAGTGCCTCCAAGTAATTGACAACACCCATCTTCCATACCTCGAGGCTTCGAGGAACTCTCATTCCCTAAACATAACTAGCAATCATCAAACAATTGATTTCATGTTCATCTTCAAAGTCATACCACATCCATTTCAAGAATATACTCCTGATGTTAAGCAGATTCAAAAAGAGGAAACTTGGACGTTTATTACTTAGATTGTATTCGCGAGTTACTTACATGCTCAAACCAATAAAAAATGGAAAGATACAAAACCCTTTTGAGTAGCTGATAAATATGAGTAACAGAAACTCATTTATAGCCAAGGCACAAAATTAATAAAAGAAAGTTGGGGTTGGGGAATACCCAGACTATTTAGGAAACAATACATACTCATTATGTCTTTAACGTTCCGTGACGATGATGTAAAGGAAACAATTTTTAAACTTCAGTGGTGTAAACTAAACAACATAAAGTGTGGTGAACTTTAAAAATGGTTCATTTTCATCCTTGAACTTCACAAGTGTATGTCAGGCTGGCTAACGGGGTGGTACAATGAAAACCATTTTATAGTTAGCAATTTAATGTTTGATAATCAAAGTAAAATTTAAGGTTTATGTACATTGATTATTAGTAAAATTAACCTAAAAAACTAGCTTTTAAGTCGCACCTAAACAGATGATAGTAGATTTTTAATTTTTAAATAGAGCATTCTTTAATAGAAAAATTAGAGCTAATTCTATATTTTTAGTAGAAAAGTGCCTTTCAAAAATTCTGAAGATCACATATTTGTAAGGGCGTGTAAGGCTGTGAACATATAGTATATCATCAGAATTGTTCCACCCGTATAATTCAAGAAGTCGATAAAAGCACAAGAGAAGAATTTGTTGTTTCTGGAGTATATCCTTCAAACAATCCGACAGAATTACCTGAATAAATCTGCACAGCGGAACGGTATGATCAACAGAATCAAGAATGAATTCGAGCCCGCCGACTTCACGATGTTTCCTTAAAACGAATTTGCTGCCTTCAAAAGGTGCTTAAGGCGTCCAGTAATCGTTTCCCAAGATAGAACGAATTTCGTCTCCTACGGAAGCAGCACATCAATCTGCAGGAGTTCCAGCGAACTCAATGAAGTATAGTTACATCGAAAGTAATATCAGAACGAGAGAGAGAATGAGATTCAATGCAAAGAATATTAGCAATGAAAATTGTGTGTTTATTTTGGCAGTGAGGCTGGCAATTTATAGAATTATTCGTGGTCATTCGAACATCCTTCAAGCCTCTTCAGAATAGTCACCACTGTTCAGACAGTCCCAAAAAATCCGAACAGGCACCATGGTTCGTTCAGTTAAAATCGGTTGTTAATTGGTTAACAGTCCATCCAAAATAATATTATGAAAATAAACCCGTCAATAAAAAATAATTTTATTAAGTACCCAAGAATTTGATTAATAACAATTTGGTCCAAAATTAAATAAATTTTGTCCAAAAAGATAATATAGTACAAGGAGGCACCCACACACGAATCGGACCGGGCTCGGGCACGGGCACGGGCACGGGCACGTGCTCGTGCCGTGCCGAGCCGGCCAGTTGGACAGATGGCGGCGGCGCGCGCGCGTGGGCTTTGGACCGAATCTCATAGGATATAAGTCTCCCCCCTTCTAAAGACTATTGGTACTCATTGGGGTCCAAACCCAATACCCAAACTTACACTATATAAACCACACCAAAGTTTCATAACTTTCCTACGTGGAACAAGTGTATGGGAATATTCCAATAAATCAAATTCTTCACTAATTCATAGTTTTAAGTGGGTTACTTAGACATTAAATATTTCATTCAATACTAAATGGTTTTCGACAAATAAATATATCACGTTAATCCTCTTGTGGAGTAGAACGTGAATATGCTAAGTCCCGCTAAAATTGAGGCACGGGTCCCACTGAAATTTGGGCTCGAAGTTGACCCATTTCACTAATATATAAACCATTTTCCAACAGAATTTAGTACCAATTGTTCTAAACACTACACTGTTGAAGAACACAATTACAACATTGCATCATGAAAGTGTCTTTTTCTAAACAAAAAGAAATGATAGTTAATGTTTGCACAAGTTTTCAGCTCCGAATACACAAAACAGTCTCTTAAGATTTTACATGCTCCAACAAAAAGCAGCCTAGTGTTATACCACCTCATCTAATTGCTTAGTTTTTCAGATGTGAGCCATAAAAGTGTACATATGTAGAACTTTCATAAAGAGCTGAATTCAGTTTGAACATAAGAGAGCATGTTGAAGACGCTTTCAGACAAGGTGGTTTGACGTTAATAAAATCTTTTCCAACCAATGGATTAATGTGAAGAACCAATTTCACTTATCCCACATAACAACACAAGACTCCCAACTTTTACCAACATGAGAACACTTGACACAATTTTCACCTCTCCATCCTAATCAGCCTAAAACTCGCCCACGTTGAAAACCATCTGCTTTCACTTGTTTTATGCAGTTTATAACACAGAAACACATATGAAGACAATAAAACATTAAACTTTCAACATTATGCAGAAACAATGAAGCAGATAGTATGGTTTCAAATATCAGATCCATGGAGTAAATGAAACTACGAATAGCTATACGGTTCACAAAAAAATCATATTTCCCTTATCAGAACCAAATAACAGTAAAACTCTACGAAACCGCATAATTAAGAAATGAAACTCACCAAGAAACCATTAGAGAACTCGCTAGAACAAATTTGCTAAACATCAAGTCAGGGGCGGACATGAAATTTTTCTAGTGCGGACAGCATTAGTAAAAGTAAAAATAAAATAAAATTATAATACAAACATTATACTAAAATGAAATACCTTACAATTGTTCTTTACAAGTTTTCATACTTTGATATCTTTTTACAATCACCTCATTATCAATCTTTAAGAATATATATTTCTCCACGTAAACAATAAGGCTATCATTCATCCAATAATCCAATTCGATTGCGCAATCTGTCCTTTACAATGTTCATAATTCCATTGCTAAGCACATGCCACAATCAAGGAAACAAAAGGTTTATACTTTATAGGCTTGCTTGGTTTCAAAATGTATTAAATAGCACTAATTGGTTAGTTGGTTTCAAAATTCAATAGCAGACGACCAACACCCAACACGGCAACACCCAACGGCCAAACTCCGAAAGGCGACAGGCCACAGAAAATTCAATAGCATACGGCCAGACGCATATGAATACCTAACAACACTTGTGGTTACTGGTTATTCCTATTTGGCAATTTGCATATACTCTACAGCCAATAGCAAATGAATACATACAGGGGCGAAAATTATAGAGAACTCACCTACTGGGCGCCGGCTGATGAAAACTGATGAGATCAGTGCAGAACCAGTGGATGAAAACTGATGAAAGCAACAGAAGGTAGCAACAGAAAACGCCGATTGGTTGTGGATCATGGATGCAGGGGCGTGCGCGGTCAACGGTCCGTCTGTGGAGCTTCATAGAATTCCTTTTTTGGACTGTTTTGGTATTGTAATGGATTGTAGGGCTCCTATCATGCAGTTTGGGCCAAATAATAGGCCTACCTGTTTTTTATATTGGGTTGATAAAAAATTGGGGTGACCCAAATCCTAGTGCAGGCATGCCTGCACTGGGCTTTGGTTGGGTCCGCCCCTGCACCGGGTGATGATGAACCGAAATTCCAAAAGGGAACAATAGTAAAAACCTACATATGAGAATTACTTTTCAAAACTAACAAATTTGTCTAATTATTTCAAAAATCAGGTAGTAAATAGATTTATTAAATATTAAATTATAATATAATATATATTAATTATTTACACCCAAGACACCTCATCTACCACATCACCCCACTACACCACCCTCCCTCCATCTCTCAAACAACTCCGGTGCCACTCCGGCGTCGATCCGGTGACAATCCGACAACTATTCCGACGACTATTCCGGCGAATTTTTCGACGATCATTCTAACAGTCGCTCCGACGACTTAAAATTTTCTAGAAAATTAAAAATTGGAAATCACACCCCACCCCATGGATCTACCTACCACTACCCCACCCCTACCTCCACCTCCTAAAAAATTAACAGGAAAAAACATTTGTGCAGTATGACTGTCTGTGACCAAATTTGTGTTTAGCGTGACTAACTGTTATCAATTGAATCTTAATTGTGACCGTATATGATCAAGTCACAATCGGTCACAATTAACACAAAATTGGTCACATTCGATCACAATCAGTCACAATGAACACAAATTTTGACGAAAAGTGTTACTTGCAGAACTTAACCATATGATATCAGGATCTAGTAACTGATCCATAGGTTATGTAAGAATTTAAGTTGATTTCCAGACTGACTGCCACGAAATATTCTTACCACTTTACAAAGTATACATATTAATTGGGATTAGTATTTTCAAATGTAACTGGGAATAGCAGCAGCAAATTTAATCCTTGTAGTAAACTAAAGCCTGTTGAAATTGTGCACCTGGAATTGTTTAGAATTTCAGCAACAATTAAACTTTATTCACAACCACAAAAGATGAATTAAATTACTGAATTTCTAAATTACGGTTCATTATCTTAAGCAACAAATTTTTATTTCTTCCAACAGAAACAGAGAAGCTATGGCAACAAATTCAGCAGCCTCCCTGTTCACATATTCACCAAGTACAGTACCAATTTTTGAAGGTGAACATTATAAATATTGGAGTAGTCAAATGCAAATCCTTACCCCGCTACCACCGCCACCACAACACAACGCGGCACCACCACAATACCAACAACACCACCGCTGCACCACCACTACCGTTGCACCATCACCATCAATCTCAATCATCATCACAACGCCCTAACCACTCTACACCCTCGTGGCACCACTACCACCACCATCTAGTCGTCATCGCTGCAAATTACTGCACCACAACCGCGCCCCCCATAATCACCACAGGGAGATTCAACGCACCACCGCCGCAACGGCCACCATCACCACAGAGGTCATCTCTCACGCCAGCCAACATCAACACCACCACAGCCACCACCACCAACTGCCAACACGACAAAACTCACCTAAAAAACTCTGGCATCAATTCGTGCCCAAAATTTCCCCAGATCCCATTATTTAACGAGCCGTGCTATAGGTCCCGGCTCAATGACCGGGACCGATCCCATTATTTAACGAGCCGTGCTTTAGGTCCCGGCTCAATGACCGGGACCTTTGGCTTTTCCCTTATTTAATAGTGGCATCATCACCAACAAAGAACACCACCTCACTGCGCACGGTGAGAACAAGGACAACCATGGGCATCGTCAAATTCACCAATATGCGTGCAGCATCGAGCACCGTCGCTCTGAAACCTTATGCCGATGCGGTAGTGATTGGCCAGAGCATCGTCCCTTTGAATCTACATCACGTTTCCATTACTAGTGAAGAGAGAGAGAGAGAAAGAGAGAGAGGGGGGGGGGGAGGAAAACAACCCACCGTTCTCCGATGATACATGAGATTAAGCCGTCGGCACCGTCACTCGTGTCGTTGTGGTGTGTATGGCAGTCGCGCCGGCGTCGTAGAGAGAGGAGTGAGAGAGCGTAGAGAAATGTCGAGAGATTAGGATTTTGTGGATTGTGATGGTATATAGATTAATTTAGTTTTAAAATAAATTATTAATATTTAAATGTTTAATTATGTTCTGATTTTTGTAATAAAAAAAAAACTTTAAATCTGATTTTTGAAATGCTAACTTAAAAAATCTAGTTTCAGGTAATTTTGTCATTCCAAAACCACCAAGCCCAATGTGAATTTTCAATAAAAAGATTTCCAAGAGAACTTGAGAAAAGCTAAAGAAATGATTTTTATAGCAAAAGTTTAATCTTGAATGGGAATCTAAAGAGCCCAGATCAAGAAACTTGAAAACTTAATTGAGGGATTTGACAAGATTGAGGATTCGCAATCTTGTAACCCAAAAAGGTTCCCCTATAAATGGGCAAAAAAGCCCAAATGAAGCAGAAGAAAGAACACAATAGATGATATTGAACACGCACTGAACCCGAGAGAGTAGAGATATTTGTTGATTGGTTTCGCAAAATCTGTATATCCTATATTTGGCTAACGTGTGCCTGTGAAAGAGGCCAGCCAAGGCCCAGAGGTAATTTTTAGCAAACATAGAAATGAGTTAAAAGAATGAATTTTAAGCAATAGTTCAATTGTAAGTTTACAATTGAAACATTTTTCCATTGCGTATGCCGTATAAGATTGCAAATTCTTGTTCAATTAGGCTAAAGACATTTTGTTCTACTGGTATGCAGCATGTACAATTCACTTGATATCATAACGATGATACGATATTTTTTTATTCGAACATATATGCTTTATTTTTCGGTAAGTCAATGTTATAAGTCTTTAGTGTTATATTTTTACCTGCATATTAAGGTCGATTTCACCATTTTTCGTTGCTAACTAAAAGATGACTACCCACTCCCAAGTCTAAGCACTCAATTCATGCCTTTAAATTCTTATTTATGAATGATCTGGAAAAGCCAATGAAATGATTCGATATTCAATTCTTACTTTCTTAGTGCCGATGTTGCTATTGCCTGCGCGTAAGACCGCCCTCTACTCCATCCTCAAGCACTAAGGGGCTTTTGTTTTTATTTTTTTTATAACAGATGACAGTATTTTACTTACACCTCTCTTGGCTTTCCCATTTATCATTCACAAGGGTGGTGGAGGCCACCTTCCTTCATTCAATGATGCATATCTATTGTTAAATCTATGTTGAAGATCAGAGTGCCACGCTTAACTAATAGGGGTCCAAAGAGCTAACATTACAAATAAATAGTTTTTCTACTTTCTGTGTCATTCTCGATTTGAGACTCCAGTTCTCAAGAACATATTAAAGCACTCATTGGAGTCCATGTAAAATAGACTATTTCTGCCATATTAGACGTTGATTGTGCTTTTTGATCGTGCCCAGCTTACTCGCGCTACAAGAATAGTCCTACATTTCAAGCAAAAGATTTAGATTTGCCTCTGAGGTTGATACTCTTTACGTCAAAGTAGAAGGAAGGGCAATGAATAATGAATAGGAAAGCAAATAAGATTTAGGTCAAATTCTTGGGGTTGTATTGGGTGGCCTAATGGAATTACTTCTCATGTTTTTCCTCCTCTTCGTATGGTGCAAGAAGGTCAACGGCCTTATATAACAATTCAACAAAGTAAAATGGCGACCAACATAAGTGACATGAATTTTCATTAGAATTGATCTCGTGTTCCCAGTGGACATGAGTTATCTTGCCCACCAGCTAATGTGACGTTATCATATAAGCTTTTTAAAAACCTTCTTGTCTAGATAATTATTTATATCTATGCTATTTTGTTACTAATCACTTATTATTTATTTATTTATTGACCTATAAGTATTATAATAATATTAAAAATAAGACAACACCTTATTACGTCAAATATTTGTGTGAATACGTTTATGATCGTAAGACTTAAAGTTTAACATTCACGTCTTATCACGCTTTATACATTTTTAGTACCGTGAGTGTGTGCTCATTGTTTAACATTTAAAATAAATAGATGAAACGTATGAAGAAGAGATAGCTTAAATTTAATTAATTTAGGGCTCTAAATTCGATGGCCTTACTATAGGATTGGACCATTTAGTTTATGCACCTCGTCCGTCCACTACTTAATAGCTAAACAGCTGTCAAGGAAAGAAAAAATAAAATAAAATAATTGTATTAAATTAAGTAATTCAATAATTAGAGCTTTACTTTCCGCTTAAGCTGCCTGCCGGTCCCAAACTTGCAATTCTATCTTAATCCGATGTATACAAAAGATTGACGCGGTCTAGCGTTTAATATTACCCACTTGTAGTTGGATCAGACCATATGTATATAAAAGTTGACACATTGATTTACATCTCGACGAGTCGACAGATTTTGATGCATTAATTTTAATAAAACTTTTTCAATGCATGACCAAATTTTTATTACATGAGATAGTGTAATCCAAAGTGTAGAGAATATGTGTACAAGTAAATTAATCCATAATTATTCAATGTTCTTAATCTTGATTTGCTTTTGATTTTAGGCAATATAATTTCTTAATCAAATACTTTTAAGCACCCGTTTGGTTCCATTAAAATTTTAATACATTTTTCTCTCTCTTTTTTAACCATATGTTTTTCAAAAGAAATAATATTATACGTAAATCAAAAACTTTTCTTTCTTTTTCAATCCTGCAATCTCTAAAAATAAAAAAATAAAAAAACGTTATTTTAAAAATTATAATCTTAAATAATAGGGACCAAAAGGGGGCTAAAATTAACCAAGTGGGTCTTAAAAAATTTAAAGCAAATAGCTGGACTGCTATAAAGATTCATAACAACTATACTTGCACTCAAACTTTAAACTAAAATTAATTTTTGAAATTATTTATTATCTCAATATAATAAATAGGGTAAACCCTGAGTTCAATTAAAACAAACTTTTTTGTGATTTTTGTAACATGATTACTTTTAGACAGTAGTTCAATGGCAAATCTTGAAATTAGAACAAACATTGGGTGGCTGTATAGCAATATCATACGGAGAGATGGAGTCATTGTTGTACCAATGAGCTTATTTTTATAGGATGAAGGACCAATAGAGCAATTTACGCAAATCCAAATATGAAACACTGTTTTTAATCCATTCGTTGTTCTATCCAAGAAAGGGGAAGGAAAATCAAGGCAGGCATTTTAACGCACTTTACTTTTTCAAAATTATCCCCATTTTATTATTATCATATATTTATTATTGTTATCATATATTTGTCTAGTGGCATTTTCTCACATTTTTCCCATACTAAACGACGACGCACAACTACCACCTTCCACTTTACCCCATCTCCTTCCTCATCCTCCCCCTCGAAGGTTCCAAACCCATCCTTAAGACTCCTTTCTCCAAAAGTGTATTTACATACATACATACACGTGTGCACACTGGATAATATCTCTTTCTCCGATATCGAAATCAGACGATCGGCAAACATTGAGAAGTTTGCGGGTCCCACATCGCCGGGACCAGGAACTTTCGGCCGTTTACCCCGTGCGAATTGTAGCTGGCTCCAGTAGTTTTATCAGCCAACACATTACCGGCGTAACCCGGGTACGCACCCGACCCGAAAACGCCCGTGCAAGCAGTGACGGCCTCCAAAGGTGCCGTCGCCGGGCCCTGGAAATACCCGTTCTTAAACGGGTTCGTCACTGTTCCCGCCAAAACCGTCGCCAGGTTTATGACCATCCCGTCAACTCCAACATCTCCATTAGGCGCCAATAAAGGTGGGGTCTGCGGGCCGTAAACGGGCTGATGGAAAGGCCATGCGCAGTAACCCGGGCACTGAGTCTCCGCGTTCCCCACCCACGCATAAGCAAACCGAGTCGGGCCCCTGGTAGACCCGTGGCTACCACATCTATTCATGCAAAACCCATTAACGGCGACATCTTTTGCCGTCAATACAACGTTAATCGACCCCCTTATATGCCCACCCTTGGAGGCCAAGTAAATAATTTGGGAATTCTTGAGGGATTTTCCAAGAGAGTAATTTTGGTCGAGGATTTGCTTCCCTACAACAAGCGTAGATGAACCACCTCCCTTGTACTTCTCAGTTGTCTTCCACCAGGAAGAAACAGAGGGCACAGGGGCTTTTGGAGAGTTGAGAGACTGCAGGAAATCAACGATTACGGATCGCTGGACTGGAGTGAACTTTCCGTACCAGATGAGATTAACGGTAATGGGCCCTTTTAGTAAGTCCCCGTTGTGGTATTTCAATAAAAGGGGCTGTTGCTGTACCAATACTGCCATGGTAGAAGAGGTGAAGAAGAAGATGAAGAAGAGTGTGGAACAATAATTTGAAGCCATTGTTTCTTGAGAGAAAGCTCTGAGTAAACGGTGGTATTTATATTGGGAAATGGGTGATAGGGGGACACGTGGGAATACATAATTGGGAGGTGTACTGTGAGATATTGCCAGGCTGGAAGGTTCTTAGGGTGACGTGGCTGGTCTATAGAGGAATGCGACTGTGACGTGGTGTTATGGCAATGAAGGCGATGTAGACGTACGCGTGTGTGTGTATGTGTGTATTTTTGAGACGTATTTATTTCTTAAATAAGTAACAAAAAATCTAATTTTACAAGCTTAGGTGGGGTCATGGGGATTAAAATTAATTTTTTAACAAATTTCGATAAAATTTGATGGAATATATAGTTAAATTACATGTTCCATGAAATATGTAATTAAAATTTATTATTGAGTATTGATATTGATTTAATTTTTTTAAAAAAAAATTAATTGTGTCAAAATGGATCTAAATGTATTAGTTGTGTGTATCTTTTCACAATATTAAGGTTATAATTTTCTTCTTCAACATTATTCCATTTTTTTACTTCAACATAATAAATAAGTATGCATTACTAATCTCGTTTCTAGTATATAAATCATTTTTCATATACATTTGGAATTTTGGATCGAAGACATATCCATATATAACATATTTGGGTGGAAATTGGAGTGATTTCTAATTATATTAATTGTCATATGAAGGAGAATGTGTAGTCGATAAGACCTTTTGATGTCTATCGAAGTGTATGAAATTAGTTAAATAGAGCTTGTAATGTTGATATCTTAAATAGATAGCTATTTAGGAATATGCATATTAAACCTATTAAAATGTATTTCTTTAAAAATTAAATTATTTTTTCTTTGAGCTTCGTAAGAAGTATTTTGAGCCGTTAAAGCGTGTATTTTGAAAGACTAAAATAAGCAATAAATAATCTACTTTTATGTTTAATTGATTATTAATAGCAGAAAATCGCCTAGAAACTTGTTCGTTTGCGATCTACCATATACCTATTAAAAATCTCAGAAAATCCCCCTATTCGAAACGTTTTGTTTGAAATACCCCCATTTGTTGAGACTCATTAATTTAATTGTTAAAAATTGTAAAAAATACCAAAATTAAAAAAAGAATAATTGTAGTTTGTTTTCAGATCTATCTTCAAACCGTTCAAATATTTCGAAGTTTCCTAACTCTAGAATAACATTTCAGTGCCCAATAATTTTGGACCTGTTACAACTCCATTTGGTTTTACACAATGGTACAAGATATAAAGTTATTTTGGGTGGGAATTTTTGTATTTTGGTTTTCGTTCTGGTTTTTAGATTTTTATTTACTTGGTTGGGGAAGAAGATGGAAGAGGAGTGGGTTACATATTCAAAATGGTAGGATGGAGTGGGTTAGGGGAGAAGATTAAGAGGAGTGGGTGGAAAAAACAAAATTTTAAAAATTTGAGATTGCGGGTGGCACATATAAAAATATTGGTTATAATTTGGAAAGAAATAGAAAGTTTGGATACTAAAATTACAATTATTCTTTTTTTAATTTTGGTATCTTTGACCGTTTCTAACCATTAAACTAACAGTTCTTAACGACAGAAGGCATTTTGAACAAAACGTTTCAAATAAGGGGATTTACTGCAATTTTTAACAGGTAGTTAATCCATGAAAGCCTTTTAGTTCTCACTTGTTGAATCCAAAGATGTCACATTTTTTTGGGATTTTGCTTGTCAAAGTTCAATAAAAAAAAAAAAAAAAACTATAATATTTTCAGAGTATGAAATTCAGTATTTTTTATTATTATTATTATTTAACTGATACGTTTGAAACCAGGTATTTAATTGAAGATAAATAGAAAAATTATGACGTTTATCTGCGAAAACGAAAACATGTGGGGACCACTGAAACCTAATCACGTAGAGAGAGTTGGTAAAGAAGCAGAGTGCAGGGCTAGTGAGGAACTTGTTTCGAAATTTGAGGGCATGGTTATGGGCTCACTAGGAAAGTCCATTGGAGATGACGTCACTTGGTTTGAGTTTGGGTCCCATGGTACAAACTCCCGTGGAAGTGTTTCTCCACTTTACTCATTGCTTTTATTAATTAATTAATATATACAGTCCTGCCTCATTAAATAACACGGGCTTATTGTGATTTTCCACGATGGACCCCACTCTATTCATTCATTATGAAATAGTCCCATAATTGATTCCCAATTTTTAATTGTACGTTTGGTTTTGTTTGTAAGTTAAGCAACTTATAAATACAGTGAATCTTTTGAAATTTGTAAATAATAAATTAGTTATGAACCATTATTGAAATTAATATTAGATTTTGATTGAAAAAATTTACCCAAACATAGTCATAGAATTTTTTATGCGCACAAATTTGTTTAAATTTCTCGTCACGAAGTTTCAATCTTTTTGTATCTATTCTATTTACATACCCCCATCGACTCACCTAAGAGTACGTATAGGACACTGAACGAAATTGTTCTGACAAGATATTTTCAATCATTTATATACAAGGGCAGAGGGAGGGGGCAACCCAAGTTGTCCCAAATTCATTTTATTTTATTTTATTTTATTTTTTTGAAAACTTTTCTATCTGCGTATCAGTTTTAATCGAGTGAAGAAGACGAGCTCTTCCACAATCCGACCCGACCCAGCTCCTGCCACAAACCGACCCAACCCGAATCGGGTCGGCTCGGCTCCTACCACCAACAACCATACGGAGGACACGCACCAAAACAAACCACCGCCTCTCGCCTCCGTGTCCTCCGCCGCACCCAAACAAACCACCGCTTACTCCCACTTCTAAGATTGAACTCCCCAACTCACTTTACCAGCACCAACGCAAACACAAGTCACCTTCCTATGAACTCCATTACTGAAGAGATCGAGGCCGAACGCATGGAAACTGAACCCATCTTTGATTCACACGAACCCCAAACCCAACCTCCGCCTTGATCCCAACATAGGCCCTCCTCTCAGAAGAAACTGCGCCAGCATAGTAAAATCTTCATCGATACGATATCAACATCCGTCTCTCGCCTCCGTGTCCTCCGCCCGCACCCAAAACAAACCACCGCCTACTCCCACTCTGAAACTGAACTCCCTGACTCACCTTCCTACCAGCACCAACGCAAACACAAGTCACCTTCCTATGAACTCCATTACCGAGGAGGAGATCGAGGCAAACGTTATATCCCAATTTGGTGGCGTTCATTACATTAAAGATGAAGTCAGGGTTTTGCTTTGAAAGGGTTGGGTCGGTTTGTGATGCCAAACCGACCCGACCTACAAGTATTCTAAAAAAAATTTACCCGACCCGACCCATTTTCAGGTTGGGTAGATTTTGCAGGTTGCGGGTTTTATGTCCAGTCCTAATAATTGGTACAAGAAAATAAGGAAAGTAATCATATATATATGAGACACATGAAGTAGTTAAATAACAACATAAATAATTAATCATTTATGAATGAACAACATTGAATTTTGGAGGTCGGTTCACCGAATACCATAGTGATAGTGAGTTGATAAAGAGAATATTGAACTTTTTTATTTTTCTCGATTTTGCAGCTGGCCTGTCGAAAATTGGGGACTGAATCTTTGTCACAATTTTATGCACGTTCATTTCAAGTTCAATTTTTGCACTTTCGGCTCTTGGTAACATGCAACACACTGTGTCGTTATATGTGAAACGTGGCCCTAATGTTTTGTGAAAAGCACCACGCATTTGGTAAAGAGAGAGGTGAGAATGTCGGTCTAATTAACTGTGGAATCGAGACATAATTAAGATTTTGACAATCAATCTCGTAAAATTCCACCTCCCAAAAAGAAGACGGGACATTTCACTTACTATCGAAAGCCGATACAGTAAAAGTATAGATAATTTAATTTTAATGCAGTCTCACATTTAATTTTAATGCAGTCTCACATTGAATCGTAAAATTTATTTGCTTGGCTTTCATTGGCTAAACATACTAATTTGATTTTATCGATTTTTCTCATTTTAAAAGTAATTAATAATTGACTTACTTATAAGTTAGATATTAGCAGGGACGGATGTGAGGGGACTAGGTCGGGCTGTAGCCTGATCCAGTCCCCAACCCAATGATTTATTTTTATGTTTAATATTTTTTTTTTTACGTATTAATCCGACTTGTAATTTGATACTGAGTATTGGGTTTAGCCAAACATATCCAAGTCCCATTACTATTTTGTTTTGCCGACATTTGTTGGAGAAATCTATGAGAAATATGGTATCATGTTATTATCACGTAGTTGAATCCATAAATTCCGAAAGCCTTGTAATTGCTTTTCGTTAACTTTTTTCGCAAATGGACGAGCTTCTTTACCGGAAAGTTGTTTGATTTGCTTTTAAAACTTGTGTTTGTCAATAACATCCACGGGTTTTATCTCTTGTTTTATTCAGAGAAAAAGAAAGTTTAGACTTTCACCAACTCAATGAATTACTCGCACACTTCTAGGATACAAAAAAAGACAAGAAAACTATGAGAAAAAAAATGGCTTTTAAGTTAAAATTTGCATTCTTCTATCAAGAAACTCTAAATTCAGATTTTATGAGAAGTTCAAATCTGTATTTAATGAAATTTTCTAAAGGAAATTACACACATTAATATTTATACTTTTAAGTTTTAACAAATAAATTGTGTGAGAACATATTATAGAAATTTCACAAAATGTTTATAGTTTTAACAAATAAATTTAAATAAAACATGATATATACACGACCGATTTAAATGAATATAAATATTACTAGACATTATAGGATATGGAATAAATATTATTTATGAAAAAACATACTATCTAGTATCTTCGTCCTATTTATAGATGCTGACTTTCCTTATTTTCTGATCTCAGTTGTATATTCATGTTTCTTTATTGAAAATATTTTGTTTTGTTCGTTTACTAATATTCTTATTTGTTTTGCTTAATTATAACCAAATTTCCCCACTTAATATTAAAATTGTACAAATGTAAAGAAACATGCTTCTTGATGAAAATTAATTAATTCAATTTCTTTATTACTTTCAACTTACTACTAGTTGTTGATAATTAAATAATGATAAATTATGAAAGCTTTTGGCAAAAATTGATTTTTCAATAATATGATTAAAGCTTTTCAGCAGATTAATAGCAAGAAAATGACCGTTGTTTTCAATCTCTAGGTCCCACTTGGGAGTAAGGAAGTCAATTTTGACTGTTGAGATTGCTTCACAACGGTACAAAAATTCATTTCTTGGCTTGAATAATTTATACCAGACACAACCTAAATAAGATTTCTTAATCCGTATTAAAAGCAAAATCAGTCTATATAAATGGGACGGTGAGAGTGTGAGATATACTATGAATAGTTGAAGTTTAATTAAATAAAAGTTTTTTTGAAGTTATGACGTTAGTACCAAATGGACTTTATTTGCTAACGTTTTAGCATATTCAAACTTATTTTCAATATCGAATATGGATCGTGCTTCGTGGATTGCTTTAATTGCCTTTTAAATTACCAATTATTATTGTTAATTTCATCACAGAGAGGTGGTGGTGTGGGGGGTGGAGGCCAGATTTTTGGGTGTTCCGGCCGGTCATTCATACTCCGGAAAACCACCAAGCTCCTCTGGAGGAGAGGGTGTAACGTCGGCAATATTAGATTAGTCCACGTATTATCAAACGAATCAAAAGGGTTTGTGATTGGTGAGTCCCACAGAAAAAGGCATAAGCATGTGTGTGTATCAGAACAAATTGCAAAGCTGCTTTTTCCTCATCTTGTCCTGACCGTGCAGTCTGTCTGAACACTACAGTGCGAAAGGATAAGCTTAAATTTCATACAAAACATCCTAAATAGTGCACTGTCCGTACCTCATAATCTAATCCTCTCTCTCATTTTTAGGTTTTTAAAGTATGATAAATTATTTTTCCAGAGTATTTTATTTTGACACAATCTACATTTTTCGAAGGTGAATAATTGAAAAAAGTGGTTATTAAATGAACGTAATTACATGATGAAAATGTCAAATTGTTGACGATTAAAGGTGACATAGAACCTTTAGATCAATACCACAATCGTGTACTATTTATTGAAAAAAGGGTATAATTTTGCTAGAATTTTAGTTCAAGCAGTATCGAGAGATCATTGATCGCTCGATCCCTTTTGCGAGGCTTTATACCCTTATATAGACACTTAGAACTTAACGTACTAGTCAAGTCAAATTACATTATCCAACTTGTGTGTCATCGTCCTTATTAGAAAAAAAAAATGGCTGGTTTGGGGTTCAATGACTACGGCGTCATCATGATGCCTAGGCTATCATAATTTTCTTTTAATTGGTTGTGGGGTTGTCGACGTCGTCCTTGAAATACCTTTTTTCAATCCTGTCATTATGATGTTTTTAGATGACATTTCCTATGGTTCGATCTCCGTTTGACGGCCTTATTAAAAAATCTTATTAAATACCTTTATGTTTTGTTTGGATAAAAAGGCTTCTTTTGAATGATTCGAGATGGTCAGATCCATAAGTAATTTGACATTAGACACTAAGGCTCTGTTTGCTTTTTGACTGTTTGATATGCTAATTTTTTTACGGAAAATGTTTTCCTCCCTTTTTCTAGGTACAACCCTTTGATGCACAAATGGTGGAAAATGTTTTCCCACCTTTTTTTTTTTTAGCAATGGCAACCAATTCTATCAACCATTGTAAAAAGAATTTTCATTTTTATTGACAATTTCTATGCAAAACAAAGTCAAACGAATATGGTAATTTTTTCTAATTGTTTAAATTTTTTTTTTTTTTTACTTTTTGGTAATTGGAACAAATTCTAAACCCAATAGTAGAAAATATTATCACTTTAATGGACAATTTCCATAAAAAAGGAAGTCAAACGGATTTCAAACTTTCAACATTTTCCATAGAAAACTATACCAATCAAACACACTTAATTACAATTCCCCGTAAAACAAGTTCTAGGCAAATATTTTCCCTGGAATTCGTTTTCTTTCCACCCTATTTTCCATAGTGCAATCAAACGGACACTAACATCATTATACCCATTCCAAAAATCTTAATAAATTTTCTCACCTTAATGCTCAAACTATTATTAATCAGAAAAGATTTGACATAATTATTGTCGAAGTCATCCATAAAAAAGTAGAGTGTAAAATCGATTAGAAAAACTGAAAACTACACAGAGAAAATAATGTCCATTTCTCCCTCCAAAAACAAACGTCAAAATCATGTTTCCATTACTTTTTTACTTCTTTATCTTTATTTCATGCTGTAAATCAAAAGGATGCAATGTACAATGCACCTTTAAATTTTATCACTTTAGATGATCATATTCTGTATAGTATCTATTAAATCATGTCGCATCTATATATATGCACATTTGACTCGTGTTAGATGCGTTTTGGAATTTGTAGGCAGCCACCCTTCTAAACTACGGAGTAGGACATAACTGTTGACCCCCCTCCCCTCTTAGGTAGAGGCGTCGGTCCATGAGTTAACGAGCTCAGCTTGTGCTTATGAAGCGAGCTCAACCCGTGAGCTTGT